>OZ024867.1:8979024-9019024 GCA_964017155.1 Oasisia sp. SBJ-2009 | reverse complement strand
CTATGTTTATTATTTTACATTCACACATATGACCAGATGTTTGATTTTTTTTATTTCAGTTACAATAATGAACCTTAGTCTTTTTATGATCAGTTAGTCCACCAGCATGATGGATCAAAAAACATAATAAACCTATGTATAATGACTCTTTAAAAACATTATTAGATTGTTTCGGTGTGGACATAAGTCATTGTGTTTCAAACCATATTTAGACAACAACCTTGAATGCAACAACAGAACTCCACTCCTGCCTAAAGTCAACGTGTAGATGTAACAATGCCAGTAGGATCTGTAAATGTAAATGTATTTGGGAGCAGCCCGCAATGTTCTTTATCCACACCCTGGACAGCTGGCCTGACTACACCAGGTTGGGAATGCGGTCTGCTCCCCTATCTAATCACTGCCATGTGTTGGTAGGAAACCAGCAGCGGGGATTCTGGGAGGAATGTCAGGAGGGATGTTTCCCCCAGGCATAATTCTGTTAGCAAATGCCAGGTTTCAGCAGACTGAAAAACGTAGGTAGGGTCAGGGTAGTTAATAGCTCATATATACTGACATGTCACTATGCAGCGTTATGTGGCCATCAGCTCTGGATTCCAAATGTGAAAGGTTTATGGTGATACCAGAAATGTTGTTTTAAGATCATTGCACTGCTTTACGCAAATTGATGTGAAAAATAGCAATCGTGCAGATACTTGGTGTATACAAAATAAGAAACTGGCTATTTGCATAACATTTCTGCAACCACTTTTTAATTAAAGAGAATAAGTCTATATTTTAATAACATTTAATAATGGTTCACTGTGCTGAATTTATAATGTACTATAACTTAAAATCAGTTCTTCTTCATCTAACAGTTGGATTGTTGAACATCTGAACTTGCTCCATTATAAAATATGATGATCAAAAGAAGAAACTCAAATTATGACAGTTTCAAGAGGTTATGGAAGGGCTGGAGAGAAGAACTAAGAGTGTGGAAATGACACGGTACATTACAATAGATAGACAGATGACTTTAACAAGACTAAAATAACGCCATTCTGAGATAGCAAGGTTTATGCTCCTTTGTTTTGCTCCTTCATTTTTTACCCGTCCACCACAAGTCCAGTGATATTTCTACCCAGTCACAAATGATGGGGGGACACTGGTCAGGTATCTGTCTGTGTAAAGCTATGACAAATAGCCAAGGAGACGTCTTTAGCTTATGCTATGGAGAGTCCAACTTTTTCTATGTGCATATCCCTTTCCACTGGTGTAATTTATTGAAGGGGTGAAACAAACACCCCACCCCATGAGAGATCAAGGGAATGCTAAGCCTGTTACCGAGTTGTTTCTGTCCCTAGGTTGACGTCATGTAGATAAACTCTACTGCTCAAGGAACTAACGAAGATCTTCCAATTCACTTACAACCGTCTACGAATAACGGTAAATCTCCCATTCTAACATGAATCATGAACAAACTCTTCATTTAAATGTTATAATAGTAACCAAATTAGTGCAGCGTGCATAGATGTGACGAATAGCTGTTTTCTTTAAAACTATATGGAACTACAACGTTATATGAAGTGCACGCAGTTCAAATTTGTGATTATATTTTCGTTCTTCTGATATGTGGTTTATGAAACTGTGTGAATAGGAATGCATATATTCTCAAAGGTAGTGTCTTACATAATGACATAATCAGCAATGGTATGTTTTATTTCAGCCAAGATGGGGTAGGCTGGAAGAGAGACAGAGTGCACCGCCGGCGCCATGGCAAGGCGTCGGACACCACAGCTCCTGAAACAAGAACCCAGTGACAATGTACGAAGAAAACACATCAACATGAACACTAGCAGGGTATTGTGGCACCATTTGATAAACATTCATGTGTTACTAACTAAAATATATTAGCAAATACCTTTGAAATAACTTACTATTCCATATTTATATAATGTGCCTATACGAACGCGTACAAGTTTATGTATATAGCATTTTGGGATTTCCGATTTCAAAATATGTACATTGTTTGACTGGTTAAACGACAAAATAATATCGCAAACGTAATGTTCTAATGTTATGAGGGTGCACGTGTGGTATAAATATATGTTGCAGCAGTAAGAAGCATGGCTGGGGCCGACCGCTTCCAGGACGTTGAATACGTCAACTGGGTGAAAGCGGGTCTGGCCTTGATATGTACAGCGGAAGGCATATACGAGTTGTGCAATGACAAGATCACGGAGTATCATCGGTCATTACATCGGAAATTTCCACGCCAGCCATGTGATGTCAACTGTCAGTATGTACATGTTACAAGACATTGTGCTTTTCTTGGTGTAACAAACAAACGTTGGTAACAAGTTTGCCAGCAACTTGCTCAGTTTTTTATTTGTATTTGAGCAAAGTCAATTTTACACCATGTTCACTTATTTACAACTACTTACTGCTTAATCACCGTTTGTTTACAATACATTTCACTTCAGTTTTTATTTATCATGTAGAGTCTGATTACGCAAACTCTCTGTTGCTACCTGTTTCTGCAGTTTGAGTAAACACCTGTGTTTTAAGAATAATACCCATATAGTGACAGCAGTTGTACATATTCAATAACGGTTACAACTACAAAAGAAATGCAGTCAATTGTTATATATATGAAGTCACACTATCTATTGAACAGTCGAATACAGTAGCACTGTTTGACCCTGTTCTGACGTGTCATGCACTGCATGCAAACGTGACACTATGTGACCACAACGAGTGTATTCACCAGGGTGGGCAATGAGTGCTCAGTATGCACGACACGACACAGCAACTGGAAACAAGAGATCCTCTCTCAGGTCACTCCCCACGCAGTCCCATGTTGGACACATTCGGACACGTCCAAATGGGACAGTGATCCGTGGGAGATAGCGAAAGTGTTCACGAGTCATGGTGAAGGCGAGTTGATGGCTGGAGGAGGCGACACCATCGCACTGGTGCAGCTGGTCCTCAACAGTCAGTTGTTCTCCGGTTGCATCTCCAGTCGGCAGTCGTTTGAGGAGGCAAGTACCGATTTGTTTTTTTCTCTCAAATGACGTGCATTCTTCTAATTCAATGTCGGTATGCTATTGCCTTGATTTCATATATGTTAAAGAACAAGCATAGTATGTGAAAGTTTATTCTGGTTTGCAACAGTTATTATAATATATATGTAATTTGATCAAAATAAATTAATCATAGAATTGAATGTAAGACAATTATTGTGTCCGTGCTGGTGTTGTAGTTTTCTTGAATAATTGCATATTCGGGTTATAATATGCGATGATGTCAACCATTTTACCGTCGGTATTGCCTTGACTTCAGACAGGTTAAACAACTGGTATAGTATATGAAAGTTTATTCTGGTTTGCAATAGTTATTATAATATATCTATGTAATTTAATCCAAATAAAGTAATCATGGAATTCAATGTACACAAACACTTGTTTCCGTGCTGGTGTTGTAGTTGTTTTGAATGCTTGCATATTCGGGTTATAGTACACGCTGATGACAACCATTTTAGGAGCAAAGTCATTGTGATTATACTGAAACCTTTATCACCAATTTGTCGTCAGATGAATGAGTGACAACCACTGGGGGTACCACATAGTTAATAATCATTTTAAAGAGTGCAACACAGTACGCTGTGCAACAGAAGAGAAGGCACAGTAAATATGATTTATTCAAGGATCGGTTGTGGCTAGAGGTGTTTTATATGATACAGGTCAAAGAAATTCGAGAGAGAATGTTCAACTCCGCCGGTTTCAAGCTGACATCCACCGATTTGAAGGACTACATCAAGACGATGACGACGTTGCTTAGAGATCCCACGCTGCTCAGAGCCAATGATGGCGCCATGCAAGCTGTTGTGAAACTTCAACAGGTACACTTTATTGACATGATTTGTAATGAGAACAATCAGCGGGTGAATAGTATAACAACAATAGCATACTCCACCTATACCATACACTACAATATAAAGTAAGTAAACACTTCATTGCACAATCACCTTTGTAATTGATCAAATATCGATTATATTCAAACTGCTGGTCACACCAATATGGTATTGAGTGGTCCACTTCAATATGGGTTTCTTTTTGTTATATAGTTGCATGTTTATTTGTTTTCGTGATGACCTATGTATATAGCTAAATGAGTATATATTATAAAATTATGGTATTTAATCATCTGCTCGATGTTATTATCGTTCGCAACAGATCGAAACAGATCCAGTCCATCAGAACGACCAACAGTTTCTTCGAAGTGAGAGCATTCTGTGGAAACAGAAACTCGACTGCATTCGTCAGGACCAGTCACTGACACAACAGCAGGTGCCTACCCACAGCTCATGTTACATAGATATGACATGACAGTCCACAAGTATTGCCAGTACAAATGAAACACATATATTAATCATATAACAAACGGACATATCCAGTAAATATAACATAATAATGACAATATTTTGTATTTGTCGCTACAGGAAAAAGAAAACATTGATACAAACTGTCTACAGTATTCAAACTCGGTATTACATTAATGTGCGTTTCATTTGATGTTTTTAATTATATAGTAGTTTAATAAAAATTGAAACGAGAAGTATTTTCACGGTTGTAAGACTGAACATGTGTGCACCCTGTAAGGGTATATACGTATATGAGTAATATGAATTAGTGTACATAACAGGATGGACGGGGTGTTTGTGTTTTAAACATATACCTGTGCATTTTATATGGATTACACTTGTGTGTGTCAATTGTACACACATGTAGGTATAGTTGTTTATACGAGTGTAAGAAAAGAATATATGTAATTCTTTTTCAGTTGGCTGACATCATAGGATTTGTGAATGCGCAACCTGCACTGACCAACTATCTAGAAACAGAGATGGCCTCCTTGACCACTCTTGTGGAGAGTCTGAGATCAAGAACGGATGAAGTGCAAGGTAGATTATCGGGTCATTTATATAACGTGGTACTGTTATTATGCTGTGAAATAATCCAGCACTGGTGCGTTATTTCTCCAACGCGCCCCTTAATAACAACAACGTTTCATTTGAATGTGTAAATCCCCCTTTGAGCGTCTTGGAAACTGACAACATTTTCATAATAACGGTGAAGTGTTCCACGGATCAACACGTACGTTACATACACACATTTGTATTCGCAGTGATCGCATATCTTAGTCTAGTTAACATCGTAATAGTATGCAGTTGTATTATAATGTTAACAAAGCATTGCAGCTGTTCAATTGCAAAAGGTAATAAATACTAGCGGTAGATTTACTATTCGCTTGAACGAAGATAAGCGCCGGAGAAGTGCGACAGTTGCATTTTTACGTGACCAGCACCACAGCAGAAATTAAACACATGCAAATGTTAATATCATATTGAAGTAACAAGGCATTACACATTCACATTGTTGGGTATACTAGCTGTTACATGTTGTACCTATATATATATATATATATATATATATATATATATATATATATATATATATATATATATATATATATATAAACAATATTTATATCTAAGCAATATTTACTTACAGAGCTATAATGTGGTTCATGGTCTCAACTTGTGTTCTTTACTAATAATGCACAGGATGGTTTACTCTTTATTTGAAGGGTTTTTCTGTTTATTAATGTTATTGTTAAGCTTAACTTAGTTATTGTTTATAATATTTAACACAATATCATGTTTGTTCTATCTAGATCGACATAATGCACTTAAGCGCCGGTTGATTGCAGTGGAATTTGGTGGTCCAGTGTCAGAGGAACACACCACAGGTAGTGTGTGACGTAATGTCACTTGCTGGTTTTGTCTACAGAAACCTGGAATCAAGTTTGATATTTCCCATCACATAATCTAACCATCGTTAAAGCCGATTCCCTTATAACAACATACTTTTCGTCACATGGATGTATGATGAGGATCAATGTTCAGTTCAGAGGGTAAACGCCACAGGTCAAAGTAACGAAGAGAAAAGGCCGATAGGTTCAAGTCACATTCTCCAGAAATGAGGTCATTGTGCATCTGCTGTTGAAAAAACTAATATTATTATTGCTCTGAAAAAACATTTGAGTAGTAAAGAAAAGAGTTGTATAGAAATTTGTTTATAATCAAGAGTTTTATGTATAAATGTTTCACTCTTCAAATCGCCATCTCAATGACAAATATTTATTGATAAACAATACTTACAGAGCTACAGCATGGTTCATGATCTCAACTTGTGTCCTACACTTATTGCACAGGATGGTTTACTATCATATCATTGAAAAGGCGATTGTATGAAAAATATACCTGTCATAGCTGGCCTAAGACACTGTAATCACATGTTTAAAGTACAGAAGCGAACTTCATATGCATCTGTTTACAGACTATTCAAGTGATATTTATTCATCTCTATTCAACTCAGAAGTCTACTTAGGTCGTCTTTTTCTGTTTATTAATGTTATTTGTAAGCTTAACTTAGTTATTGTTTATAATATTTAACACAATATCATGTTTGTTCTATCTAGATCGACATAATGCACTTAAGCGCCGGTTGACTGCAGTGGAATTTGGTGGTCCAGTGTCAGAGGAACACACCACAGGTAGTGTGTGACGTCATGTCACTTGCTGGTTTTGTTTACAGAAACCTGGAATCAAGTTTGATATTTCCCATCACATAATCTAACCATCGTTAAAGCCGATTCCCTTATAACAACATACTTTCCGTCACATGGATGTATGATGAGGATCAACGTTCAGTTCAGAGGGTAAACGCCACAGTTCAAAGTAACGAAGAGAAAAGGCCGATTGGTCCATGTGAAATTATCAAGAAATGAGGTCATCGTGCGTCTGCTGTTGGACAACTAATATTGTTATAGCTCAGAAAAGTATTTGATTTGTAAATAAAGTTGCTTATAATCAAGAGTTTTAGATATAAATGTTGCACTCTTCAAATCGCCATCTCAATGATTCCATGAGAACGTGTTGTTCGAATCTTTCCACGTGTTCGTGAATTTATACATATGTACGTATTGTACATACGAATGAGTCACCAAGTATATCAGTGGAAAGACACAAGTGTATAACAATATTCAAGGCGAATTTGCTGGATAAATACAAACGAACTGTTTCAACAGACAAATAGTTAGGTAATAATGCAGTCACACACTACGTGATGCTATATTTCTGACAGCAGATCACGTGGAACAACGAGCACGACAGAACCAAAGCGATGAACAAATCACTGAAATGGAAGACCTCGCCGCCAGTTATCAACAAGAGATTGACGGTACTGTGTAAAAGTCAAATATACATATATGGTTACGTCATATATTCACATAGACAAGAAGTCCAAAGTAACCCTTGGAATTATGAAACATATATTATCATTAAGAAATTGTATATGAAACCATCCAAACCATTTTGTTCATTTGTGCATGGACTTGAATGTCAAAATATTATTTGTATTAAATCAAATCAAAAACAACTGTGGTGTTTGTGTGAGTGTGAATAATCTGCCCTACACTCATATTATGTATGATTTATTGTTGTGTTTTGTTTTCAGAGGAGCTGCAACGTTTGAAACAACAGTTTAGAGATGTTCATCAGTGCAGAATTGATGACTATCTGAAGAAAAAAAGAGACGTTGACAAGATCACAATCAACTCACTCGATGATATGTACATTGAACTGCGTGTACATGACAATGAACAATACAAACGGTTGGAGACACGATCGGACATCAACACTTTGCAACTTCAGACGGACATTGGTCTTTGCAGACTAATCAAAGTTGATGAGTTATTCCACAAAGATGAGGGCAGTGAGTTTGTCCCACTGAAGGTTTTGGTGACAGGCCAGCCAGGCGTGGGAAAATCTACATTTTCCCTTTGCTTACTTAACAAGTGGCTGAACGGAAAGCTGCCTCGAGCCATTGAGAACGTCTTCTACTACTCAATGCGAGATCTGGCTCACCTCGGACCATGTTCGTTGGCTGACCTTCTGTTTACTCATCAAGCTATACAGAAACCAAGCGATGAAATGATAGTCCAATATTTGCGAAACATGTCCGGAGTGATGGTCATTTTGGATGGATACGAAGAAATGGGCCACTGTTCATCTGAAGAGGAATCTGTACCTTTGGACAACATCTTCACAAAAGTTGAGATTTCCGAACTACTTGGGTCCATCATCTGTGGGAAAACAATGGCTTCTGCCAAACTGGTTGTGACTTGTCGGTCGGGTGCAGTCCGCGAATACAAGGTGTTCGATAGGATAACTCAGATATATGGCTTCAGCGAATTGAGGGTACTTCAGTATGTGTACACGTTCTGTAAAAGGAATGCCATAGAGAATGTAGACCTGGAAAGCATCATTCTCGACTACATCGACAACGAGATCAACATCCGCAGCTACTGCTACATCCCTATGTTTTGCAGTCTCATTTGTCGTATCGCAAAGATGAAACTCGAGCAACATGCTGACATTCCTTTGCCAACCACTGTTACTCAGTTGCTAAAGGACACAGTAGTCAGGTTTGTAAACCAACTTCATCCAGACTTCAAAGGGAAATCACTCGATGAAGATGACGATGTAATCAGTCAAATCAAAGACCCTCTTCTGCAACATTCCAAACTGGCAAAGAAGGGCATTAGTCATCGACCCATGCAAATCCTTTTCACAAAAGGAGACATTGAAAGTTGTCACTTGTCACATGATACCGCAGCACAGTGTGGCCTCTTGACTGTTTCTATGGAGAACGTCAAATATGCTGTGTCCAGGCAGGTGACATCGG
Source organism: Oasisia sp. SBJ-2009 (assembly GCA_964017155.1). NCBI lineage: Eukaryota > Metazoa > Annelida > Polychaeta > Sabellida > Siboglinidae > Oasisia > Oasisia sp. SBJ-2009. The sequence continues at coordinate 9,010,235 of OZ024867.1, read as the reverse complement.
TGTATTACTTTGTGCATTTAATCATGCAAGAGTTCCTCGGTGCCATCGCCCTCGTTTCACAACAGAACGACATTGAGAAACTGGTGAGGCAGTCAGCAAGTGACGGCAAGCTGGACATGGTACTGTCCTTCATATCTGGACTGTTAGGTGACCAGGAGAACAAAGACTTTCTCGACACCTTGGGATGTCAGACATTCATGACAGCTGGCGATTTGCTTAGGCTTGTTGTTAACCAGGAGCTTCAACACAGAAGACGCGATCACATGGCCACCGTATTTCTACTGCTGACTCTTGTCTTTGAATCACGTCAGCCAGATCTATGGGTCGAAATAAGAGAGTTTGTGATGAACGGTGGCGATGAACTGAATCTCTCAAAAAGACACATCAGTCCAATGGAAATACAAGCACTGACATATGTGATGCCAAGTATGCAAGATGTACACGCATTAGAGTAAGTACTGTGTTAATATATAGTTATTAATATTCAGTATCTTCAAAGTAGCGATGTTTCCATCAATTCTAGTCCAGTATTAGCTGTAGCGTCTGCAGAAATAGTGGTTACAAATACTTTACAATCAATCAACTGAATAACATATATTGGTACAATGTAATGCAATTGAAAAATAATAATGAAATATTACTGTTCTGTGAAGACGATTATTTGTGAATAGGTCAGTTATTGCATGGAGAGGCAAGCAAGAAACATTTCACCTGTCTCAAATATTATGACATTGGATGATCAGGTGGGACATTATTTTGTTGTTTCTTAACCACATTCAACTGAAACTTAGTATCTTAATCTGATCCTCTGTTTTCAGCTCGGCGCATAACACCAGTAAACTGGGAAGGGGTGTTGACGATTTCTCAGCGATGAATGTTTTTCTGATCTTTTAAGGGTTCCTCTACTCCGCGACTTGCACCAAACCCCTTTGATTTCTCATTTGTACTTCAGCCACCTCTGGGTCTTAATAAGATTTTCAGCTCCATTCCCTGAATGTTGACGGCTCTGTCCCAAAGCCTCCCCTGTTCCGACGCTTTTATGAGTTAGTGGGATTAGTACAACTGTTCTGTAATTGCTAAAAAAAAGCTATAACTACGTAAAATAGTGCTAACCCCATCGTGTGTCCAAGAAACAAGGGAGGAACAAAATAAACTAAAATGTTAAATAAATAAACCTTTCGTCATGACACACGAGTAAGGAATCCCCGTGTGTTGGCCCAGTCATGCACCAGTCTTGTCTACGCATGCTCGTTGCTAACTCTACTGTTGAAATAATGACTGCTCAGTAGGTTTCGAATGTTGAGAGGGCCATTATTACTTAGACACTGAAGATGTTTTTCAAAAAGTGCCTGTTGATGCTGGCGTTCAACTGAAGAAAAGATATTGCGTTAATAATACAGCAAGTATATTAATGTTAGACACAAACCAGTTAGAGTTCTTTAGTGAGTTTCATTGTGTAAACGTAATTTTGTTTTTGTGGCTTTTGTTGAGATTGACTACAAATATTATTGATTACGCATTTAGACTAGATTTTGACTTGGTCTTGAAGGCTTCTCATACACCCACCGTCCAACGTCGGTTGTAATATAATCCCCATTTTACAAAGTACGTTAAAACCAAGGTGTGGTCCCTGTATATTGGTGGGGCCTCTTATCGGGCATACTGATGCGTTACCTTGCTTTTAATAAGAAACTGAATAAATACTTCCATTTGAATCAATAACAGTTAATCATTAACTCTAACGTTAAATATAATTATACTTGTGGATATAACAATCACCACAGTCAGAGAGCATATTTTTCGTGTAGCCAATTATTTAAAGTTGCATTTGTAATATTTATTGATGATTTGATATAATGCAATTATTACAAGTTTTTTACAAATGCTAACTGGATGTTATATCTTGTCTTTCAGCATGTCCAAATGCAGTCTCCGTGGAAACGAACTGGTTGGTGGGTTGAGAGGTCTAACAAAGCTCACACACTTGAGGTAATGATATGAGCAGTGTATGTCTTAGTAATTCCCATTTAAAATGGAATGTAACATATTTCATAAGAACATAGGGACCAATAAATAAATGTGCCATACCAATATAAGATGCTGTACAGATCAAAACAACAAAAGAAAACCCTTTCAAATTACTGTTGTTTTAATATATTATTAAGCCCTTTGCTACCTCCTCCTGGTTTCCTATTAATTTTTTAATTCCACGAATGTTGCACAAACATCAATATTTATTGTTGTATAACTTAAATAATATTCATGCTCATGTACGAGTTGATAGATGATCACCCTGATAACATGTAGCATTACATAGATTGAAATAATAACATCATATCATTGATTTTATTATTGGAGTGATACATTTAACCATGTCAGTCGACACCCCTGGTGTGCTGTGACCACTCAGTACAGCATTCCCAGTGATGGGCAGCAAAGTTGACAACCTCCTTCCGAGGCATGATTTGAAAACCAAATATGTATTTTATGAATGGGGATGATGTAGATTTTCGGAAAGTACCATAATCAGCGAGTAAAGTGGGCTGTACTATATATTGCCCTGACAACTCGGTACCCTGTTCTTGCTCCGGTTTTATTATGTAACGTTTATCAATACTGGTGATCATTTATCAATAAAAAAACATGTATAATCCATCTTCAAAAACCGAGATATTCGGTAAAATATGAATGATAATAATCTACAACAACCATTAACTACATAATTAATTTAGCTTGGCCACAGTTTACAATAGGTGGCTCCTCCAAGTGGATAATAATGCGTTAAAACGCTTTGACTAGCAAAACTTGTCAAAATCTCCATACCGAAATGTCACAAGTGTTGATGCCGCTAAAGGGGCATCTTGTATGGAAATGTAATCGTATTAGTTATGTTCAAGTATTATTATTTTGAGATGTGCGAAGTGATATTAGTGCGTTGTTTTGTTTAATTGTCAAAAGATCAATACAATATTTGTTGTGTTAATTTATGGCGATCAATATTTCACAGCGACAGTAATCTACATATTTAATACAACGTTTCAGACATCAGCGGGCGTTCTGTCACAACAAGATGAAGCGTTGTGTTGTAGTAATTAGACATGTCAGGAATTACTCTGTTCTACCAAGTGTTGAGTAAGTCGCGTGGACATATGATGTGTTGTATTCAGTGAACTGTTTTACGTGTGCTCAAGTAACTTACACGTGTGTCCTTTTTCTTTTAGACTCGCCTTCAACAATGAACTCATCGGCCGGCGTGTGGCAGTAGCACTAGCTGCAAGCTTAAAGGAACTGATCCACTTGGAAGAAATCAGGCATGTTGATTACAACACACTAAATTTATTTTGTCTTATCTGATATCCCCGACGGTGAAATGTTATGTATGGTGTCGTTAATGTCTTGATATGGTGTATGTCAACTGTTGACTATTATCAATCCATCTCGAATATAAAAATCAGACGAACTTGTCACGTAATACAAAGTGACAACCAATTACGAGGTTGCCGTGATATTATTATTGATTAATTAATTTGAGTGATGTGCTGATGATGACGACACAAAAACGTCAACTATTTACTGTTGTAAATAAATTAATGTGTGTGTGTCAACAGTTTGAATGCATGTGGACTCAAAGACGAGGACGTCATTGAGTTGTCGCCAGCCCTACAGAGTCTGAAGAGGTTACTGCTTATCGAGTGAGTCCTGAAGACTACAGCAACTGTACAAATAAACTCTGACAAAACACGTTCAAACAACCACAAGTACAAAACAGTCATCATTAAAATAAACCGACCGTGTTAGTGATGTCAATCGTGTGTTGTGTCCCTGTCACTTGTCACCCGACCCGTGCTACAGTGTACAAATATCACGTCATTGATGATGTTTGGTGACAGTTTGCAGTCCAACTCCATCGGAGACTTCGGAGCTTGCAAAATGACAGAAGCCGTCTGGGCCTTGCCACGTCTTGCGTTCTACCGGTAGGAAATGTCACCAACTTGACTTAATACAATACAACATTTGTCTGAATCAGGTAATTGTCCTGGTCCTCTGTGTCCACCGCCAGTGAATATGTCCCCTCCTGAGGTGACACCAAATGTGGTTTCTAAGTTGAAACATTGTTTCTTTTTACATCTGCTGCCAAACTTCAGGAAACTCCTTTCTATGAAACGTGTCAAAATATATGTCCACCCAGTGTCAAAAAACAAGACAAAATGACAAATTTAGTGTCACCATCACTTAATCTGGTTTGCATCAGTTATTATATTGTTAGTTGAGATTAAAAGGTTTATTATTTTAGTTTTATTACAAATTTAAACTAATTTATATTTAAACTCATTTGTCTCGTCCAGTCGCGTGACAGAGTTTTCACAACGAACTTTCCAAGGATCAAAACAACAGTTTCAGTTGAAACAAATCACAGTCAGATTTGAGTTGAGGGATCCACGGCCAACCCTCTCTACGGGGTGAACTGGCTGTAGTGGGGTGTTTATAGCGGCAGGTGTCGTCACCCGGTGTGACATGTGACGTGTCTCACTGTGTGTTGTAGACTCAACAACAACTGGTTGTCGGAGTCTTGTGTCAACTTGATCAGAAGGACAGTCCACTGGAACGTGACACAAGGCGAGGAGCGGGTGCAGATGTTATTGTGAGTACAACATATTGTTGACAGTCACAGCGTATGTCATATGTCACGTGGGTTAGTATAGAAAGAGGTGACAATTGGTACAAGTGTCCTGTGTCATTGTTGTAGTCTGGATGTCCAAAGACCCCCCGGGGAGGAACTCGACCATCCCGACCGGGTCGTGACCTTGGAGCGTCAAGTGGCTGCCTTCAAGAGAGCACTGAGACGACTTCTGGGGCGGCCTGTGGGGCTGAGGGAGTGGTATTGGGGCGACGAGGTCGCTAAGGTCGAAGGTCACCTGGCCACCTACCAAGGCATGTTGAGTCTGGCGCAGGACGTGAGAGACGGAGAGACAGTTGACCTTGTGACTGTGGACAGATGGGGACAACTAAAGCGTCAACTTGATGCACTGAGACAAAACAGACCACGTGATTGACTCCACGTGACAGGTAAATGTTCTCACTCACACCTCAGTCTCTTGTCACACACCTACACCGTGACAACGTCATCTAGTGACACAATACACTTGACAAGGGACATGACTAAATTCACCCTCGTGACACCGAGTCCTGGTTGACCTGTGACAAGGCTGTGTCCAGGGCAGGGGTAAATACCCTGTCACTGCAGTCTTTATGTGACACACGTGTAATGTACACGTGACGTATTATGGTGTCAAACTACGGTATTGTTTATTGTTTGTCAGTTGTTTACGTCTACATTTGTTTATTTCTTCACTTTAATGTCAAATTAATCTGTAGTTTTGACCCAGATTATTTTATTCCAGCCGAGGACATTTTTGATACATTGTTTCAAGACGGCCGCAAATAGAAACATTTCAGGGACAATCTCAAAATCAACCAGCGATTTACTGTTTTAGTAGGCCAACTGACTGGCTCAAAAGCAACTAACACATCCAGTTAGCGTGGGCAGATCCCAGTGACCAGGGGGGTCCACACGCCCTTTTCTGATCCGAAAATGTGTTATACTAATTTGGGTATATTAGTTGAATATGCTAATTTAAGTGTCATGATAAATGCATCTTTTCATGTATTTATTGCCATGTGAAGTGAGAATTCCTCCCTTCCACCATTTTTTCTAAAGAGCTATACTTTTGTGCCATCAGTAACTGCATTTCATATTTCAATATACATATTTCATTTCTCTGAAGTCATATAGTTATTGTCTAACTTTTGTATATCAATTGCACTTTTTTTAATGAATTTGAATTGATACGTAGACTTGACGGGAAGTGAACCACTCGCACACTTTACTATTATTATTTGGGCAGAATTAATTTTCTGAAGAAGAAAACAATGATAATGATGAAAGGTCAGCTTTATTTTAGTGCCCCCGGTCAGCAAGTATGGATAATTGGAAATCTTCACAAACAGACTGTCTCCTTGGCGATATTGTAAAACCTAATCAACATTAATTCAAATGGGTACACAGTTCACTTAAACAAATGTACCTGTTTTCGTACGATAGCAAGATTGATGTGTAGGTAAATAGGTGTGACTAATTATTGTTGTGACGCTTCTTTTCTTCAGACCACCACACTGTCGTCAAGATACCAGTGTCGTCAAGGACATTCTGACAACACGAAGTCTCCAAGACGTTCTGTCTACTCCTGGCTTTCCAGAACACCCAGTCATCACGCTGTGATGAGACGTCAAGGTCCCAATCTTGCCTAGCAGTGGACAAAATCACAGAGATATATTACTTTGTTTGTACTAATCACACAGGTAGAGACAGATTTGATGTTGTGTACGGTTACTATTTGTCCAGTCACCAATGTTGTTATTTCAGTTAGGGTATGAATTAGTGACTGTCATTGTATTTACTCTACATTACTGTGGTGTTGGGTTTTAGTTTATTATTTAACTGATGTTATGTGGAGTGACAATTATTACTCAAGAAAATAGCAATGCCTATTTAACATTGCTTGCTGAACGTTCTGAAGAATTATGACAGATGTGAATTCAACTTGCCATGTATAGCACCACATGGTTGTTTTCTATTCCGTTGTTATTGACATGTGTTGACACTTCGCTTTGTACTGTAGCACCAACTGCACGAACACTGGATATAATCAGGTCTTTGTCGAATTATAACAAAAGTGCCGTGATTGCAACCCATGTTCATGATTTATCATGTTAATGTTGAACAGTATAGTAAACGGGCGATGCCTGATAACAGCTGTTGGAAACATACACGTTTACCTGGGCTTTGTATTTTGAAGAATTCGCTACAGAGTTTAATGCTTAGCCAAATTGTGGCGCCATTTTAGTGACTCCAATAAACTGTCGCCATGACGATTGACCTGAACACGTCTTATTTTGTCATTGTGTGGGTGTAGACACTATGGTGTACAGTTAGGAATTTAAGAAAACATGAGCGATACTTCTGCATTGTAAGAATAACTACAAGACGTAAATGGCGAGACTATGTCTTGTAGTTATTCATACACTGCAGACGCATCGCTAATTTACTTTTAAATTTCTCGCTATTTCCCGAAATATGCTATACTGGCTACGTTACATATAGCGGAGATATTAGTAAAAACTAGAAGTGTCCCGTGCTTGGAGACAGTCCAGTTGTTCTACCTCCATGATATCTTCCTGATATCATTTTAATGCTGCTACTTCCTTAAATGTGCTATAATGTCTGCTGTTGGTTCGGTTGGTTGAGTGTTGAGTTTGTGAATGATTAGAATATTTACAACAGCAGGAATTGGGACGATTTATTGCAAAATTTCAAAATAATATACAGCATTAATTACTTTTAGTACACTTTCTACTTACATTTTATTAGACAAGATAGATTACCATAGGGAAATGTCAATCATACTATTTTACTATAATTGTGTATTTGTTTATTTATTGATACGTAAATGTACTTTTACTTATGAATCTACACTTCGAAGCAGCATATACGGAATTGTAAAGTGAAACCTCAGCTATTAGATATGAGGTTGGGCACTTCCTCGATAGGACCAAACGCGCACAGAGTTCACTCATGAAACCATTCTGGACATATACGATTAACATTTTATTCATGTTGAAAACAGACACCAATACATTTCTCGGCTGCAGTATAATGCCACGCTAGAACACTGATGACAGACGCTGATTACAGGCGACATTGGACGAACCTACCAGTAATGGAGTGTGTGCTGCCACCTACAAGGCAACGACTGCACCAAATGCGACAGATCCATCATTACAACTTGGCCAATACCACGGGGCCGTTTCACTGATGGCGAGGGAGAGTTTTAGCACATAATTACTTCACAGTTGCTAATGTTGGTAACCGTCAGTTCAACCACCTCCAAGACAATGTAAAGACCTCTTTGGCACCGAGCAAAACATACACAGGTCTAAAACATTGTAAACCATCCTTAGTGACAAGCAGAAACCAGATGGACAGAAACTGTATTGTGTCCATATAATTAGCTGTTTAACAGCGAAATATCAGTAAATACTGCAACACAGTGACACCCTTTTTGACAGTCAATGACCTTCTCTGGATACACACAACGTCCACTATGGGTTCAAACTGACCGATCAGTGACCATGAGTCAAGGCTCGAGTTATATGACATCCATCGAAACTTACTGACCAGTGACCTATGGTCAGCCTGTCACATGACTAACTTCAAGTAATAACGCCCGACTGTCCACACACATGTAGCTGCCTCTCTGGACCGTGTCCACTCTACTGACCACGAGCGGTGACCGCACTCGTTCACCAGCCACGCTGTTATGTTCTCTCCTTCTTCACTGACCGCTTGCTGTGGTGTTTATTGATGACCTCAAGGATACGAGGCTTGTGGTCAAGCAGACGTAACATGGTGGTCCTCGCCTCAGACAACTGGTCAACCAGCAACTGACAGCGCTGAATGTTGCCCTGAAAGTGACGTCAAACAGAGTGAGACCAAGAAGTCCAGGTATAAGTCAGGCCCTTGTGCTCTAGCACTGGACCACACGCTCAAGGTCAGAGAAACCTGATGCTTCAAGGACTGCTGCTACAGGAAAGATGGAGACTTTCATCCGACATGTCACGGTTGGTTGGCTACAAGACTGATACAGGAGGAGATGGGAGAGAGACGAGAATGGTGGAGTAGAGGTGGGGAGTGCACAGGGAGAGGGAGGGGGGGAGAGAGAGTGTGAGGGAGAGAGCGCGAGGGAGAGAGGGCAAGAGAGAGAGCGAGGGAGAGAGAGCGCGAGGGAGAGAGAGAGAGCGAGGGAGAGAGAGAGAGCGAGGGAGAGAGCGCGAGGGAGTGAGAGCGCGAAGGAGAGAGAGCGAGGGAGAGAGAGTGTGAGGGAGAGAGCGCGAGGGAGAGAGGGCAAGAGAGAGAGCGAGGGAGAGAGAGCGCGAGGGAGAGAGAGAGAGCGAGGGAGAGAGCGCGAGGGAGTGAGAGCGCGAAGGAGAGAGAGCGAGGGAGAGAGAGCGTGAGGGAGAGAGAGCGCATGGGAGAGTGCGTGAGGGAGAGAGCGCGTCACGGAGAGAGAGCGTGAGGGAGAGAGAGAGCGAGGGAGAGAGCGCGTCAGGGAGAGAGAGCGTGAGGGAGAGAGAGCGAGCGAGGGAGAGAGCGCGTCAGGGAGAGAGAGCGACAAGGAGAGAGACAGAGAAAGATACATAAATCTTAAACATTTCACCTTGTTAACTTAACTAACATAAGTTATGTAAAACGTCCTCCTGTGATTACTTTCCTTGGAGCAATCACAGAAACGACTCATTATGATCAAACCACAGCGAGTCGATCGAGTATAAACCTAACAATTGCAGCAAATGCAGAATAAGTGTTAATTAAAACCAAAAATAAAGAATTTATGCTTCATCCGAGTGATCACACATCAATCCTTAGGAGTTTGGTGGTCAAACTGCCAATTAGCAGGAAAACAATTTCCTGCTAATATTTAATATTTAGATTAACCAACATATCTGCTACATTATAGAGAGTTATTTACAGGTATTTTCTAGAGATACAAATGGAGCAGACCATTTGTCAACAGTAAGTAAATGTGCCAATGATTGGGTAAACAAGCTTCAGCCCAACTGACACGATTCGACGCATTGTGTCGACTCACCTGTATAAATTCGTGTATCATGCCGATGTCGTCTCGGGGCCACGGTCTCGCGCACTTCTCGCAGTCGCTCAAGCACATCCTTCTCCTGGTCCATCTGCAAATAATCTCCCCTCTAAATTTACTTGACTCTTGTGAGTTTACATGGGTCAATAACTCAGGATATTCATGATGAGAGTTTTCTCAGTAAATGGAGTTGAAAATATTTCTCATAGATTGATTTTTGCATGGAAATTTATATCAGCTGAAGGATGGATTCAATTTGAGTAATTACAGTGCAATATGTGAACAGTTTGAAAATAAGTTCCTTTCAAAACATATACAGCATGTTCTGGATGTTGCCACACGTCTGAGTGGAGGTTGGTGAGTCTTAAAGTGAAGGTGCCTGCTCCTGTGTCCAGAAGTAGCCAGTGTGGTACTTTGTAAAGGACGTCTGCTGTCCTGAATGTGGAAGTATTGAACATCTGTATGTATTGTGGTTAACTTGGCTCGCCTCTGCATTATTGCCAATCAAGCTTGTCTTGACACTGGACGTTATGTCTATCACTTGAAATTGTTGTGTGGTGGACATTTATCAATTACGAATATCGTTAAAGCTAATACAGCTAATAGTAATAAGCTTGATATAGTAACTAAGCACAATCTGACAGTCACTAAACCGTAAACACATAATGTATTACACTTGTAGTCATAAGAAAACATCATCAAATAGATAGTTAACATCTACTAGTGTACACCCACATTTCAAGTGTTGTATAAGTGTTACTAACATGGGGACTTGATTCTTGGTAGAACTTGGCAGGTTTCTGGCCCCATAAACCCTGCTACTGCTATGGTCAAATGGAGGTGTAGCATTGCTTACATTTAACAGTAGGACATACTTCCTTTTGGTCCAGTTAACTAAGGCATAGGGAATGTTACAGGGGACATCATTACAAGGTGACAGATCCCCATTGGATACATCAGGACTTACAAGACGTACAGGAGATGTTGACGTGAACAAATGCAGCTCTGGTGACGAATAATGAGCATTGATCAGTGCCAATGTCTCAATACAACACCGTGTATGAACTAACATGGCTACCTTTTATGTTATCAATTCACTAGGAGTATGACGTAGGGACCATATTTGTTGCAAAGACTGCGTTAAGTTAATATGATAATAAATACAATAACATATAATCTACATGCACGAGGTAATGCTTGCTGTACGTACCACTTCGTCAAGCTGTATGGCCATGTGATATAATTTCCAGCCGCTCGGCTTTTGGTAGACTTTGCGTTCATTTGCCAACTCCGTGACAGTCAGTCATCGCTCCTCTGATGCAACAAGTTTAATGTGTTAAGTCGTCTTATAAATGTCTCAAACTGACATAGCAAATAAAAAGACGTCTTATCAATGTTTATGACAGATCCTCTGATATAACAATTACTTAGGTTATGAAACAGGTATAACCAAAAGTGACAGCCATGAAAACAAATTGTGTTATTTCCAGCCACTCAGACCAGTTGTACTTTCACAGCAACTTGCACAATTGGGAAGAAGTTAAATAATTAGCAGTTTACATCAGATCACGCAAAAGAGAACACTGACTCAAGAAATACGTGTTTACACAGATCATACGTATGCAGTTCACACATGCACTCACACAAATAATAATAATTACATTTTTCTCACACACATACAACCACTCACCCACCCACGCACACACATACTCACTCACACACACCCACTCACACACACATACTCACACACACACCCAACCCTCACACACACACACACATACACACACACACATACCCACACACACACACACATACTCACAACCAACCCACCGACTCACATTCACTCACACACACACTGACTCACACACATACTCACTCACACACACACATACTCACACCCACACTCACCAAATCACATTCACTCACACTCACTCACTCACTCACTCACTCACTCACTCACTCACTCACACACACTCACACACAAACACACACATACTCACACGCACACGCACACACCCACAGGGATAATGATATAATGTCAAGATGTCAAGTCTCCAGACACAGCAAGTCAAGGTGTGTGTGGCCACATGTACCTTTAGGTTTGACGTCAGTCGGTTTGACAAAGTGGTTGAGTTTAGACTTCCAGGTGCAGTCGTAGTGGTCAAGCAGGAAGTGGTTTGACCTCTTGCGTTCCCGCACCCACCGCACCCCTTCCTCATCCACATACTCCATCAGATCTGTAAGTATGACCACACTTCAGTGGGGAGACCACGGAAACAATGCATGGAGGGCTGTAGTATTATTACAAATATTACAATACTCCATCAGATCTGTAAGCATGACCACACTTCAGTGGGGAGACCACGGAAACAATGCACGGAGGGCTGTAGTATTATTACAAATATTACAATACTCCATCAGATCAGTAAGCATGACCACACTTCAGTGGGGAGACCACGGAAACAATGCACGGAGGGCTGTAGTATTATTACAAATATTACAATACTCCATCAGATTAATAAATCTAGATAAAGTCCTTTCAGAGGCCCTGTGAGTACATAAATATGTATAATGCAGAATATAACAAGTTACATGAAACTAATAATATTAAATTAGTTAGAATAAATTACAATATATACAGATTTGTAAAAAAATAATAGTCATAATATGAAAAAACTAGTTACAGCTAAAGATGATTATTAAATATATATATATTAATAAATGAGTAGACATTGTTGATAATTATAGCAAAGCAAAAACTAAAACAAGATAATAAATTAGTAAAAAGTAAAATAACAAAAATAAATAAACATAATTAAAAAAATAAAATAAACAAACTAGATAATAAAGAAAAATAAATAAATAAACTATCATGCAGCAAGTAACAAGACCAGAAACAAGAGAGAGACTGTCTAATCCCAACAGACCCAGAAAGACGGAATGAGACACTCTCACACACCTTCCTGTTTCACGTCCTCTGCTACCTTTTCCAGTTCCCGTTTCAGATTCACTTTTGCCGAGAACTCATCCTCGTCCGTTGAGTTGCTGTCTTTCAGTTCCTCATTTGCATTCCTGACACATATTTTGTCCCGTTACCGTAGAACGACTTTTTTAACTGAACACAATCTTGCAGGTGTATATAAAATAACAAATATCAACTATAAAGTACCGTGAGTCATCAGTAGATATAATAAATATATACTTAATGAAATATTTTATTTGTACATTAAAAAAATATATTAATGTTTTTTTACTATACATGTGTACATCACATGATATTATGCATTATTTTTTCTCTGCTTTTTTCTTCATCAGAATAATTTCCAGGATAGATAAACAACAACATGTGACAATATCACTTTTCTTGTCAAAACCAATAAACACTCTAAGAAAGCGACTTGTAGGTTTAGAAATTACATTAGCATCAATATCATATTTACAATAGGAACCCAGTATTAAACCTAAAATATTTACATTCAGTAGGTCATTAGTTTTCCTGTGGTTGCCATGGTTACTTACAGCAATTGTTTGCGGGGTTTCTTGCGGGGGGACGCCTCCCCGACCTTTGGCCCTGCTGCAGCGGCAGCGAGCATAGAGAAGCCAGACTGGACATGGCCTGACCCTGGAGGACAGACCAGTAACTACACACCAAACATCCACGGAGACATTGATTCCAGACAGAATTAGAACCATAACTGGAAGTTCAGTTATGGACTGAATACAGACTGGACTAAATGGAGCTTCCAACATCATTATGATGCCTTTGTCTGTGTTGTACTGACTCACTAACTCTTACCATCAGACGCAATTAACACGAAATATAAGTTCTTATATAGTGCAGAGTTGCTCAAAACGTTACACTACACTCCCTGCAGACATGTTCAATTGAACACCATCTCGATTTATCTGGAAAGTGTTCAGCCACACTGCAGTGAATGCACAAACCATTCATGTACAAATGTGCACCACTGTCTATAGCCAGTTACTTTCTCATAGCTTCCAAGCTTGGTTTACAAGAATTTAGGCACAACATAAGTTATTATCACAAATATCCACAGACAAGTCTAGAGTCGGTAAGAGACGTACCGTTTTCACCGGCATCGACTGGCTCCTGTTTAATCTTTATCTCAGAAGATGGCGCTGAAAGCGGTGTGCTCTCTGTAGACGACGCGGTGTCTGTTGATGATTGGCTGTTCTCCCTCGATGGATCGCTGTTGAAAAAAATCCTCTCAATTTATGTGCATATAAAAGTTTCTGTCAAACCATACTTTTTAAACATCTTATTTATTCTCTCTAATTAAAAAACATAAAAAACAAATAGGAAGTGTTTGCCATTCGTTCCCATGTCTACGCGGGTTCTCACCGATAAACATCTGTGGTATTTTCATAAGAAACATGTAACATTCATTGTGTGTTTTATGCTGTTATTATAATATAGATTAGCATTTTCATTCAAGGTTTTATTTAAGCTTAAGGTTATTTAAGGTTTAGATACTATTTTACTAACATATTGATGTGTATTTTGTTCTACTATTTAATTAATGTATTTTACGAGCACTGCAAATAAACTTCTCTTTCGGGATATTACATTATGTTGTATTGCATTATAGTGAAACAGTTTCCAGTCCTTTGGGAAGCAAGACTGTGACCTTACCAGGGAATAGAGGGTTTTGGTGGGGTGGTGGGGGCAGTGGCCCCACTCCTGTCATAGGGCTGGTCGACTCCCACGGTGACGATGTCCCCATTAGGTTCTTCTTCCCCAGTGGCACCCTGTTGTCATGGAAACGGTTTCAAATCATGTAATTCTTTTAAACATACATTTGTAAATGTTGTCCCAAGTTACGGACTCAACTACAAATTTGTCGAAAATACAAATAGTTATATATAACCTTTCAGGGTCTTCAAATGAATACAAACACATAAATTGTCATGAGTGCCTGTGCCATGTAGCCTTTCTTAACCAACATGTAATAAAATATATATGCTAATATAAAACAAGTAGAATTATTAAACATTCACATTTACATGCACAATATGGCTGCATATCCACACTTTCAAACACTTGCACCTTCAAAGTTTATCTTGAAATGTAATGTTTTCACTCATTTCAATAAACTATGAACATGACCTGGAAACAACACATACTACATACTGCATAATACAATTCTTAAGATACTGTATACAATTGATTATTTATTTACATATTTATTTACTTACTTATTTTACTCACCGTAGCGGTTGAGATATGGAGTGGCACAAGCGAAACAGACGTGATTTAGTTTTAAACACGACATCAACGCGATGGTCAAATAATAATAATAATACACAATGTTCAGCTGGTGACACTAGCGCCACCTACTGGCTATTTGACTCACCCTTCGCTAGTTCGCTTGCGGAGGATACTTGGCCGTGGAGAAGCTGTGGGTGTGGTCGCAGCAGTTGAGCTCAGTTGTGACGGAAGATGCGCTTCACTTGGCGCCCCCTGGCTGACACTGGGCACACTACTCATCGCCCCGATCGTGATGGGTGTGCAGAGACTGCTGCCTTGCTGACCACAGCGCCCCCTATGTCAGCGAAGGAACGCGGCGCTGCACAGGCAGAGAACAATGTTCTAGATCCAAGATTAAATTACATCTGCTTGTTTTATTTATATTCATATACATTTATTTCAAAGACCTCAAAATAACGTAGATGATACTCAATAAAAAAATTAATGATTTATTTTAAGATTGAAGTCGGAAATTAATTTCATTATTCATCTCGTTGATTTGGTAAATTGGTAACCATAACAGCAGTTGTGAAATTATTGTACAACTGTCAGTTTGTAAATATAACCATCAATCACGCAACACTTCAGCCCCAAAATGACGTTGTTGGGAACAGTCCAGACATGGGGTGAAATAAATTGAAATATATTTAAATACAAACACTCTTGAGGGATTCAAATACAGTTACAAATACTATTATGAGCAAAAGTATTTCAAATCAAATACATTGGAAAGTATTTCAAATACTTTTTTCAAATACTTTACATTGTCAGGATATATTACCATACAGGTAAAAGAAAAGCAAATCATACGTCGAGACATGTAGTTTATAGACATAATTAGTGTTATGCTCATACAATTTATGACAGGCAGTCCAGAGCTCGGAGTCTTGTTATTGCTAGTAACTATATCAAAGTGACAACTGACTCAGAAACCTCTATCCACAGAGGCAAAGGCCACAATATATGCTGTTTGTTAAGTTAAGCCAGGAGGTCCATAATAAAATATGTAAGTTGTCCTCAGAAGAGACACTGCTAATGACTGCTAGGATCTTGTGAGGAAGTGTGACACCTCAACTTGAAAGGCAGACAGGAGACCAGAATAGTCTGACCAGTGACAGCTTGGAGCCTGCCTAAAGAACAAACTGGATATAGACCTATGGTCACTGTCAGGTGCTAATCCATCCTCTGGCTCTGAGCAAACAAAAATTCTGGTCACTGCCAGGGCCATGGGGGACACCTGTTTTTAAATGTCTTCATCACTTATTAGCAGTGTTGGGTGAAGTTGAGGTAAAGGTCATCAGTTTGGTAGCTATTACATGTGATCTTGAAACAGAAGTGTTCATACTGATAATATATATTCGAAAAAAATATTAGAAAATATTTGAAAATGTCAAATACTTTAGGAAAGTATTTAAATACAAATACTTATAATTCCTAAATGTCAAATACAAATATAAATACTTTTTAAAAGTATTTTATTACTTTCAAACACAAATACAAATGTATTTGACCCCATGTCTGGAACTGTTTATAAGAGAACCTTTATAAAAATGTTTTTCACAACTAGTTCTGCAATACCTAGTCATAAAGCAACTAAACTAAAGGTAAACACTGCTAGACATTACCAGTTGCTATGGCGATGACCTACCTTCTGTGCCACTGGGAGTGTAGCAGGGGTTTAATGGCTAGTGCCGGCTGTCTGGGGTCACCATCATAGGGTTGATTCTAACTGCCTGGCTCGGTGTTCCAGCCGTGCCCATGTGTGCTGCCCCCTGGAGTGTTCCAGCCAAACTAACAGCTGGATTTGGCACTGTAAGCGACATATGACAAGAGCTATTATAAAATCTGTAAGAAGTTCCTCATTTTATCAAAACAGCCTTTTTATGCAATCTGATAAGGTAATCCTAAATTTATTATGATATTTATTGACTTGCAAGCTAAAAAAAATTGGCCGCAAGGTGATACCAAATTTACTTATCTCCAAACATTATTATTTAGCATTTGCCCAATACATCTCAACATATTCCTGAGCAGTGACGTAGCATTCTATTTTATTAAACAGGATAATTCTTTGGTATTGGAGGTAAAAAGTCACACTATGACAAATGACACTGTTATTTATGATAACAGAAGTATATCAATTGGCTTTCCTGTGATGTCTAACTTTCTTTCCTAGCCGCTTCAGAAGCGAAGTCCTGTAAGTTCATGTAACAGTCAGTATGTGAATTGGGTTAAACTTGTTCTATAATAGTTGGCCTAGACTTTTTATAACTGGAAATGTTGATTTCTTGTGAACTGATAACTGCGCTAAATATCATCAAAATGGAACCTACAGGACCACCAGGGGGCGCTGATATGCAACTCAGGCCTGTGACATTTTCACACTCTTTGCACGCGCACGGTTTATTTCTTTTTTCAGTTCACCTTTGAATTGTTTTAGCCTCCAACTTTTATTAACATAAGGCATATCTACAATGCGTGTTAATAAATATTGTATAAAACGAATGAATGCGGCGTATCGAGGTAACGGGACGCTGGCGGTAGACGGCACGAGGTTCGACTTGGGTAACAGCGCCACCTGGTTTAATAGTTCCGTAGGTTCCCCGTTACAGTTGGATGATGCTAAAAACGTCCTAAGTATTTATCACTTTGACACACAATCACTATGCATTATATGACGGCAGCAGACTTGTGTGTCAACTCTACACTCACCCAGGCCTGGCCGCAACGCAGTGGCGGAGGGAAGCGAAAATGGATGAGCATGCGGTGCTGCCACCTGGGAGTACATCAGATTGGGGTAGGTGCCGTAGTATGTGCCGTACTCAAAGTCTGGTGGGATGGGGTACGGAAGCTGCGGTGTGAAGTTGGCCCTAAAGAACAGAGAGCGAGATGAAGCAATGTAACAACACTGATCTATATACACACATATATATATATATATTATATATATATATATATATCAGTGTTGTATATATATATTACACATTTTATATAATATATATATATATATTATATATATATCAGTGTTGTATATATATATATATATTATACATTATATATATATATATATTATATATATATATCAGTGTTGTATATATATATATATATATATATATATATATATATATTATACATTATATATATATATATATATATATATATCAGACATTTCTATGTACATAATATATATATATATATATATATATATATATATATATAAATATATGTATGTATGTATGTATGTATGTATGTATATATATTCTCTTTAATTTAACAATGGTTTTTGTTTAAGGATGACTTTTCCTAAAGAGCCTGTTGTCTTTGTGAAACGGTCCCTCACACATATGTATTAACTGACACTGAGACTGCTACTGACCTTGGCAGAGACTGTGACTGGACATCAGCTTGACCAGTGGTCAGACTGAGAGTTGCGGCTACTGACACACCGGGCAGTCGATGTGTGGCATGTGACAGGAAGATGCTGCCACCTGGTGGGTGTTGCTGTGGCAACATCTGTGGCACAGGTGCTGGAGCGGTTGCCGTGGTGACGGCCTCGCGGGCTGAAGCGCCCTCTGGTGGCAGTGGTTGTGAGGTCACCGTCGCGAGTTGTCGCTGCGGCGGAACCTTGGCTGTCGATGGGTCAGAGTTGAGAGGTCAAAGTTGACGGAAGCAACAGCAATACAGTAATGTCAAAACTGCCCCAATAAATGTGTTGTCTTAGAAAATGGTCACCAGGTGTCTCTACTTTAAGCTGTTTTGCTCCTGTGAACTTTTGTGTGTGTGTTCTGCATTGAATAGTCCGTCCGTCCGTCTGTTAGGCTGTCTGTCTATCTGTCCACATCTCTGTCAGGTTTGCTAACATTTTCCCAGCTATCCATCGAGCCGACTGGGATGGTTCATAGAGTAAGACCTTTTCCTAAATTCGTCCGGGGAGTTGGAAAACCTGGTCACTCGATATTTCATAACATTTCAAAAGGCTACATTAGGATGTTCTATCCATAGATTGGATGTTTTATCCATAGAATGGTTGTTTTATCAATAGAATGGATATTTCATCCATAGAATGTCATGTTTTTCTACATCATTGTAAAGATAATTATGCCACCTACAACTATGTCAGTGGATGAGGGAAACTCTGTATACTTTTTAAATCATAGGAGTTTGAAAATCATGACTGCTTAACACAGTGATAAGCTTAGAACGTCAAACCTTAGCATATGAGGATGTGATCTATTTCTGGGACATGTTGAAACATTGTAACGCAATTTTCAAATGTATTCGCGAGGGTGAATGCCTTTTTCTCCAAGCATCACTGAATAACTCATATATGACAAAACAGTTACTCACCCACAGGTATGGTGGTTACCGTGGTAACAGCCGCAGTGGTTGCTAGGGGCAACACCGGTGGCCCATGGCTACTGGGAATGGTGACGACTGATGTGGGTGCTAAAAATAACATAACTTGTTAATATTCCAGATAATTGATTGATGAGTATTCAACGTTCATAATATATATGATGTTCCTATTGATAAAATAAGTCTATTATCGTCGGCTTTATTTATATATTGCGATCGTCACGGGCTATATCCAACAAAATACATCACAAATATTATGAAAACAATCCATTTAAATACATTGTTACTTAGTAAATTGCCATCAATAAAATATTATGTCATTCGCCATTACTGTAGTTGAACAAAATGCACAAATCCACCAAAATTCAACAGGACAACAATCCACGATTAGTCTATTACAATGCTAAGGATCAGCCTTCAAGGTGAGATATAACACGTGCCTCCGTGTAGCAGATAATTGTGCGTAAAAACAGATAATTGTGCGGCTGCAATAGCCCTGTCGTACTGATGGTTCAAAGGTACAATTTTAGAGGAGATGATGTCTTTATTTCACAATTTACTGTCACTGGTCACAAATAGACACGTACCTGTTTTAATCGCCTCTGCTGCTGCTACTGGCACATTTGCTGGCGCCGTGGTTGCCATGGTAATACGGGTTGTCAGAACTTTCTGGGACAGCCTCGGCATCGGTTGGGTGAGATTGAGGGCTGTCGCTGGGCCTGGGAAAACAATTTAGGGAACATCTCAATTTGAGTTTCAATGAAACCTGTATTACAAAGTTGAGTTGAAAGCAGTGGCCAAGGAAGAGTTCAACGTCTACGACATTGGCCCTCTAGACTGGCGGGTCCATGGTCTATTACAGAATATGGACCCGTGGTCCATTTTCCTTGAAGTCCATATTCTATATGACACCAGGAATGCAAGTGTATGAGACTTCATGCCAGGAATGCAAGTGAATCAGACGTCATACCAGGAATGTAAGTATATGAAATGTCATGCCAGGAATGCAAGTGAATCAGACGCCATGCCAGGAATGCAAGTGTATGAGACGTCATGCCAGGAATGCAAGTGTTTGAGACGTCATGCAAGGAATGCAAGTGTATGAGACGTCATGCCAGGAATGCAAGTGTATGAGACGTCATGCCAGGAATGCAAGTGTATGAGACGTCATGCCAGGAATGCAAGTATACGAGCTGTCATGCCAGGTATGCAAGTGTATGAGATGTCATGCCAGGAATGCAAGTGTATGAGACGTCATGCCAGGAATGCAAGTGTATGAGACGTCATGCCAGGAATGCAAGTGTATGAGACGTCATGCCAGGAATGCAAGTGTATGAGACGTCATGCCAAGAATGGAAGTGTATGACACGTCATGCCAGGAATACAAATGTATGAGACGTCATGTCAGGAATGCAAGTGTATGAGATGTCATGCCAGTAATGGAAGCGTATGACACGTCATGTCAGGAATGCAAGTGTATGAGACGTCATGCCAGGAATGGAAATGTATGAGATGTTATGCCAGGAATGCAAGTGTATGAGACGTCATGCCAGGAATGCAAGTGTATGAGACGTCATGCCAGGAATGCAAGTGTATGAGATGTCATGTCAGGAATGCAAGTGTATGAGATGTCATGCCAGGAATGCAAGTGTATGACACGTCATGCCAGGAATACAAGTGTATGAGACGTCATGTCAGGAATGCAAGTGTATGAGACATCATGCCAGGA
The DNA here is from genome assembly GCA_964017155.1 of Oasisia sp. SBJ-2009. Taxonomy (NCBI): domain Eukaryota; kingdom Metazoa; phylum Annelida; class Polychaeta; order Sabellida; family Siboglinidae; genus Oasisia; species Oasisia sp. SBJ-2009. Next base: position 8,989,171 of record OZ024867.1, on the reverse strand, counting down.
ATGCATGTGAATCTACACAATTGCAGCTATCGAATGGAGACAATTTTACTAATGTTCTTAAGAGCTGTTAAACACAATTTTGTACGGTGGTCATGATGATCTTCTGGTAGCGTGGGAACAACTGACCCAGGATCTGTTGCTGACCTACAACTGGACACGAGATTATAAAAAGGATTAAAAGTTTATTCACCATTTTCAACGTACGTTTCATGTCAATTAAGAATGTGTTCTGGCTTCCAAATCACTACATGCCTATGTACAATAAAATAAAATAAATCTAATTACTGCACACAAACTAATATACAAATGTCAACCGACCACAACAAATAGTTATAAAATGGAGTTTGGCATGATTTATAGGCAGCATAAGAGCTAAACATTAAAATTAAAAGTTTAGATGTCTTCGGTTATTTTATATTTATTACTAAAAGATATGCAGATATGTTGAGCAAAAAAGAGGGCTCACATTACAGATTAAACATAACATAGCTTATGAAACGTACAACATTTCGACCCATCAACAACAACGGTCACATACTGATATCGCGTGTGACACCAGTACTTGATCAAGACCTATAGTTGATAGGTCGAAATGTCGTACATTTCACTAGCTATGTTCCAAACTAAGTGAATTTCTTACAAAGTTGATAAAATGAATTTTTCTCCGACCGATTTCATGAGAAATTTGCCCTGAGCATATGGACACCCACCAAGACTTGGGGCACTTGCTTGCAGGGTGGAAGTAGCAACCGCTGCCTGGGAGGTGACGACCCTGTCTGGATGGGGTAGGGTTGTGGGGGTGGGCACAGCTCCAATGTTCAGTGCAGTTCCGGGCCGAACTACAGAAGAAAACACAAATCTCGTACACAGAACATTGTTTTTTCTCGATTTTTTTGGTCAATCACTTGTAATCCCACAGATTTCAAAGAGCTCTGAGCCTTGTTTTACTGAACCTTGGACCAATTAAACAAAACATTAAGCGTGTCCATTCTGCTACTTTTTTGGGTGTCGGTGGTAAATTCTCAAAATGCTTCAAGGATATTTTTAATATTCCATTCATTAACTTTCGACATAAAACAAAAAACCACACACCATGTTTCGGGGCGGTGACGACGGTTGCAACACTGGCGCCACCTGGCGGCTGCTGTATGAGCGTTGCTGCTGCCACCTTCTGGCTGACGGAAGAAACGGCAGCGTGGTGGGATGGCAGGTATACTTGCTGGGAGATGGCGGAGACGGGCTTGGGTATGGACAGGGTGGGGCGGGTCTGCTGGAGGGAAAGATGGACCGGGGCGGGGTTAGGGGCGGGGCTTATGGGGGCGTGGCTCAGCATCACTCTGAAACACGACGAGGAAAAACATGATTTGAAAGTCACTGTTGCAATAGTTACATGTAAATTTACATTGTCTGTTTACGAGAGTGAACCTTGTAGGAATTCATGTACTAGTGGCTTCATGGTCACCTGAGTAATACAGTCACTTCTCCATTAAGGTCACCCTATGAGAGTCCCGAATAACATGAAATCATTGAACCATGAAATCGATAGCATTGGAACTTGGGAATGGAGGGTGAAACTCCCAATATTTTGTTTCGGATGCTGGAGATGTTTATACACCAATATTTTGGAAAATTAAGATTTTCCTGTACTTCACCTCACAAACGACAGCTGCCTGTGACAAAATCTCTGGAGAATGAGAAGGTTTTACAAAAAAGGTAGAGTTGATAATTGTAAGCCGCTAGAAATCATTCTGGAGTTAGTTAAAGTATGTGCTATGCACGCCAATGATAATTTTGTTTGAAAGTACATTTCACTTGTAGATGAAATAACCTAATGGTTTGTACTGGGACATTATTTTTTCAAAATATAAATATATTTTGTAGTGAGCATTTCTGGGTGGCTGAGATTTCAATTCCAAAAACACATAATTTTATAATCATTACGCTGTATACATAAAACGATGTGTACCTCTGCATGTCAGTAGGGGGCAGCACGGTATGTGAGACGCTGCCCGTCAAACTGACGACTGGGGGAGCAATCCTTGTGACGACGTTCGTCCTCACAGGGAGCATCGGGTGAGGTAGTTGCGGGATCTTGTTCGGGAGTGACTGTGGGGCGGTCGTCGCGGCGATACTGATGGCTCCAACGCCAACGCCAGGCTGCGAGGGACGGAGGATTGCGGTTGTCATGGCGATCTTCGGGGACGACAGGGCAGACGCAGCTATGGCACCTGTTGTGCAATTCAGATTGTAACAAGAAAACCATCATCACAAGCCATAGTTTTGAAACTACCCCAAAACACGTGCGTGTGGCTGAAATTACCCAAAATATTAAATTGTGCAATATTAAGATGTTGCCGTTTACTGACTTGAATTAATGCAAATCAACTGTCAAACGTTTTTGTTAAATGATAAAATACATAAACTACAGTTTGACTGTAGAGTGTGCCTCCCACTATGCCACACATTATATCGCTACAATAAAATAAAATAAAGAAATGGTCAACAACATGTAGATCACTATTGCAAAACAAATTAATCACAACCAATCTCTGAAATGCCAACTGTTAGAAAAACAGTGGTTTTAGTCATCATCAGAATCAATAGGAGCGGTAGTCGCACGGTGTCAATCGAGGGGACGGTGATTCAATCCCACCTGCCGCCATTTCGAAACTTCCGCAATTTTGTTCACCTCTCATTTGCCTGTGTCTTTTGGAAGAGACACTAAAAGTCAGTGGTCCCTTCTGTCTGGTGTCTATGTCAGGGGAAGTAAAAGATCCCACACAGGGGGTAAATGTGTAACCTGTAGTGGACTCACTAATTCTAGAGGAACTGAGAGTGGGGTTGATGTGGGGTTTGGTGCCGGGGCAATTGGACGCTCTACAGAAGACGGGCGGATCGACTGAAACAGACAGTGTGTTGCCATTAAAGGAGACAGGTTCAGTCCAGACTTGGCCGAGTAGTGTCTTGTAGTGGCAGGTCTGATGTCTACAACGTGGGAAAGGTCAACTTGACAGCAAAATCAGAGTATTTTCCAAAGCTACTTTACATAATATTATAGTCAGTCCTCAATTCTTATTCATGCATCTATTCCTTGATTATGCACTAACAAATAGTTTCGGATTTCATTAGATTTCCTTTGCAGGTAAGACAGGGTTAATTAATATTTTAAGATCAGGATAAGTGATAATGTTTCCCTTTAGAGCTTGAAGAGCTGGTTGTTGCAGAAATGTGACTGCATAATTAAGTGATTGTATGCTGGTTTAATGTCCCATGCTTTATCGTGCTGTATTATTGGTTGGAATACTGAACTGCATTTTATATACTTCTAAAATCTCACAACTACTGACAGCTGTCATACCTACCCTACCTCTAACCTTTTACAATTAGCCAAAATACTAGTCTTAAAACATTCTTCATTTAAATCATGCTTGACATCAGATCACAACTATTTCTTCTAAATACTTGACGTTTTCATCACTTGCAAGAACACGGTAATAATTAAGATTTAAGTTCACATCTGCCCACAGATATAAATGACTAGAATTATGGAGATAAATCATTAATTTCTGTTGCAAACAAACAGTGATGCAGATTTGCTTTGGCTACATGTACTTACATGTAGACTGTGGAAGACGTAGTTCTCCACCTGCAACTGTTGTACTGTGTTGACACATGACAAGACACACATCTCCCACCACTGTCACATCTGTCACGTCTGTCACTGGAGTCTCAACAGATGTGTCCAGCGGCTGCAATGACACCGAAGAACACATTGCATTGACAGCAGGTATTTGCACAATACTGATGTTGACATGATACAATAAACATCAACTAGAGTATATATATTATATGGAGCACTTAACAAAATTATGGCACAGACTACAGGGGCATAAGTTTAGCACAGATCAATAAATATATGTGTACCAGCTAAAAAAAGGTCCAATGTATAATTAAATAAGTATCACCGATTACACCTGTAGCTGAGCTTTTTCATTCTTCTGTTGGCTTCTGTAGCACAGTGCTCGCACATCTGTCAGATCTGTTCCATCAGCACATGTTCTAACTGCAAAAAGACATTTAATTTACCCAGTATTATATTACTTGGTGTTATGCGAAACCAATTATTTACTACATTAACCAGTGTGCTAATAATTATTCTGAACACCCACAGCGGCACATGAACAAGACACAAAAACAAATCAACAGCAAAATCAAAGCGTGTTTACACAGCAACTTACCGTATTTTCGCCCACTCCACTAAGTCAAAACGATGTAACATCCAGACACTAGTGTAATGACAACAGCTGTCACAAGACATCACAACAATCAACATTACAATAAATGTTTCAAAGAAATATAACTTGAAACGATAAACGAATTTCAAAACTGTGAATATTTAAACATTTTCGAACAATCACAATCACGGTACGATCGGAGAACTACGACTGCCGCCATCTGGCGGATTTCGATATACCTATAAAATCATCAACGTCAAGTGAAGTTCGCGAAACAAATGTGACAACGAATGTTAATGGATGTTGTGGATGTAAGAGTTCCAGAAAACGTGTACCCTTTGCCGATGGCCTTCTTACTAGTTTATATCAACTCACACACTATTCATTGTATATGAAAACGAATAAACTAGCCAAATATTTACACCAACAGTCTAACGCAGCAACTATTCCGGCAATATTTTCGAATGCTCATACTGGCGTGTGTAACTTTTCTTTCAAGTGCAATTGCAGGTGGCGCCCCACAAGTGCTGGAAACGGCAATTCAATTTATCTAAAACACAATTTAATGAAAATATTACCTTACTTCTTTGTACCGACAATTATATAATACTATGTAGAATGACATTCCGAACGGATATAATCGCGTACGATCCTTGCTCAAAGGGCAAAATAATCATCCGCGGAAGATACTACCAGCTGAGAAAGGGTTATAACACTATTTTTAATCACTCGTCACCCATATGCCAGTCACAATTTTACTGCATTTCATTATAACCTAGAATTTCCACGTGTATGACAACACTATCGTAAATGATGTACGGTAATATGCACAATATTAATGACTCATTGGTTTGTTATCCTCTGGGTACTGTCTCATTAATAATAAAATGTATATCTTATCTTAGCGACCTTGAAAAGTGTCATTAATAATTGCCTTAAATTGAGCTTGACATTATCTGAATCATTAAATTAATATTACATTGGAGAAGGGTTAATTTGTGAGAATGTAGGCTTAGCTCGTGCGCAATTTCATCAATTGCTTGCATTCTTTTGAAAAGAAACAAATGTTAAATGTCTGCATAGTGTTATTTTAATTAACTTGAAATGGTTACAAACATCTACAATAATAATATTATATTACGTATATTTGATTGTATTATTGTAAGTAATTTGCCTTAAATGTGTATGTTAATTGTATCATTATGCCTAATACGTATGTACACCTAAGTATACACGCATTAGGGATAATTATACTACATATATATTTAAGGCAAATTAATCGTTGGAGCAAATCTCGCGCACATAAATCCGCCACGCTCATACCCGGCACATATACGGTGTGCCCACCGACCACACTCACCGCAATACATCCAACTTTCGCATTGTGCCCTCTATTCTTTGAACCGGTTGGTTGTAGGCACGCTACCAGTCTTGCCGTGGCCTCGACGTCTTTCTTGTGTAGCGTTTGCGGGATAACACCCCGCCACCAAATCGTATCTTTTGGCGCGAGCGGTCGGCACGGAGGCGTCTAATGGCGGACTCGGGCACACGTTCACTCACTCAGTCTAACCAGTCTAACACAAACAATATATATAAGGTTTCTACAGTTTATTACATCAAAATCCTACCAGTACAAATCTAAGACACTCACTAAAATACTTCACTAACTAAACCAATATATACACAATACAAATGTGACGGTACTGACAGCGTGTTTGACACGCGATCAAGCAAAGAACTCACCCACAGGTGTGGTGTGGTTCCTCAATCAGAGAACAATATGCCTCGTACGGCACAACTTCTTTCAGCACAATGTACTGTGACAGTATCTTTGTCACAGGGCGCTCTGGAGCGGCGTGTTTCGGGGTGAACAGCGTATGTGTGTGTTCCCCGACAAATGGCCCCAGTAGTCAACCCGTCAATAACACACAGTATAGCCCGTCAATAACACACAGTATGTGCCTTGACTGCAAGCATGTCGCAGGGCCCTCTGGAGCGGCGCGTCCCGGGGTAAACAGCGTAGGTGTTCCCGGTAATAGGCCCCAGAAGTCTGCCCATGCAATATGACACACACATCGTATATTCTGTGACAGTAAGTCTGTCACAGTGTGCTCTGGAGCGCGTATCCCGGGGTGAACAATACATGTTCCCCCGGTAATAGGCCCCAGAAGTCTCCCTCGAATCATTAAAATACTCCCTATTTATACTAGTGGTACTGTAGCCCGAGGACAGACGCTAGACGCCTTACCTAATATTTTGTCCAGCGCGTCTACCCCTAGAAATCTTGGCAGGGTGCCAGCGGACTCTGCACCCTGTGGTTTCCCCCAACAACAATAAAGTGGAGCATCTTCCTAAACCAGATGGCCCTAGAAATTAGCATAGACGAGCCTGCAGTGCTAGTGAACTTTCCCTCCCCTGGTAGCGTCCCAAAATACCAGGGTTGGTCCTCTGCCTCAGCCAGATGGCCCTAAAATTACCATATAAATTGCATAGGAAACCTTCCATACTGGTTATAGTCTCTTAACCGGGTAAACACCCTCCTTGTGATTATGTACGTATTTGCATATATGCATGGCTTTAGTAGCCCTAAATAGTGATAGATATATCTATATATAATTATAATAGTTATCGCTGAAAAATCCCTACACTTGTAAGGGCTGCCTGTGGTTGACCCAGGTCGTCCCTGTGTAGCTTGTCGCGTTAATCCTAAATTGGCACCCGGCCGATAATATATGGCAGACGCCAAAGTCGGCCCCTTGGGGTAGGATTAATGCGTTTGTTCACTTCAAACTAACATTGCTGATTCAACTAACTATGGTGGCCTATTTGTCGATAGACAACATTTATACTTATTATACCCTTACAATTGATGAAGAGGTGGTATTTGAATAGGCGCCATCAATTATGTTTTTAAGAAAAGTACCGAAAACACAAATTTGCTAATCACCGTTTTGCCTTCGCGCCAAACAAACAAATACGACGTTGAATTGTGTCCCCTGGAGGGTCTGTAAATACTACGACCGTTGCTTTGACCGCATAATATATTAGGAATGGTGTGACATAGGGAACCCACTTTAGCCGAGGGGTCCACTTTACCCGTCCTTCCCCTGTGGGTGAGATTTTGCACTTTGCATCAATTGGTCCCAATGAAGGGTTAACAAATCATTGAATTCCATTAATATCTACCTGTTTTGATAACCGAAGCTTCAAAAAGCCCACGAATTGTTGCATTTTTGGCATTATTATAGCCTTGTGAAAGCACTTTCATATTTTTACTTTAAATCATACCCGCAAGATAGCAGCAATACGTCAATTTTTAGATATATTATTTGCATACGCTCGGTCTCGTGTATACGCTCGGTGCCATCAGCAATATATAGGCCCTACGGCATGACAAATGGAGAACGAAATGGCTGCATTTCATATTGATCATTGTCATGTACCTTACGTAATACCAAGTAAATGTGTGAAAAATGTGAAAAACTCATACAAAAATCAGTACGTCGATGCCATTCTGTATCGTCAGAAAGTATCCCACGTGAGTTTGTTTTATTTTATTTTACTACTTGTTTTCATTTTGTTGGGAGACCAATTTAACCTATACAGGGTTTATCTAAACGGAAGTATCAACACAAAGATACAATTAGAATGTTGGTACTTTATTGTTTAGAGAAAAAACTTCCAAAAATAATGGCTATAAAATACATGTATATATGAATACGCATGCTGATGAATATGTAGAAAGACGCGTGATGCGGGAGACTGGAAGCATGCGCGCGAGAGCTTGCAACTATGGCGTATTAGAGCGGAGACCTGTACTTGACTGAATAAATCTAATCGAACTCAATCGACGTGTCTGTATCATTACATACACCACAAAACGCATGCAAACACTTAGCTGCCCATGGTACCTATCATCGAGGCGATTGCTATAACCACCATTACAATGCAGTGCGGTATGCTTTTGTAATGGATATAATTTTATTAGAAAACATTGTTTTCGACGTTTCTTGATAACTGACCACACACACACACACACACACACACACACACACACACACACACACACACACACACACACACACACACACACACACACACACACACACACACACACACACACACACACACACACACACACACACACACACACACACACACACACACACACACACACACACACACACACACACACACACACACACACACACACACACACACACACACACAAACACACACACACACACACGCACAAACACGCACACACACGCACTAACACATGCAGTTACACACACACACACACACACACACACACACACACACACACACACACACACACCACATATGCAAACACACAGTCGAACACACAAACACGCGCTCACATACATCCATGCACGTACGCACACACAGGCACGTGTATGCAAACAAACGTCTGGAAACACTGGCGCTCATATCATAGGCGCGGGGAACGGGGTGGCAGGGGGACAACGTGTCACTGGAATTTGGGTGAGATGCAGACAGGGCAAGGGCGCAGGGGCGCAGTGATGCAGTGACGCAGTGGTGCAGTGGCGCAGTGGTGCAGTGGCGCAGTGGTGTAGTGACGCAGCGGTACAGTGGTGCACTGACGCACTGACGCAGTGGTGCAGTGACACAGTGGTGCAGTGATGCAGTGGTGCAGTGGCGCAGTGGTGCAATGACGCAGTGGTGCAGTGGTGCAGTGGCGCAGTGGTGCAGTGGCGCAGTGGTGCAGTGGTGTAGTGACGCAGCGGTACAGTGGTGCACTGACGCACTGACGCAGTGGTGCAGTGACGCATTGGTGCAGTGGTGCAGTGACGCAGCGATACAGTGACGCTGTGGTGCAGTGATGCAGTGGCGCAGTGGTTTAGTGACGCAGTGGTATAGTGGTGCAATAGCGCAGTGGTGCAGTGACGCAGTGACGCAATGGTGCAGTGACGCAATGGTGCAGTGACGAAGTGGTGCAGTGTCGCAGTGGTGCAGTGGCGCAGTGGTGTAGTGACGCAGCGGTACAGTGGTGCACTGACGCACTGACGCAGTGGTGCAGTGACACAGTGGTGCAGTGATGCAGTGTTGCAGCGGTGCATTGGTGCAGTGACGCAGTGGTGCAGTGATGCAGTGAAGCAGTGGTGCAGTTGTGCAGTGACGTAGTGGTGCAGTGACGCAATGGTGCAGTGGCGCAGTGGTGCAGTGACGCAATTTTGCAGTGGCGCAGTGGTGCAGTGACGCAGTGGAGCAGTGGGGCAGCGGTGCAGCGGTGCAGCGGTGCAGCGGTGCAGCGGTGCAGCGGTGCAGTGGTGCAGTGGTGCAGTGACGCAGTGGTGCAGTGGTGCAGTGACTCGGTGACGCAGTGACGCAGTGGTGCGGTGGTGCAGTGGTGCAGTGGTGCAGTGGTGCAGTGACGCAATGGTGCAGTGGCGCAGTGATGCACACACACACACACACACACACACACACACACACACACACACACACACACACACACAAACACGCACTAACACATGCAGTCACACACACCACATATGCAAACACAGTCGAACACACAAACACGCGCTCACATACATCCATGCACGTACGCACACACACGCACGTGTATGCAAACAAACGTCTGGAAACACTGGCGCTCATATCATAGGCGCGGGGAACGGGGTGGCAGGGGGACATCGTGTCACTGGAATTTGGGTGAGATGCAGACAGGGCAAGGGCGCAGGGGCGCAATGGTGCAGTGACGCAGTGATGCAGTGACCCAGTGGTGCAGTGACGCAGTGGTGCAGTGACGCAGTGGTGCAGTGACGCAGTGGTGCAGTGGCGCAGTGGTGCAGTGGTGTAGTGACGCAGCGGTACAGTGGTGCAGTGACGCAGCGGTGCAGTGGCGCAGTGGCGCAGTGGTGCAGTGG
>OZ024867.1:8959024-8974024 GCA_964017155.1 Oasisia sp. SBJ-2009 | reverse complement strand
GGGTGGTTATTACATTATCGGTTGATTTTATTACATTATCGGGTAGTTATTACATTACCGGGCGATTATTACATTATCGGTTGTAACACACGACCCTTTCATAAAGGCTTTGTGTATGGGTGGCGACCTGGAGGTTTAAGAGAGTCTGGGTATAGGGCTCCAACGGTTGGGCACTAGATGTGACGCAGACCAATATTGTTCCGCATTGTTGTGTCTATACCACTAATACACATATACACACGTGCACTAGAACCGTTATCACACACACGCACGCACGCACGCACGCACGCACGCACCAACACACGTTTTCGTTTAAAACATTGGGTACGCTGCTTCGCCCCACACTGCTATATTTTACAACCTGGCTATCACATCTATCTATAATACTGTGATTGCCATCGAAAGTCAAATTAATAACAAATTGCATTGTTTCACAAAATATTTAAAATCAAACAAAGTAGCGTATCACAGTGAACACAGCGTGAGCTGTTCTTTCGAGACGTTATTCATAAAAGTGAGGAGCAAAGCTACCTAACAGAAGCAGCAGTTTTAACTGTCAACCATTTCACATGAATTCATACTATCACACATAAATAACACGTCCTTGTGATAGCATACATCCAGGTTGTGTATTAGGCAATACCTTAAAATGAAAATAACGATTCTTAGATATATAATTAGACAGAAACATAGATAGTTAATAACATTTGTTTTAAATCGTTTATTTCAAAGTTGGCCTGAGAGCCAATCATAGTATGTAACCTATTCTGGGATCAAGCCGTCCTGGTGGTAATATAGGCAGAGCGTTAATCTCCCAGGCGGATTTGAGGGATTAAGAAGTGTTGTCACCTAACGGAGCTTGAGTATTGGAAGATACTACATGACTTGTGTTTGTTGGTGCGATGCAGTGGATGACAACATCACGTGGCATGTGTCGGCCGATCAGGTCTCAACCGACTGTTCACAAAGAGCACAGCTGGCTGTGGATGGGAGCAGAGACCAGGACTGACGTCACGGCTTCTGGACCCAGACGGACGAGACACCCAACCCGTGGTGGACGGTAGACCTCGGGGCCGAGCATCTCGTCGTACACGAGACAGCCAACCCGTGGTGAACGGTAGACCTCGGGGCCGAGCATCTCGTCGTACAAGAGACAGTCAACCCGTGGTGAACGGTAGACCTCGGGGCCGAGCATCTCGTCGTACAAGAGACAGTCAACCCGTGGTGAACGGTAGACCTCGGGGCCGAGCATCTCGTCGTACAAGAGACAGCCAACCCGTGGTGAACGGTAGACCTCGGGGCCGAGCATCTCGTCGTACAAGAGACAGCCAACCCGTGGTGAACGGTAGACCTCGGGGCCGAGCATCTCGTCGTACAAGAGACAGCCAACCCGTGGTGAACGGTAGACCTCGGGGCCGAGCATCTCGTCGTACAAGAGACAGTCAACCCGTGGTGAACGGTAGACCTCGGGGCCGAGCATCTCGTCGTACAAGAGACAGTCAACCCGTGGTGAACGGTAGACCTCGGGGCCGAGCATCTCGTCGTACAAGAGACAGCCAACCCGTGGTGAACGGTAGACCTCGGGGCCGAGCATCTCGTCGTACAAGAGACAGCCAACCCGTGGTGAACGGTAGACCTCGGGGCCGAGCATCTCGTCGTACAAGAGACAGTCAACCCGTGGTGAACGGTAGACCTCGGGGCCGAGCATCTCGTCGTACAAGAGACAGTCAACCCGTGGTGAACGGTAGACCTCGGGGCCGAGCATCTCGTCGTACAAGAGACAGTCAACCCGTGGTGAACGGTAGACCTCGCGGCCGAGCATCTCGTCGTACAAGAGCGGATCACAAATCGACTCGACTGCTGTTGTAAGGAAAGTAGTGTGCTATTCACCAGATTGCAGCACTGCACATACAGTCTTCCCGGCGTCGTCCCCGTCGCCTTGATAGCTCGGACCATGCAAACCCGTTCTTGCGACAGATGCGAAAAGTTGGATTTGTGATCTGATACCCTTCGCGCAGAATATCTGAGTGTCATGAATAAGGATAATTTTGCCTGGGAGTGTGGGGGGGGGGGCACACACATCACTTCTGAGGCCTCCAATAATGGCATGAGCTGCAAATGGGCCACGCTGAACTTATGGAGAACTCAAACATGTTTTGACATGGCTCACGCACGCGCACGCGCACGCGCACGCGCACGCGCACGCGCACGCGCACAATTACTCGTGCCACTGTACACTTGTGTACATACACATTCCTCTGTACACTTGAATAATTACACGTGCCACTGTACACGTGTACATAAACATCCAACTGTACACTTGTGTACACACATACCACTGTACCCTAGTGTACACACACATTCCACTGTACACTTGTGCACATACACATTCCACTGTACACTTGAATAATTACACGTGCCACTATATATTTGTGTACATACACATTCCACTGTACATGTGTGTACATACACATTCACTGTACACTTGAATAATTACACGTGCCACTGTACACTTGTGTACATACACATTCCGCTTAACACTTGTGTACACACATACCACTGTACACTTGTGTACATTCACATCCCATTGTACACTTGAATAATTACACGTGCCACTGTACACTTGTGTACATACACATACCAATGTATACTTGTGTAAATACACGTGCTATTGTACACTTGTATACTGTACACATTGTCACTGTACACTTGCGTACAAACACATTTCACTATTCACTTGCTCTATGGAGTATATTTGTTCTATGGTAGGACTACGCGTGTCTACTTAATTTTTTTAAGTAATCTGGTAAACGGAGACTTAATTTAATTAATCATTTCCAACATGTCCATTTGCATCGTTTAACTGACATAAGGGAATGCGGGACTGAACTAAAAAGTGTGTGTGTATGCGTGCGTGCGTGCGTGCGTGCGTGCGTGTGTGTGTGTGTGTGTGTGTGTGTGTGTGTGTGTGTGTGTGTGTGTGTGTGTGTGAATCTGCGTTTGCATTAGAACGTGGTACGTGTGGTGCATATCATTTTGGGTGTATTTGCACCTTAATTTGTTTGTATGCGGATGCATATATGCGTGCGTGCTTGCGAGCGTACATATGTGAGTACGTGCACACGTATGCGCATGCGTGACAGCAACGGGTCCAGTATTGTAGGGGCCCTGGGCAGGGGATAATCAGTCATTCTAGTTACCTGGTTAAACTGTCCTCCCTCCTCTCAACTTGCTTTAGAAAGGACTGAGCGTAAGACAAAGCAACGTTTCAATTACTCTGATCAGTTGCGACGTTTTCGCGTAGAATCACAAGAGGCTTTTATTTGACACGAGAACCATTGAGCCATGGCACAAAACACTCTTGTGAGAGCTTCATATAATTACCTGAGGGACCAGACAACGATCCCGTCTATCATGCCATATAATGGACACCATTGTGCGAACGCACGCGTGTGCAATTACGCATCAATTCAACAGTGTCGTAGTATTTACTGTGATTGTTTGATTAATTCATCTGTTTCGGAAGCCAATGAATATTGCGAGGTTTTTTGTGTAGTTGTTTTGTTAAGGATTACTTTTATTAATTTCTCATTTCCAGAAAAGACACGAGTTCTGCAAGAGGAGCAGGCGAAATGTAAACTATCCAAAGGTATGACATGTATTCTACGTGTACAAGTGTATAACGTAATCATTACGATCAATTATTTAGTGGGTCACATCCCTTTCATGATGCAGACTGTGAGCATAGCTAAACTCTGTGGAATAACGTGTTAAACAAAGTAAATATTAATGTACTCGCCACACAATATTTAGTGTAATTATTATAATTAATGGTAAATTCAATTAAACACCATCGTACTATGTTGCTCAGAGCTATACGAATATATGGTAGATTTACCGACAAATGAATGTAATACCAACACATAGAAATACAAACATGTTATGTATGTCATACGAATAGAGTTTTGTAAATTAAAACTTTTATTTTAATAATGTTGCTGACATTTTGACAACGACCATCTAATGCTAACGTTACAACTTTCAGAAAGGGAAATCCAAAAGCTGGTAGAAGAAATAGAGAAGCTTAAAAAGAACGGGTCGACAGGTAAACTACATATGTGCACATGCGTGCGTGTGCGTGTATTTAAATTAGAACATGGTGCATGTTATGTGTGCGTCTATATGCACATTCAGTTATGTGTGGGAGCGCGCATGTTTGTGTCAGTCCTAAATAAAAATTGTTTAGTGACCTATACCATCTACTACGATTATTATCATAAACAATGGTAAGGAATTTGTAAGTTGTCAAACAATTTCAGCCGCTACCCGGGGTAATATCTCAATCATACAAATGTATAAGTATCAATATAATTAATTAATTAGTTCCGTATATGATGTTCCTTTTTTGACGCTTTCTCTGTAGACAATGTGATGTGTATACGTCTAATATCGTTGGTTACTACTACGTTTACTCGCTAACATATCATATAATTACATGTATATGCAGCTAGTTGAAGACATTTGTGAGAAGGCTACTTTTGTTTCACCAGTGTAACTTATGTGTAAAGCTGTTCGTTTCCAGAGAAAGTACGCCTTCTAGAGCAGGAACAAGCGTCCAAAGGTATTACTTGTATTGTCCGTGTACAGGTGTATATAAAAAATAATTACGATCGACTGTTTCTTTGGTTACAACTCTTTCATGATGCAGACAGTGCATGCAACTTGTGATTACTTAAGCAACTAGTAGTGTACTCGCCGCAATATTAATTTGTGTAATTATTTTATGTAATTGCAAATTAAATTAAACAACATCGGTCTACGTTAATCAGCACTTCACGCATGTATACGATTGAACAACGATTATGCCGCGAATTCAAACATAGTACATTTACCGACGTGTTTATGTATTAACACATTGAAATGTAACTATGTTATGCATGTCTTAGGAGATGTTTTTAAAATTGTAGCATTTATTTAAATAATTTTGATGACACTTTGACAATGACAGTCGTATGTTAACGGTACACCTTTCAGAGAAAGACATCCAAAAGCTGACGGAAGAGATAGAAGCGTTGAAATTGAAGGTGTCGACAGGTAACTAACTAAAAAGTGTTTTTGCATGCCTGCGCACGTGCGTGCGTACGTGCGTGCGTGCGTGAGTGCGTGTGTGAGTTTCCATAGAACGCCGTACGTGTGGGGCATATAAATTGTGCGTGTATGTGCACTTGCATTTGTTTGTATGCGGGTTTAAGTGCTTGCATGCTTTCATACGTGCGTGCATGCGAGCCTGCGTACGTGAGTAACACTAAGCAACGTATCAATTAAGTTGATCAGTTGCGACGTTTCCCCGTAGAATCACGACAGGATTTTATTTGACGCGAAACCCACTGGGCAATGGCACAAAACAGTCTTTTGAAAGCCTCATACAATTATCTGGGGGTCAAGGCAACACTCCCGTCTATCACACCATATAATGGACACTATTGTGCGAACGCACGCGTGTGCAATTATGCATCAATTCAATATTGTCGTAGCATGTACTATGATTGTTGGGTTAATTCATCTGCTTCAAAAACCGTTGAATACTGCGAGGTTTTGTGTATAGTTGTCTTGAGAGCATGTTAAGGTGCCAAATTATTGTTAGCACACGTTCAGGTTTCGATGTATATCATTATGGTGTAATTTTTAGTAATGTGCAAAACACGTTATTATAGACAAGTTTCTTGTTGCAAGCGGGATACGTCAACACGATGTGACAATGTGTATTAAACAAACACATGTATTCGCTGTAGCCGAGCGTGCACGTCCCAATGACGAAGCAACAACCAAGACTTCGTCGATGCCCAAAGGACAAAAGACTGAAAGTCAGGAAAAATCAGACAAATGTACGTGTTTGATATTTGTGTTTAGTGCATATATAATATTCACTATTGTTACAGTCCAGGTACCATAACATGGCATTATATTATGTCCTATTATATCATTAATCTATCGTACTATACCGTATTGTACCGCACCGTCGTATCGCATCGCATGGCGTCGCATAAAATCGAGTCGTATCATATCTTATAATATCATATAATGAAGCTGGACTAAAATATAGGTGTCTCCCATCTTATGGACGTACTAATTACTTAACTGGGGTCTTGGAGAATGTCTATGTTTGTTGTTATATTGATAGTATTTCCCAAACAAACGAGCCTTCCTCTGAACCCCTGATACATTTAACCTCATTGCAGATCTCCTAGAACTCGTTTTCTTATACTGTTTTTTTAATTGTGAGTAAATAGTCAAGTGGAACTACCCATCAATGTTAACTCTGAACAATAAGATGAAGGGTTAATTCTACGTCAGCTGTCATTTATTGGTCAAGTCGTGTCCTATGTTCGGGACGTAGACCTTGATCGTTGTGTGTTTCAGCGCGTGCCTCAGAAGCCGAGGTGAAAGAAGCTGCCAAACCAGGTGTGTTTTGTCTTTACAATTTACACCAAACGTTTTACTCAGTTCCTTTCAGTCGTCTACTTATGGACCTATCAGTGAACTTCTCGTCCAAAAGAAAGGTTATATTGTAAAACAGTAATTGTTGTAAAGAGACTAATTGTTCGGAACCAGATTTAACTACGTAGGTCACGTGGTATTGATCTTATGGCAATCGGTAAACACTTCCTGAATAAATATGAATACGTTTTTGTAGCGGCGTATATAACATGTCGGAAGAGCGATGAGGGAATGCTTTTTAATATGAAAAACGCGTGATTAATTTATCTTGCCATGCAGTGACTTAATACGTTATCTAAGACATTTCAAAAGTTGAAGAGCGTACGGCCCAACCCCCCCCCCCCCGTAAATATGTCACTGCTCTTGTGAATAGATTTGCGTATTGTGTAGTGTGTGTCAATTAAATTATTATTCAGAATCATAACTCTGAAGGTGACATCCTCACGTTAATTATGCAGCATCCACAAATGATCAATTATGCCTTCCTAATTGAGAATGTTTACAAATAGGTTTAAATCAGTGGAAGATGGGAGGAACAATTATGTCAATATAGGATGTTTATGAACACGTTTGTTTAATTGTCCAGCCCAAGGTGAAAACAGGCGTGCATCGAAGCTCCGTAAACTGCGTGTTATCGCGCTGGTCAGGAAGCACGAACTGCCGCATCTGTGGTCGGCCGTGTCAGGTCAAGTACTTGAGGACGGCGAACTGGATGTATCACTCATCAAACTCAGTGTCCAGAACCTACATGATCTGAGATATTTGTTTACGGAAGTGTCTGCAAGAAACATCTACAAACTCGAGTGAGTACCTCATTCACTAAGTACATAGGCGACGGAATCCGAAGTTTGTTAATGTTAGAAATATATTTCAGATTGGCATCAAGACGAATTTATTTATGTTTATCATGTGAATTTTAAATGGTGCAGGTAACAGTTTTTGTTAGTCTCAACCCCACAAATTGCTACGTTTCGAAGCCTATCAAGTAATTACACATATGTAATTATGTTGTTGTTTAGGACAACGGATGTATAATATTCATTTCTTGATTTATCGACATATATAACATTATGAACTTAGATATCATTATATTTAACTTCAGACATTCCATATACGGATGCCACTAATGTGTCGCCGCAATACCAGAAAAAACAGCAAACTGAACTTTAAAAAATGTGTGTGTGTATGTATATATATATATATATATATATATATATATATATATATATATATATATATATATATATATATATATATATATATATATATACTTCTCTACAGTTTTTTATATTACCAAATTCGGTGATGTGTTGGTAAGCATTTAAACTGTCGCAATATAGCAAATAAACATCCGTTCCACATAATATCATTATTACATACTCTATAAAACGCTACCATTATTAATTGCGATCATATGGGTATGTATGAAATATAATTATATTGAATAGCAAAATAGCCAGGACTTCAATTTATTAATTACAGTTTCACACGTTTGTGATTTTCTTTCATTCAATTTATATAAAAATTACATTATCTGTGCAACGAAAGTTGACAACAATGCGAATGAAGGAACAAAACACTGGTCGACGATAATTAAGACGGTGAACATTTCATAAGACATTTTGTTCAAAAGATTGTTTTGCGACTGCAGCGTTGGTCTGACGGTTTGTAAGCTAACCCATACAATTTGTTATAATTTTGGACCGTATTTAAAACTCTATCTATAAATAAGCCAGGCTGTCTTTGTGTCCATATATGGTAACTTGAATGGTGATTTTTAGAATAGATCAATTGCTTTTTAGCAGTGTATTGAGCACTGACAAGTAAACTGATAGATTTCTGGCTGACTACAATGCGGCTCTGCCACTGAGTACGACAACTAATAATCATTGACAGTGCTATATAATCACAATACTACGACACTAAATACATGTTATTTGTCCACATATAAATGTCAGTTTGAACTGTATTATTTGATAACTAGAATAAAGTACAATAAAATAAATGCGTCGCTCTCGTATTTGTTGATGTAATTTTACGTTTAGTTTCGATGACTTACTCAAAGTTTACATTATTTCGAGGTAAACGTTTCACGCGACACCGAATCTACGTTTTTAGATACAATCTAAATCTGGGGAGAGTTTCGTGTGACATGTTTAATGTGTCGTACCCAGTGACATGTTTAACTGATGTCGCAGTCATTTAGATGTATCGTTTGTTTAGTCTCTTCAACAACGACCTTCACGGGCGGCCGCTGACGGGGTTGACAGGTCAAGTTGGCGCGTTGACCACGATGGTGCACTTGGGGTACGTGTCACTTTATATTGACCTGATAATGACTAACGTCGAATTAATTACAATTCACTTGGTTTATCTCACGCTCTTTAAAGGACAAAAAAAGGCTACGGCTTCGTGTCATACACCTAATAGAGTTTATACAAAGTAACAATTTCCACATATACTCAATTTTTTATCGTCAGCGGTTTACTCAGAATGTGACTTTAAAGTCTAAAATTCTAACGAAATCCACGATGGTCTAGACGTCGCCATAGGTGAAGGGTTAATTTGGCTTGGCCATTCAGCGCGCGGCATTCTATATCTCGGTCAGCTTCCGGCGACGTCGTTAAGGGTCAACAACTTCGACAGTTCGTTCAGTTGGCGTGACATCTAGCAGCTGCTTTTAGACGTATATCTAAATCTGTGGTTAAATCTATGATAAACTTTAGTAATTATGCCTTCGTGTTCGGCATACGGTTGCAATAATAGTTGAAACAACCGGTAGTATTGAAGCAACGGATTCACGTTGGTGATTTGCGAGCGTACTGTTTGTCACTTTGCTCGGTCCATTTTGAGGAGAAATGCTTTGATGTAGACATGTATCATCAGTTGATGGGATGATTTCAGCGATAACAATAATAGACAACTTTATATTTACCGTCATCAGCATGTTACGCGCATTGCCGAGTTGCAGCCATTTCACGACTACAGCCAAACCCTATGCAGGGAATCTACGTGGAGAGCGCCTCGATCACCGTCGTGACGTCATTCTTCGTCTAAGATGGGGTAGCGCATAGAATTTGGATAGCTGGGTGTTAAAAAATATTTTTTCTGGTAAACCGCTGGCGTTAAAAAATTGAGTATATGTGGAAATTGTTACTTTATATTAACTCTATTAGTTGTATGCCACGTAAAAGTTAACTTTGTTTGTCCTTTAAACACGTCGACGACATTTCACAAACGGATTCTAGTAGCCGAGAAGTTTGTCGTTAGAATTGATGTTGACATCTTGGGACTGGTTTGTTTACTTGTCCGTGTTGGTCATAAACATATGTGTTTTTCAACAGTCTGGGCTACTGTGACATCGGAGACGATAACGTCAGCAGTCTGGTGTCGACGCTGTCTTTGATGCCGTCTTTGCAGTTGTTAGGGTGAGCAGCGTCCTGCTGTCTACAGCACACGCACTAACACGTATCAACCACGCGTGCTCTGTCACGTGCACAAACACATGCACTAACGTCCACACTTAGGAAACAGGTTCACACTCCAGACGCGGTGCACACACGCAGTGACGCACACGAGCATGCATACACACGCAACGATAGACATACACATAAGACGCGTAGTCACGTACACACGCACTAACGCACGCACTCTAGTCAGCGCCGACGTACGCACGCACGAACACTCGCGCTGGTAACTTTCGCCCTCACGAGCAGAACCTGTTCCTGGGCAAAACATAAGACGCGTCAGCAAATGTCACTTCGCGTGCTTTGTGTCCTGTCTCCTGTCACAGCCAAATGTCGCAATGTCACCGAACTGTTCTGATGCAGCCTCCAGGGAAATAACCTGACAGACGACACCGCAGGACGCATCACTGACGAGATCGTCAAGTTACCGGCAGTTGTCACCCTCAGGTAGGATGTGTTCTTTATAAAACACCACCTTTACTCTAACATCGGGTAATTACCCAACACCCTGTCGTTGTCTCCTCATCCACGGCCAGTGACAGCGACACTCGAGTGTGTCTCCAAATGTCACATTGTATCTGTTCACGAACCGCGTCTTTTATTCGAAACTTTTTTCTAGAAAACCTGTCAAACTGTCGCCGCGTCAGATGTCACCAGATCTTGTCCAGAGAAGGCAACTGTTGTCACCGACGTGTTTGATTGTTGTCAACTCTCAAGTCACAGTTCAACATTTAATTTATTTAATTTTATTTGTCAGTTTAAACTGAGTAAAGTTTGTTAAAACGTGACAGAGTTTTCACGAGGAACTTTCCCGGCCACAACAAGCGGCGACTGAGATGACAAGTAATGACCCGTTTACTGAGTCGGGTACACGGAGCTGTTGGGGTATTTACCCATGTTTATTTCACCCCAAGGGTAACTCTGTCTGTTGCAGTCTCGCTAACAACTGGATAACCCCAGCGGGGGTGAAGCGACTAAGGGCGAAGATGACGTCAACACCCCTTGTGTGGTTATACTGGTGAGTAGCAGCACATTTTGTGACGTTATTATCACCGGCGGTGGCTTGTCATGCGACATGCGACATGCCTGAGTCGATTCACGTGTGACAAATTGACACGGACTGTTTGGAGACGTCATCTCGCTATTTGTTGTTTTGTAGCATCGACTGGCAGCGGCCGCCGGGGGAGAGGTCGGAGGACGAAGACCGGGTCGTGATGTGGAGACGTATGGTAGAGGGTCTCGAGGCCACCCTCGCCCTGGTGCAGGGACGCCCCCTGGCGGACAGGGGTGCACACTGGAGCAATGATGTGGCTGGGCTGCAGTGGATCATCACTGGCTATAAAGACAATCTACGCACCAAGACAGACTGAGCACCACCCGCCACAGGTATACTACATCACGTGTCTTGTTACACCACGTCACACCTGTGACAACACCATCTGGTGACATCAGCGCGCCCTCACGCGGTGTCACCGGGGCAACCGTGTGTGAGAGTTTGTGGCGATTCTCTTCTGGTCTACGTTGATTTCGTCGACACCCGGCCACTTGAAACAATGTAACAAGTCGACGTGACAAACTGATACATTCGTTGAGGGGTCGGCTAAAAACCAGGTCCACGTGATTGGTAAAAAATAAGGTCACGGACCGGCTCAAACGCTATAAACCGGGTTGATCGTATTTGTTTATTTTAACAGCTAATAATATGGGAGAACATTGTGCGAGAACGCACGTGGGCGCCTGCGAAGTGAATAACGTTATAAAGATATTAATTAATTAGTTCATTATTCATTTTACTATATTTAATTGTTATCATAGGTGGTTATCGAACGAATGAAGGTTGATTCATACACTGACTGTAAATCGTCTGTGTAGTAGCGACATCTAGCGGACCGTGATAAATCTTCAGTCGAAACCAAGAGCACTCACTATCGACTACATGTACAGGTAAAACTCTTTCACATTCCAGATCCAACGGCTGCTCGTGGCGACAAAGACATTGGTGGCGACGACGTGTAAAGAAACTCGGGGAAATCGGGCAGTAGGACCTACGCGTGCGTTGCCGTCATCTCGCAGGTTCGTGGCGCCCGACGAAGGAAACGTTGCGTCGCCTCACGGGTCGCTGGCGCCCGAGGAAAGAAGTGTTCCTTCGTTCCTCAAGTCGCTGCCCCCCGGGCAGAACTCGTCCGTCGTTCCGCAAGGCCCCCCCCCCCCGGGAAAGAACTCGTCCGTCGTTCAGCAACCCCCCCCCCCGCGAAAGAACTCGTCCGTCGTTCAGCAAGTCCCCCCCCCTGAAAGAACTCGTCCGTCGTTCAGCAAGTCCCCCCCCCCGGGAAAGAACTCGTCAGTCGTTCAGCGAGCCCCCCCCCCCCGGGAAAGAACTCGTCCGTCGTTCAGCAAGTCCCCCCACCCCCGGGAAAGAACTCGTCCGTCGTTCAGCAAGTCCCCCCCCCGGGAAAGAACTCGTCCGTCGTTCAGCAAGGCACCCCCCCCAGGGAAAGAACTCGTCCGTCGGTCAGCAAGTCCCCCCCGGGAAAGAACTCGTCCGTCGTTCAACAAGTCCCCCCCCCCCCCGGGAAAAAACTCGTCCGTCGTTCAGCAAGTCCCCCCCCCCCCCGGGAAAGAAGTCGTCCGTTGTTCCGCAAGTCGCTGATGTCGAGTGTCACTGAACGAGCTATTGCCGCACTAATTCTAGCAGTCGTTAATTCTGCCGCAAATATTGTCGACGAAGTGGTTATAAACAGTCTGTGTAAGTGTAAGACAATAACGGCGAGTGTAAGACAATAACGATGTCAAATATCGGACGTTTATCAGTCACGGATGTGTATCAATCACGAACGTTTACCTTCAACTGGATATCTTCCTGAAATAGAATGTGGCTGCTTCAGAAGACGTTAATGCAGACTTGTTACATAAATATGCTTGCTCACTTGTGAATAACATTAAGCGGGACATAAGGTTTGTTCACGTACCCGTGTACACTTGTTCAACTTAATGTACAAGGTTCGTGGATTCCAGTTACATAACTGGACAGCATTTGAATTAAATTAACATATTGTCATTATGAGTCTTGTAATGCATGTTCGGAATAGTTTTTAGATAACATAAGTGTTGCTTAGCAGAAGTATGTTATATATAGTACTCTTATGAAAAGAGCAAATCATTATGTGCATGTTTGTGTAAAAGTCGTGTGTCACTTCTGCTGACGATACGACTTGCATTTTATCGAACACAAGAGGCATGAAAAGTGCGTATTCTTCAACAATGAACATTTTGGCGGCGACATTCCACTAACCTGAACATTCCGACTCACCGTGGAAGTCGACGTGTGCCTGAATATTGCGGACAATATATGAAATACATTAACATTTAATGTGTTACTGTGTGATTTACATACAAATATTCAATTCGAATGTGTTGTGTACTATCTATTTAGATTATGAACAAAACAGTTGCATGTTGTTGTAATATTTTTATAGTAATCATATATTGAGTCATACACTAGTATTCCTAATTTGAGGAACCATGTAAGTCTGCCCTGCAGTGCAGTTGATAACATGAGAGAACATTGCGCGAGACATACACTGTGATTGTCAATGTGAAAGCGCACGTGGTCGCTGGCGAACTACTTCGACTCATAAGAGGTTTCTATTAATATTATTTGTTCTAGCAATGCTAATAATAACAATTACTATTTTTTATGATCTTCCGTTTCAACTGATGTCATTTGTGTATTTAATGCACGCCTATACAACGTGTGGAAATGGAAAATGTATATATATATATATATATATATATATATATATATATATATATATATATATATATATATAAACTAATAAAGACAGATTCATACCCTGAATGTTATTCGACTCTCTAGTAGCGACATCTACCAGATTGTGATGAACTTCCAGTCGACACCAAGAGCAATCCCTATAGACTACACGTACACATACACTTGCTGTGGGCAAGATGGTTACAAACGAAACATCGTTTTATTTGCAAACAACATTTCATGATGAAACCGATTACAAACCGGTAGTTTTCCCATCAGAGTGATTACCGCAGCATATGCACTTGATCCTCCCTTAATCCAATTACAGCGATTTTATTGATGACCTTTCATCGATGTTAACCGATAGTGTAGACGGGTATATATGGCGCTGTATGAGATGCCAGTAGGAGAGTTTATCCGAAGGTCTTTTATAGATCCGTTTCGTGGCGCCACCATTCGGTACATGGACGTTTCGGTGGCGTCACCTAGCTATCAACGCAATAGGGCCTACGTTGCGTTCGTTATCATAGGAATTCTGATTGGTGACTTTGGCCTACTTGTTATCTTTATCCTGTTTATGGTTGCAGTGATGTAAATAGATCGTTAACCTTCTTTAATCCTTATGCGGTAAAATACGCAAGCGGCAGCAAGTAGTAGTAGTTGTCGGTCAAAAGCTTAAAGCTAGAATTATACATTAAAGGATGCGTCTTGTGGACGCGGTAAGCGGTATCGAATGGTTACAACATGAACGTATAGGAGTTATTTCATTAGTGTAGATGCGGATGGGGTTTGTGGTGCGGATACGGTTTCGGCAAACTGAATCGGTCCATGTAGCGATTAAAAATGTATCCGCACACGAGTCGGACAGGAGATTCTAAGGAGTGACGTCATTACGGACGTGTTTTCCCAAATAAAAAAAAAGACCGAATGGGCTTCCACAAATCCACGCTAGTCGCTAGAGGCGCTGATACGCTGAAACCTTACTCGCGTCTCAGCGCCCTCCAGCGACTAACGTGGATTTGTTTACATGTTTTTGCTGAATGCTTGTTTAAAAATTAATCATCCTCAGTTAGCTATTGACCGTGCAGGCGCGTAGCCAGCGACAGTTTGTATGTGGGCATCAGAGAGCTTTGTGGGCATACCGTATGTGTGATCAATAGACAGAACAGCGTGCCAATGTGTGGTCGATAGACAGAGCAGCCAAAACAACGCCATTTTTGCACTGAATTTCGTCCGCCTCCGCCTCCGCCTCCGCCTCCGCCT
>OZ024867.1:8939024-8956524 GCA_964017155.1 Oasisia sp. SBJ-2009 | reverse complement strand
TTATCGTCTAGTGCGGGTGCCAGTAGACAGAATGTAGCGAACACCGATAAGTATAATCAATAACTGTCGTCGACAAAAATAGGTAACATGTGGGTTATTGATGGAGTCACTAGTGCCTGGCCGTGGACCATTGTAATGTTGTCAATAGCAGTAGCGAAGGATGATTTGTCCAAGTCCTGTTGTTTTACCGCTGTGTTTCGTTATCAAACATTCACAAGATGACGTAGTTCGGACGAAGCGTTATTACTGTTGCATTGTCACTCGAATGCGCCTGTGAAAAGCCATTTTATTAGCCCTGGTCATCCATGACGACTTTTTTTTATAAGTTATGCAATGCATCAAGTTCCTTCATTGGAATACTTATGTTTCAGCGCCGAGCTAATATGGATTTTTTTAATCGCATAATACATACTCGTATTTGAAGTTTCCGGAAATAAAACAACAGACACCCACAACGTTCATATTTCGGCAAATCAACCACTCTCCCCAGCGGGCGTGTCCAGTATTGGCATGTTGGGAGTTTAGAAATGGGATTCACTGTAAGACTGGTTGTTGCATGTCATGTTCGTGAATTTTGGGTTATGGGCCACATTAAAAACTCGTGTGTATGCCCATGAAACCGTAGATTGCACCACTGTAGGAAAATAAATAAAACATCAAATATTGTATTAAGGGTTGATAGCAGATGTCTCAGGATTGTTCCGTATGTGTTATATTGCACGGCTATAATTAATCTTAACGTGTTTTTTTTGGGTAATTATGATGTTCATTTACATCTATTGTTTCACCGCGGTGTCGCCACGGAGTGTCTCGTCATCAAACATTTACAGGATGACGTAGTTCGGACGACGAGTTGTCATCGCGCTGCCTTTTCCATTGTCACTCGAGTATGTCAGCAAAAGTCAGTTGATTATCGCTAGTCAACCGTGACGCCTTTCCCATCCCATATTAGTACAGGGTACCAAGTACGTTCATTCAATTACAGGACGCGACTTCACGACAATTTGTTGCTAACGTTTATCCGGGCGATCTGGCTTATACTTCTGCTCCTTGTTCACTCTGGAATGTTATCAATACATAGTAATTACTGGAATGTTAAATCAACAGAAATAAATGACAGACACCTTCACCGTTAAGATGTAAACGGTAGATGGCAACGTTTGTTGTAGCATATTACCGGACATATAAACAAACAGCGGCACAACTTTACAATCAATGTTACAATTCATGTCCGTACATTATCAAGACGATAATGTAACAACAATTCATGTTGTTACATTATCGTCTAAATCGGGTGCAAGTAGACAGAATGTAGCGAACAGCGATAAGTATAAATAAGTATAATCAATAACCGTGGACGACACAAATACTGTACGTGTCATTAATGGAGTCACCCGAGCCTGTTTATAATGGTCCATGGAATATTAATAACAACATTCGCGAAGAATGGTTTGTCAAAGTCTAGTTGTCTCGCCGCGGTGTCTCGTGGGATGGCTCGTCGTCCCAATTTAGCCTGTAGGACAACATAGAAATGCCCCCTCGCCGCTTTTTCAGTTAGAAAACAAAACAGACATATAGCGAGTCTGATCACTCCTCTCTCCTAAAAAGGATTACAATTAATAAATCAGTTCAGTGTTGTAGTATAAGTAATACATCAATTCAGATATAAATTTCCCACTACCCAGTAAAAATCACTATATATAGATATATATATATATATATATATATATATATATATATATATATATGTATATATATATATATATATATATATATATATATATATATATATATATATATGTATATATATATATATATATATATATATATATATATATATATATATATATATATATAAGGAATGGGTACGGCAGTACCCTTCCTAATATGAATGGAATATAAATACCTGACCCCTATTGCGAATCCGAATTGCGGCAGCGATTGGGAATAGCTACACACATGTGCTATACCATTTTGGAAAGCCCAGAGCAAGCCTCAAACCAACAAATCCATCGATTTTTTATTTTCGTCCCTCAACTCGAGTTTTCGATGTTTCAAACTGTCGCCGTTCAGAAATGCAATTGCTCTACCCGCCGCCGCTTTTTCAACAAATGGATCGGGTGTCCGAGGTGCCCCTGGCGGCGCTCTCTGGAGGCGTGTGTTGGCTAGCGTCGTGAAAACTCCGTAGTGTGGCGCCACCATTTTCTATCCGCGTAACCCGTTCCAGAAATGGCGCAGGCTTTTTGCCGTCGAAGCGGTCTCGGGAAACCGCTTGTTTCTCGCTATGCATACTAATTTTGTTTACTGTTAACATTGATATCGACCAATGAATGCCTTCAGAAGATGATCAGCGGGAAAAATATGTTGGCTTCGCGGGTAAAGGAATAAAACTAGTGGGTAAATGCTTCAAGGATGAAGCAAGACTGGGATAATATGAATGTGAGTGGCACTACTACAGGGTAAATGCTTCGCAGCTAAAACACCTTTGAGACTCGAGTTAAAGTAAGGAGACAAGCCCCCCTCGCCCCCTACCCCCTCCCCCCGCCCACCTCCCTTCCCCGTCCATTCATATTTCCGGCTGAAATGTGCGCTGGCATGCTGTCCGTGGCAGGCTTGGCTCCGTTTTTGTCCTACCACCAATCAGAATTTGAGTCCAGGCCCTCACCAGTGGTTGAATGCCTTCCCTGTAGTAGTAGCACACCCATTCATATTACCCCAGTTTTGCTTCATCCTTGAAGCATTTACCCACTAGTATATATATATATATATATATATATATATATATATATATATATATATATATATATATATATATATATATATATATGTATCGTTGGTTGGCCGCAGTGGCCGGTGGCAGTGGGCAACTTGATCTTAGACTTAGTGCAGTAAATATTCGTCATGTCGGGCTTTATCATTTTGCGCCCTTGTGTTGATATATTAATAGGCACTAGCCATAAAGCACATCATATATACTTATTTTGTGTGTACCCTGTCTCCTTTGGAATACACCCTGGTCGGATACGTTGTAGCGCTTACATTTTTCCGGCGTGATTAACGTTCCGATTGACGTTTCTGCGCATGCGCGATAAATGTAAAATGATCAATGTGCAGCGAAATGACAAAACATGTATGGGATAACTATAGTCTGGGAGCCAAATGCCATTTTCCCCCTTAACCTTGTATTGTTGTATTAAGTTTTTTTACTGTTGATTTTGGTAGCCAAGGGTCTCTATTTTCAGAAACTGCTTGATGACATGTTGTCATCCTTGAGCAATTTGAGAAATTCAAGATGGCGTCCAAGATGGCCACCATTACCTATAAATGACCATAACTCCCTACGTGTTCACCCTAGGAAGGTGATTTTTTTCTCTATACCTAGGTTTTAGGGGGTTAAGTTATCCATTAGAACTACGTATTATGTTAATATCGTATTACATAATGGTAATTTCCAAGATGGCTGCCAAGATGGCCGCCGTAACACAAAAACTGGCATATCTCCTTAACTATTTACTCCAAATTAGTCGTGAAGGTGTCTATCACTGGCTATTTTGGAGACACATCTATCTGTATCAGATCAAAGTTCATATACTGATGATGTCATCTAGAAACCCAAGATGGCTGCCAGTTTATAAGCACTGGTATATCTTCCATACTATTCAATCTTGGGAAAAATATGAAAAGGTAAACGACCACAGGTGTTACATTATAACAAAAAGGTTTCCCCAGAACGTCAGAGAATTACGAATGGTAGCTGAAGAGGCATTTCGCGGAATCACTTAGGATAAACCACTACATTGTAGTGGTGACCTCATGCAAATTCTCGAAACCGAAGCCAGCAAGAGTCAAACTACCAAACTTTGGGTCGATGTCTTGATAAAACCTGTCCTGCTCAACACGATGTTCGTACGGGCTGAGCGCGAAGGTGACTGGCCACTTCATCTGGCATCCTACAAGCAAATGCTACCATACTTCTTTGCTGCGGGGCATGTGACCTATGCGAGATATGTGTTGTGCTACCTTCGTGAGATGGAACGGCTACCACAAGAGGTGTTGTCACACTTCACGAAGGGTGAGCATGTCATGCACCATTCTGATGGCTTATGGACTGGCATCTGGAACGATATGAAGATTGAGACGACCTACATGCGGTATGGCCATGCTCCTGGGGGGATAGTTGGCATCACGCTTAAGCCAGAAACGCTGAAGGTATGGGCCCTTAGTCTGCATGCATGCAGCTGGTTGGAATCTGATCTGGATGACATGACGGATGACGACACTGAAAGCAAGGTGGTGACAACACACAATGAAGAGGCAAAAGCCAGGATCGCTGAAGACAAGAGAGTCCGAGGTGGAATCAGACAAAAAATCGAAACTTGCAGTAATCCTTTAGATTCTGCGGCACACCCCAGTGGTATAGTTAATGTAGTTAGCGGCCAGATTGGTTCAACTGAAGTCAATGTCCACAATGCAGTCACAATCGGGACTGAACAAATGGAGGTTTTCGAAAGTCGGTTACCGCAGGGACTTTATGAAACCACCACGAAGAGGGTTGTTACTATGGATCATGCAAGGAAGCATGTGAAGGTCGGAGCTGTGAAAGTATTTGATACCAATTTGATTTACTCAAGGGTTAATGGCCTACAGGCTCGTGAGCGGGACAGTGGCATTAAGGATGTGCTTGGTTATGAACTTGCGCCAGTTCCAACGTCCATGTTTGATGATACTGGAGATAGGCGGATTGCGAAATCGAAATCTACCTTGAAAAAAGTTCTCCAAGTTGAGGTTTCTGATAGAGTTGCTGGTGGTGCAAATTTTAGTGTGCTCGGTGGCTCAGCAATACTCTGGGTAGTTCCTTGGCCTGCTGATGGGTCTGTCAAGGACTATATAGCGAACTTCAAATATGCCATAGAAAAAAGATTGCGGGTCGAGGACGTGTATCTGATATTTGATAGATACCATGATTACCACACAAAGCGTGTTACCAGAGGATCTAGGACAACTGGTGTCAGTAGGGTTCATCATTTGCAAGTCAACAGTAAACTTCCAGCGCAGAAGATTCTACTAGCCTCTTCCAAAAAAAAAAAATGCAATTGATGCAATTGATAGTTGATGATCTAGTCCAGGATAAGACGTTTCACGTGGACAACACACGACATCACAAGTTAGTGGTAACAGGAGCAGATCCGGTGCCAATCGAAATCAGTGAAGGTGGAGTTGTCATCTCACGGGCAGATCTGGCAGCTTCACACGAAGAAGCAGATAACACCATTGTCCAACAGGTCTTGAGTTGTGCCGCGGAAAATACATAAAGCAAAATCATTGTTGTTGCCGATGACACTGACATCTTTGTACTGTTGCTGCATTATCATCGCATGGCAAATCTCAAGAATGTTGTATTGATGGAGTCCCCCATCAAAGAAAGGACGGTGGTTGATATAGGCAAAACTGTGCAGAAGCATTCTGAGATAGTCGAAGGAATACTCCCGTTACGTGCACTTTCTGGCTGTGACACCGTTGCCTCCTATTGTGGAATTGGAAAAGCCACTGTACTCAAAACACTTTGTTCGGGACACTCACTTAACTTGTTGGGTGCACCAGGGCATTCTATGAAATATGTTATTCAACAAGCTACCTCCTTCATTTCCGCGTGCTATGGACACACAAACTGTAGTACAATGTTAGAGACAAGGTTAAAGGTATGGCTGTCAAAAACAGGCAAAGGGTCATCAACACCGAAGTTGTGTACCTTGCTACCAACAACTGAGGCATTCAAAGAAAATGTTAAAAGAGCTCACAATCAGGCTTTCGCATGGCAGTCACTGGAAGCGCAGAATCCATCCGAGTTGGACTCAACGGAATATGGTTGGGTAAATGATGACCAAAACAAGTCCCTTCAACTAGTCCCCCTCCCTGATGAAGTCGAACTAGTCCCAGAGATGGTACTACGTCTAATAAAATGTGGATGCCACAGTACTACTCCATGCAGTTCAATTGCTTGTAGGTGCAATTATGCAAACATGAAATGCACAATATCTTGCGCCTGCTATAGTCAGGGTTGCTGTAACCCGACATCATAGTTGATTGCATATCTTTGCGATGCGCATGGGCAACACAATGTACAACTGCGAAAATTACTTGGTGAAGTGGCAGTCATCCTTAAATATGAATTGTATAATATGCTTTTTGTAGTTTGTGTGAGAATTAAGATTTTAAAATTAAAGAACATTTGTTATAATATAACACCTGTGGTCATTTACCTTTTCATATTTTCCCCAAGATTGAATAGTATAGAAGATATACCAGTGCTTGTAAACTGGCAGCCATCTTGGATTTCTAGAAGACATCATCAGTATATGAACTTTGATCTGATACAGATAGATGTGTCTCCAAAATAGCCAGTGATAGACACCTTCACGACTAATTTGGAGTAAATAGTTAAGGAGATATGCCAGTTTTTGTGTTACGGCGGCCATCTTGGCAGCCATCTTGGAAATTACCATTATGTAATACGATATTAACATAATACTTAGTTCTAATGGATAGCTTGACCTCTAAAACCTAGGTATAGAGACAAAAATCACCTTCCTATAATGAACAGGTAGGAAGTTATGGTCATTTATATGTAATGGCTGCCATCTTGGACGCCATCTTGGATTTCTAGATGACATCATCAGTATATGAACTTTGATCTGATACAGATAGATGTATCTCCAAAATACCCAGTGATAATCACCTTCACGACTAATTTGGAGTAAATAGTTAAGGAGATATGCCACTTTTAGTGTTACGGCGGTCATCTTGGCAGCCATCTTGGAAATTACCATTATGTAATACGATATTAACATAATACTCAGTTCTAATGAATAGCTTGACCCCTAAAACCTAGGCATAGAGACAAAAATCACCTTCCTATGATGAACAAGTAGGGAGTTATGGTCATTTATATGTAATGGCG
This sequence comes from Oasisia sp. SBJ-2009, assembly GCA_964017155.1. NCBI lineage: Eukaryota > Metazoa > Annelida > Polychaeta > Sabellida > Siboglinidae > Oasisia > Oasisia sp. SBJ-2009. The sequence continues at coordinate 8,949,566 of OZ024867.1, read as the reverse complement.
GCCATCTTGGACGCCATCTTGAATTCCTCAAATTGCTCAAGGGTGACAACATGTCATCAAGCAGTTTTTGAACATAGAGACCCTTGGCTACCAAAATCAACAGTAAAAAAAACTTAATACAACAATGCAGGGTTAACCCTCTCTGCTCCCTGACTACTACTATGGGTTGTTCGTTAGGATGTATATAACATCTCAGCAAATGTATTTGTCGCAAATTAACACGAGGCAAACAGGTTGTGAGGCATGTTTTTTAAAGCAAGCGTAAATCACGTTACTGTAGAACGCCTTAATCCGTGACAATAATTTAAACAAATGTAATATTGTATTGTATTGTATTGAACGACATGTTAAGCAACTCTTCACAGTAATCATCACAGAAGGGTTGTAACCGAGTAGCTCGTGGCATTTATATCAAAAATACTTTGTAGTTTCACTGCACATTGGTGCTTTTTCATTAATCGCGCAAGCGATTAACGAAAAAGCACTGGTGGCTTTGACTATAGAAACTCGCTCTCAGACGAACATGCGATCGTATTTGTGGTCAACTATTAGGACACCCGATAACTAATTGACAACGTGGACTTATTGGACATGTATAGCACAATTGATTTCACGTAATGTAGATTTCTGCGTGGTTAGGTCTACACAACGAGAATTTGTGAGTCCACTACAGGTTATATATGTACGTCCTGTTTTTTGTTGAAATAAATGTAATTCATTAATCCACGTGCAAAATAACAGCTTATATTTCACTGTGCCAAAAGATAACCGCAATTTCCTCCGACAACGTGTCGTTATCGTAACAAATTGAATATTTTCCACCATGTATATTTCAGTGGACCCTTTCTCTGGTAATGTAGGCATTGAGTATTAAGTAATATTAAATAAAAACGCTATATTTTTGAAGTTTATTTGGTGTCAAATCATATACTCATGGGATAGACCGAAAATCGTGGTACTAACCAGTTACTATAATCTGCAAATGTGTTAAATATAACAGCAGTATGGCTTTACTAGTAATTGAAAGTATACATATTAGCAACCGTTATTTATGTTTCCAACTGTATCTATCTTCATTATCATTTGTCTACAAGAAATAAGTCATACACTATCAATTACGTGTATTATATAATGAATATGATACATACGATCATTTGGCAATGTGTGAAAATTGCAATATTCGACCTGTGGATTTTTGTGAACTTTTTTATGATAATATAAACATAATACATAATCTAAAAATGCATTCAAAAGTAGTATTGCAATCTGCTTAAGGTTGAACCAGGTTTTTTGTAATAGAAAAGCCATGTACGTTTTCATAGTTTGTTTAAAATATATTTCTACGAAGTATTAGGGTTGATATATACATGGCATAGACATAGTCATAGACATACATACTACTATGCTATAGTCAATGGTCCGCCAGTCGAACTTGCATTTGGCATCTACACAAAAAATCTTATTAGCAAATATATAAAATAAGGTTGAAATGAAATACTCATTGGCCCCGTTGCGTAATGGTCCCATGGGCTTTGCCGCGTTTGAAAACATCTACAAATACCTTAGAAGGGAGGAATAATATACATATATCAATCAATATGGGCTGGACTCTCAGTATGCCGAAGGCCTCTTTAGCCACTCGCCATCTGGAGTTCACCCTCGGATATAAATCGTATACTTATTACCTCCAACGCGTTAACACTTCGACTCGCGCCACTTAATCTTTTCGCGGGAGGTCTTCATCTCGCGGTGTATATTTTGAAAATATTTCGCCAAAATATATCTTTTAACTATTCGTTTGCATAAGTGGAATAAAAAGGTGTAATATATTTCTAATATCGATATATTTTGCAAATGTGTCGTCATATATTGGAAAACATGTTATTTCCGGACGGGAACTTCTACATCTCGTTGCTTGGAAGAGGCACGCGCCCGCAAACCGTTGTTACAGAACTGGTTTTTCATAAAATGAACGACGGTAAAATGTATTTATCTATGCGTTATTTATTCATCATTGTTTCTTGGCAGCTGAGCGGATGTCTTGCAGGTAACGTTTAAACGAAGGAAGTCAGCATTAAGTTGATATGTTTGCCTTTTTTAGAATCTTAAACTATCACAAACATTGATGTTTGATTATCATTGTCATTAACCTTCATTATCGTCATCGTTGATTGTGTCTACAACCGGTACTCATTTGCATGATTTGGTTTTATCTTCTCATATTCCGCTGGGTGTCACAGTAAATACATCGATTGCCAAATACATCAATTATCGGGGGTAAACTACAACAACAAAATATTTTAATTCGATACAAATAACTCATAGACTTTGGCCCAAGGTTTTAAAAACCGTACTCAGTTGTCCGTGCTCAAATTCCACGCTGAAGCCTCGCTTTCACACCGTGCTCATACTCAACGTGGGTCACCAAACGTTCTGAGTACGGTATCGTACTTAGACTTGACCACGAAATGTCCAAATCCTGAGTATGCTTAAGAGCGTGCTCAACGATAACGCCGTACTCAAACAGAGATGGAAGCTAACGTATTAATTAGTCGATTTCGTTGTCAAAGTTCGTCGTTTCTGACAAGATCTGCAGTCCGATTTCAGCGTCCGAGACGAGTCGCTTACGAGGTGTTGTCGATCCACTTGACTTGAAGAGGTGGTGTAACACGAATGCTTTGACAGACGCTGTGTTGTGCCTAAAACGGCAGTGTTTACTGAATATTTGCAAACTTATGCGGCAGACGACGACATGAAGACACGGTGTTGCAATGTGTTTTTGTTGGCAGTTTTTCTGTGATAGGGACCATTCGTTTGCTGCTTCGCGACACAAGCTCATGACCAATTGCCGAGCGATTCGTACGACGTTTAACTAAAACTGTGCTGTCGTTGGACGAGTAATGAAATACATTCGTGGATAGTTAGCCATACCGACGGGTCATATGAAGATGTCAATAAAACATTTATCAGCTTGTTTACCCATTTGTATACCACACATTTTTCAATCAGTGGCCATAAGTTATATGCGAATCACAAACACGCACGATAAATTATGGATGACACATTGTTTAAAAAACATTCTGAAACATGAAACATATGCAAGAGAAGAGTCCAAGAAATATAAATAAAAACTGACAACCATATTGAGATACACATAAAAACTATACTATTCTGATCTTCTCGAAATAAACAAGAGCAATATGAAAGAAAGACAGTTCTAAATACTCTACTGAACAAAAAAGAAACAAGGATAATAATATATAATATTATTTTAATTTAAAGAGAACAAATAAAATAAGTGGCAGAAAGACTATTGCAAATGATTTTAAATAATTATTTCCAAATAGAGGTCAAACCCTAGCCAAAAAGATTCCTAAATGACCTAATAATTTCAAGCATTACATGAATGAAACGATAGAAGGGTCATTATACCTTGAACCTATCACTTATGAATATATGTTGGCAATAGTAAACAATGCCAAAGTAAAAGTTCGAGATATTGATATATGCCTTATTAAGTTGGTAATGCCATATGCCGGTATTCTAAAATATCTTAAACACATTCAACAATGAAAATGAAATTTGAGCAGGTAATCCCCATATTAAAAAACAAAAATGATGCATACAAATGAGCTAACTACAGAACAGTGACTGTTTTACATCAGTTATCGAATATACTAGAAAGTATATTCGTAGTAGATTAATGTGTCCCTTGAAAGTTAAAAAACTACTATGGGCAGTATGGATTTATAAAAGAAAACTCAATTATAATGGCAATATTATAATTGGTAGATGGATTACCAACAGCAATAAATAACTCCTTTTCTTCAATAGAAGTGTTTACATATTTAAAGAAAATAAGGCCTTCAACACGGCTGACAATAGCATTTTGTTACACAAGAACTAGAACATCATGATATTAGAGTTGTAGATCACATAATTGGTTAAATAGCCAGCTGAACACCAGAAATGAGTATGTATATATGACTGACACAAATTGAACTTAACAAAATATACCATAATTATAGTAAACCACAAGGTTCCATACTTTGCTCAATTTTGTTTAGCCTATATTTTACGACATGTGTAAAGTATCAACTGTTAAGACTTGTATAATATTTGCGGATGACAATAATCTCACAATTAGCATCAATGGAAATAATATTGAAATATTGTATATTACAAAATGTACTGTCAGTTAGGTTGGAATGACGATAGTAAGAAAATCAACAATAACATGACTAAGAATGTGTCCATTATAAATAGAGTCAAGCACCTGTAAAATAGATTTGTGTTATATATTCTGCATTCAACATGCCTAAAATGTGCTTAATTATTTCTATGAAGTGTGGGGAAATACATAATATTATGAGAACAACATACCACCCAGATATATCTTGGAGAAAAAAGCCAATAACAATATGTAAACAAGACGGGTATTTGTCGCAAACAAGACCTATTATTGATTAGCTTAATACTATGCACGTGGACAGGCAACGAGACAGAGAGACATACAAAGAAACAGACACAGAAACATGCAAAGCGACAGACAGAGAGACATAGAGAGAGAGATACATACAGCAAGACAGGCAGTGAGACAGGCAGTGAGACAGACAGAGAGACAGACAGAGAGACAGGCATTGAGACAGACATAGAGACAAGCAGCGAGACAGGCAGCGTGACAGACAGAGAGAAGGCAGTGAGACAGGCAGTGAGATAGGCAGTGAGACAGACACAGAGACAGACAAAGAGACGGGTAGCGAGACAGGTAGCGAAACAGACAGAGAGACAGACAGAGATACATAAATCGAGACAGGCAGCGAGACATACAGAGAAACAGACAGAGATACATACAGAGAGACAGACAGAGAGACACGCAGCGAGATGGGCAGCGAGACAGGCAGCGAGACAGACAGACAGACAGACAGACAGACAGACAGACAGACAGAGAGACAGACAGCGAGACAGACAGAGAGACATACATAGAAACAGACAAAGTTACATACAGAGAGACCGTCTGTGAGACAAACAGAGAGACAGAGAGAGAGAGAGAGACATGCAGCAAGACAGGCAGTGAGACGGAGAGAGACAAAGAGTCAGACAGAGATACAGACAGAGATACAGACAGAGAGACAGGCAGGGAGACAGGCAGCGAGTCAGACAGAGAGACTGATAGAGAGACATGCAGTGAGAAAGACAGCGAGACAGAGAGAGAAACAGACAGATACAGACAGAGACAGACAGAGATATACAGAGACAGACAGAGACACAGGCAAACAGAGAGGCAGACATATAGACATGCAGCGAGACAGACAGAGAGACAGACAGAGAGACAGACAGTGAAACAGACAGACATAGACAGGCAGAGAGACAAACAGCGAGACAGGCACTGAGACAGGCACTGAGACAGGCAGAGAGACAGGCAGCGAGACAGACAGGGACACATACAGAGATACATACAGAGAGACAGATTGAGACACATACAGACAGACAGGCAATTTGACAAAGAGAGAGACAGACAAAGAGCCAGGCAGCGAGTCAGGCACTGAGACAGTCAGATACACAGCCTGTGAGACAGACAGAGAGGCAGGAAATGACACATTGAGTGAGACATAGAGACAGGCAGTGAGACAAGCAGCGAAACACACATAGATATATGCAGCGAGACAGGCAGCGAAACAGACATAGGTACATTTAAAAAGACAGACTGAGAGACATGCAGCGAGAAAGACAGCGAAACAGACAGAGAGGCAGTCGGAGAGAGAGAGACAGAGAGACAGGCAGTGGGATAGTCATTGAGATAGACAGAGAGACGAGCGGCGAGACAGTCAGCGAGACAGACGGATATACACAGAGAGAGAGACAGACATGGAGGTATACAAAGATACAGGCCGCGAGACAGGCAGCGAGAGAGATAGTGATACAGACAGAGAGAGAGAGAGAGAGAGAGGGAGGGAGAGAGGGAGAGAGAGAGGGAGAGAGAGAGGCAGCGACGTGCAGTGAGACAGGCAGCCAAACAGACAGAGACATACTGGGAGACAGGCAGCGAGACAGACAGTGAGACAGGCACTGAGACGGGCAGAGAGAAGGGCAGGAAGATGAGCAATGAGACCGAGAGAGACATACAGAGAGACACACAGAGAGACAGGCAGTCAGACAGCAGAGACACGGGCTGCGAAAGAGATAGAGAAACAGAGACAGGCAACGTGACAGGCAGAAAGACAGGCAGAGTGACAGTCAGAGAGATTGGCAATGAGAGAGACAGGCAGCGAAATAGACAGAGCAATATGCAGCGAGTCAGGCAGCGACAGAAACATAGATACTTTTAAAAAGACAGACTGAGAGACATACAGAGTGGCAGACAGTGAGTCATGCAGCGAAACAGGCAGAGAGCCTACCGGAGAGAGAGACACACAAACGGGCAGCTGGACAGACAGAGAGACAGGCAGTGAAATAGTTAGAGAGAGAGAGAGAGAGAGAGAGAGAGAGATTGAGAGACGGGCGGCGAGACAGTCAGCGAGACAGGCAGCGAGACAGATGGAGATACAAACAAGAGACAGGCAGTGAGACATACAGAGAGAGAGAGAGAGAAAGAGAGAGAGAGGGTGAGAGAGAGGCAGCGTGACAGGCAGCGAAACAGACAGAGAAACATACAGAGAGACAGAGAGAGAGAGAGAGAGAGAGAGACAAACAGAGATAAATGCAGCGAGAAAGGCAGTGAGACAGACACAGAGACCGCCAGCGAGACTGATAGAGAGACAAACAGAGAGACAGACAGTCAGGCAGTTAGACATTGACACAGATACAGAGACAGCAAGCGAGACAGAAATGGAGACAGGCAGCGAGACAGACATAGAGACATAGAGATGCAGAGAGATATGCAGCGAAACTGGCAATGAGACAGACAGAGAGAGAGGCAGCGAGACAGACGGGGAGACAGAAAGAGATACATACAGAGAGACATGCGGTGTGACAGGCAGTGAGACAGACATAGAGACATAGAGAGAGAGAGAGAGAGAGAGAGACAGATGCAGCGAAACTAGCAATGAGACAGATAGAGTGAGAGGCAGCGAGAAAGACGGATAGACACAGAGAGAGAGAGACAGGCAGAGAGAACGGCAGCGAGACAAGCAGTGAGACAGGCACCGAGAAAGTCAGAGAGACAGACATACAGGCAGCGAGACAGGCAGCGATACAGACAGATACACATACAGAGATACTGGCAGCGAGACAGACAGAGAGACAGACATAGAGACAGGCAGCGTTACAGGCAGCAAGACCGAGAGACAGGCACTGAGACAGACAGAGAGGAGGTGGGGAGCGGTGACCGCGCGGTAGAGCGCCTTACTGTCAATCTAGGGGTTGTTTGTTCAATCACACCTACGGCCGTTTCGAAACTTCGTTTCTTTCATCCCACATTTGCCTGTGTCTTTGGGAAGAGACACTAAGCGCCGCTGGTACCTTCTATATGGTGTCTATGCCATGGGAAGTAAAATATCCCACACGGGGGGTAAATGTGTAAACTGTAGTGGACTCACTAATTCTTGAGGACAACTCTTGCGTTAGCCCAAGTATGGGCTGTTTTGAGGAAACCACATCAGAACCAAGAACCTAACAGAATGGTAGGGAGATGGGCAGTGGGACAGAGAATGACATGCACAGAGATATGCAGTGCTACAGGCATTGAGACAGACGGAGAGATAGCCAGAGAGACATGCAGTGAGATAGGCAGTGAGAAAGACAGAGAGACAGACAGATACACATACAGAGATACTGGCAGCGAGCCAGAGAGAGAGAGAGAGACAGACATAGAGACAGGCTGCGTGACAGGCAGAGAGACAGGCAGAGATACAGGCAGCGAGACAGACTGAGAGACACGCAGCGTGACAGACATATATACTGGCAGCGAGACAGAGAGATACAGGCAGCGAGACAGACAGAGAGAGAGAGAGACAGACAGACAGACATACAGACAGACAGACAGACAGACAGACAGACAGACAGACATACATACAGACAGACAGATAGCTAGACAGACAGACAGACAGACAGACAGACAGACAGACAGACAGACAGAGAGACATACACAGAGGCAGTGAGACAGACAGACTGGCAGCGAGACAGGCAGTGAGACAGACTGAGAGACACAGAGATACTGGCAGCCAGACAGACAGAGAGACAGACATAGAGTCAGGCAGCGTGACATACAGAGAGACAGGCAGTGAGACAGAGAGAGAGACAGAGAGAAAGAGAGACAGACAGAAAGACGTGCAGAGAGACACACACACAAAGAGACAAACAGAGAGACATGTAGTGAGACAGACAGAGAGGCAGGCAATGACACATTCAGCGAGACAGACAGACAGACAGACAGACAGACAGACAGACAGACAGGCATTGAGGCAGGCAGCCAAACAGACAGAGAGGCATTTAAAGAAATGGACTGAGATACATACAGAGAGACAGACAGAGATACATATAGCAAGAAATACAGCGAAACCGGCAGAGAGACAGCCAGAGAGAGAGAGAGAGAGACAGATAGACGGGCGGCGAGACAGTCAGCGAGACAGACATAGAGAGGCAGACAGGGAGATAGGCAGTGATACAGACAGACACACATACAGAGATACTGGCAGCGAGACAGACATACATACATACATAGAGACAGGCAGCGAGACAGACATAGAGACGGGCAGTGTGACAGAGATATATACAGGCAGCGAGACAGGAGCCTGACAGACAGAGATACAGGCAGCGTGAGAGACAGAGAGAATGGCAGCGAGACAGAGAGAGACAGACAGAGAGACACAGAGAGACATGTAGTGACGCAGACAGAGAGGCAGTGAGACAGGCAGCCAAACAGATGCATTTAAAAAAACGGACTTAGATACATACATAGAGACAGAAAGAGATACATACAGCAAGAAAGACAGCGAAACCGGCAGAGAGACAGCCGAAGAGAGAGACAGATAGACGGGCAGCGGGACAGACAGAGAGACAGACAGCGTGACAGACAGAGAGACATGCAGGGAGACAGGCAGAGAGACAAGCAGAGAGACAGACACCGAGACAGACAGCGAGACAGGCACTGAGACAGTCAGAGACACAGCCTGTGAGAGAGACAGAGAGGCAGGCAATGATACATTCAGCGAGACAGCGATACAGACAGATAGACAGGTAGAGAGGCAGTCGGAGAGAGAGACAGACAGACAGGCAGCGGGACAGGCATTGAGATAGACAGAGAGACGAGCGGCGAGACAGCGAGTTAGACGGATAGACAGATAGAGATACAGACAGAGAGAGGGATAGAGACAGAGGCAGCGTGGCAGGCAGCGAGACAGACTGCGAGAAATATATACAGAGAGACAGAGAGAGAGCCAAGCAGTGAGACAGGCAGAGAGACGGGCAGCGAGACAGGCAGTGAGACACAGGGAGAGACAGACAGAGAGACAGGCAGCGAGACAGGCTGTGAGACAGACAGAGAGACATGTAGTGAGACAGGCAGCGAGACAGGCAGTGAGACTGACAGAGAGACAGACTGAGAGACAGGCAGCGAGACAGACAGTGAGACAGGCACTGACACGGACAGGCAGAAGGGCAGGGAGATGAGCAATGAGACCGAGAGAGACATACAGAGAGACACACAGAGAGACAGGCAGTGAGAAGACAAGCAGAGATACGGGCTGCTAAATAGACAGAGAAACAGAGACAGGCAGCGTGACAGGCAGAAAGACAGGCAGAGAGATTGCCAGTGTGAGAGACAGGCAGCGAAACAGACAGAGGGGTATGCAGCGAGTCATGCAGCGACAGAAACATAGATACATTAAAAAAAGACAGACTGAGAGACATACATAGTGACAGACAGTGAGTCATGCAGCGAAACAGGCAGAGAGCCTACCGGAGAGAGAGACACAAACGGGCAGCTGGACAGACAGAGAGACAGGCAGTGAGATAGAGAGAGAGAGAGAGAGAGAGAGAGAGAGAGAGTGAGAGAGAGAGAGAGAGAGACGGGCGGCGATACACTCAGCGAGACAGGCAGCGAGACAGATGGAGGTACAAAAAAGAGACAGGGAGTGATACACACACACACACACAGAGAGAGAGAGAGAGAGAGAGAGAGAGGGAGAGAGGGAGAGGGAGAGACGGTGAGAGAGAGAGAGAGAGAGGCAGCGTGGCAGGCAGCGAGTCAGACAGAGAAACATACAGAGAGACAGACAGAGAGACACACAGAGAGAAATGCAGCGAGAAAGACAGTGAGACAGACACAGGGACCGCCAACGAGACTGATAGAGAGACAAACAGAGAGACAGACAGTCAGGCAGTAAGACATTGAGACAGATACAGAGACAGCCAGCCAGACAGAAATAGAGACAGGCTGTGATACAGACATAGAGACAGCCGGGGTGACAGGCAGCGAGAGAGGCCAGTGAGACAGAGAGAGAGAACGGTAGCGAGACAGACAGGGAGACAGAAAAAGATACATACAGAGAGACATGCGGTGTGACAGGCAGTGAGACAGACAGTGAGACATAGAGAGAGAGA
>OZ024867.1:8929024-8934024 GCA_964017155.1 Oasisia sp. SBJ-2009 | reverse complement strand
AGTACTTTCCAAGCGGCAGCCACTGACACTATTCACTTCGGGATTTCACTCGGAAATCGATCAGATGGGCTGATTTTTAGACGGTAAACTGCGTGTATATATAAACTACAAAAGTTGTCAGGGATTAAACCTGTATAAATAGCATCATATTAGTATGTTATTTACTTGGTTTAATTATAATTTTTATGTTCATTTCACCTTTAATACAGACTGAAATTCGTCATAGCTTAACATAGGTCCCAGCATTTAAGTCCACACATCCGTCAGTTTTACAAGTATGGGACTGACACTGTGCATGTTAGCAAGCGTATCCGCTACGACGTTTAGTGCAATTAGTCTTTTTTGAGATCGTGGGTATATAACATTTTGCAAAGCAGTATACGCGTACACGAAGCAAACAATATCTCACACATCATACATCTATATTGACTTAATACGACACGTCGAACCACTAGCACAATCAGTTTATGGTTTCAGGAAATGTCGCTTACAAAAAGCCGGCACAAATGGGTTCTGGCATGTGGGGAACACGTTGGCCAGCCAAAAAAGCGGTAGATGGGAACACAGACCCGGTAATGAGTCATGAACATTGCTCGTGGGCGCAGAATAACAACCCTCTTAGTCATGCGTGGAAGATCGACTTGCAGAATTTCTATGACATAGAACAAATTACACTGTATGCAACTAAAGGTGAGTGCATAGAAAATATACACAAAACCAGCACTTTCGGACCAGAATCTGAACTGGTCTGTGAAATGTGTAACAAAAATAAATACGTAGGTTACACAACTTTATTTGGGATAATTAAAGATAAGTGATACAATTTGATATCGCTTGTAGTGTAAAAATATAATCCATATTACGTTGCTGATCATTATCGTACAAGCGCACGCGTGCGTGCGTGCGTGTGTGCGTTCGTGTGTGTAAGAAAGAGAGGATACCCGAGTGTAATGGCTTTTGATACAATCTTTGTTGGTTTGATATGTGTTATCATTGTAGAATATATTCAATTTCAATGTTCTATTTATTTCAAAACACACAATATTAAAAAGCAAGCAATTGCATGTAGTGCAGAATTATAATCCATATTACGTTGCTGATCATAATCGAACAAATGCACACGTGAGTGCGTGCGTGCGTGCGTGCCTGTGTTTATGAAAGAGAGAGATGCAATCTTTGTTGGTTTGATATGTTTTATCATTGTAGAATACACTGTAACGTCACGAATACGTATAGGACGTAATACTGGCATCCGAAGTAATCCGTTCGTATAGCTGGTCATAGGGCATCTGCACAACTAAAGTGGGAACTGAATGATTATTTTTCTGTTTAATGTATTCACCAAGGCATTACTGTATCTTCATTCAACTTGTTGTTATGGGTAAATTACGTAATATACATTTACAGATTGGTCGTATTTCACGCTCTCACCAATCATCGTGCAGACGAGCAAGGAGGAGTTTGGTGACTACAAAGTATGCGCCAGGGACGACCACAAAGTAGCGAGAGCAGAATCATTCACAGTCGCCTGCAAAGCTACAGCCATTCGCTATGTCATCATCAAACGGAAAGTGCCGTCACGCACGTACTGGTCGATGGTTATCTGCGAAGCGGTCATCTTCGGACGAAGTGCCATATGTAAGTACGGCGGTGAAGTATGGGACATAACGGCTTAATATCAATGAGTGACGATAGGATTCCACTAATCTAGAGGCGCTGATACGGAACTGGACCCTAGTTGCGTATCAGCGCCTCTGGCGACTAACGTGGAGTTGTTTGCATATTTTGCGGAACGCTTTTTAAAATCATCCTTTTCGTATATATATATATATATATATATATATATATATATATATATATATATATATATATATATATATAAAGGGCAAGCTATTAACAGCGAAGCGCATAGCCAGAGGTACCATTAATGTTCCTGGTCACTAGAGTAAATTACGTCTAACACACGTTTTCCTCAAAGAATGAAACATGTCATTCTTGTCGTTTAATCGTGTTTGAAACCTTGGTCGACTAATTGAACTTGTGACAAGACAAGCGTATGCGTAATCGAAGGCCCAATTGGCACATAGGCCATATTATTTTCACCTTACTTTATAAATCCGTGACAATCTATAATGGTTAATTCCGTGTCAATATTTGATCAGTGACGCCACTAAAACATCCTTGTCAATGTGTAAGTGGTTAGTAAAATGTTAATCCCAACAATGTTTTTTTATTTGTTTGAAAGAACAAACACTAGGTTGTTGGCGTGTTCGATATATTTCCGTTGTACAACTTGATGTCGTAAATATCAACATTTGCAATCTGATGGTTCCAGTTGACTATCTAGCTTGTGCGAGCAACCCCTGCAAAACAGGAGGAATCTGCCTGAAAAACGGGAAGTGTAAATGCAAAAATAGTTATTCTGGATCGAGGTGTGAATGTAAGTTATGTTCCTTATTATTCGAGAGTTGTTCCTATTACTTTAATTTCGGCGTTATAAATAATAACAATAAACATCACTAAAACATATAAAATATTCAGTTAATAACAATAACAATGTTTGTTTACATTCGCCTTCCAAGTATAACCAAAAACGTATTTTATAATACCTGTCATTCGCTACTCACACCTATTGGATACCATTGCGACACTTCACATCGGTGGCGCGTTTAGCGCTTAGTGGTTGGTTCACCGTGTTGTCGCATCATAATCCAAGGATACCTATTACCTTGTTATGGGCTGGGTTGCATTGAATTAAATTGGTTTATGATAACCACACACATAATAGGTTAAATACATTTTAATGTGTGTATATATATATATATATATATATGCATATATATATATATATATATATATATATATATATATATATATATATATATATATATATATGCATATGCATATGCATATATGTATATATATATATATATATATATATATATATATATATATATGCATATATATATATATATGCATATATATATATATATATTATATATATATATTATATATATATATATATATATATATATATATATATATATCTTTCGTAATTCGACTCCTGGTCCCGCGGTATCGGCCTCTTTGGCGTGGTGAGATTGAACGATAATGGGGCAGACTGTTAGAACTATGCTCACACTACGATATGTGTGTTACAAATACATTCCTCCCCGCCAAGCCTGTCCACGGAGTATCCTGGAGACACCCAATATCGCGTCAATTGGCACCAGCTGGATCTCGTCATCACTCGAAGACCACTGCTGAGTATTTCCTTGTCGCCCTCAGCTATCATAGCGCCGAGTGTGACTCTGACCATTTTGTGGCTGGTAGCAAGGTGCGTCTCCGACCCAAGCAGAACATACTTCTGTACGCTTCACAAACGCTAACAACGAGGCCCTCGCGCAGAGGAGAAATGGGACTACCTTCGCGAAGCCACTTATGACTCAGTCATGAGCAGCTTCGGTAAGAAAGAAAGGAAGAGCCGCGACTGGTTCGAGGCAGACATTGCAATAATTGAACTAGTAATCGAAACCGAAAGACCCTGCTTCACTACAAGAGGGAGCCTTCAGAATTGCTCGACGATTGAATGAAAGTGTATGAATAAAAGTGTATTTAATAACAATAACAACCATTGATATGATCCGACAAAGACTACTGGCTTAACCATTGCCACAGCACCAACACTCTGACGACTGTGGTGATATACATACCGGGGTTAAGAAAGCCTTTGGGCCAATCGTCACCAAGATTGCATCCGTAAACAGACGCAGATATGGACATAACATTATCAGGAGCGCTACTCAATATAAATCACCGTCACCGAGACGGCAGTTCAGGATACAATCCCCTGGCTGTCATGGAAAAGTTCGATATTCCGCTAAAGTAAAGCTTAGCAAGGCTGGTGACATTAACATTGACAAACCATTTCCATGAAATACTCCTGCAGTGCTGGGATGAAGGGAAGGTACACCAGTATATACGCGACCCTAATATCATCACAGTGTAAACATACGGTAGATCGCAGCGACTGCAACAGGTAACTTGGAATCTCCCTCCTCAGTATTGTTGGGAAAGTCTTAGCCCGAGTAGCACTGACAATGTTGCAGTCACTGGCAGAAAGAGTATACCCAGAGGCCCTGTGCGGGATCGGAGCAGGGAGATCAACCATCGACATGATGTTCTCACTACGGCGGCTGCAACACAAATACAGTGAACATAGACAACCACTTTACATCGCTTTCGTTGATCTAACCAATGCTTTCGGGCTCTTCACAATGCTGAAAAAGAGTTGATGTTCTCCAAAACTATTGAAAATCAACACAATCACCACGACCTTCCACGAAGACACGGAATGCACTGTTCAGCATGATGGCCGCTCATCAGACCCGTTCCGAGCTTAATGTATGTTGCCTTCAATCGGTTATCCCAAGAAGTGATGGGAACCTTTCTAACCTCGCAAGCAAAGACCAAAACGCAGAAAGTACTACCAAAGGGAGATGCTTTCTGCAGATGATTCTTTTCTGACTGCTCACAGTGCCGACACGTTGCAACGTCTTACGGGCTCCTTTGCTCATGCCTACAGAGTGCTTAGACCCACTGTGTCTCAAGAAGACCAACACCTTATGACAAGACGTCTGCAGTGCCCCCAGCGTTCAAATAGACTATATATATATATATATATATATATATATATATATATATATATATATATATATATATATATGTATATATATATAATATATATGTATCCAGTTCCTAATATTTGAAGACAAACTAACATTATATTTATGTTTTTACCTTTTCTGGTTGTTAATATATCATTTATATTTGCAGATGTAGATTATTAATGTTTTATATATATATATATATATCTATATATATATATATACATATACATATATATATATATATATATATATATATATATATATATATATATATATAGTAATTGTTTGTAACACAATATTATATATATATTACTTGTTTGTAACATAATA
>OZ024867.1:8919024-8924024 GCA_964017155.1 Oasisia sp. SBJ-2009 | reverse complement strand
TCGGAAAGAAATGTTTACTACATCGGATGAATGAATATGAACACTGTTAATAAAATCGTGTGTTTGAAATAATATAAACAGTTGACTCTCAGTAAAGATTATAAATCAATTCCGTATATTTACGGGCGATTGTGAAGCATGTTTAAGAAATAAACTCGACCCACACAACGGATGAGCGGGATATACGTAGCTTTATAAAACGGGTTGGACCTTTGACAAGCTGAAAGGGTTGCTAGGCAACTACCATATGGACTTAGTTCTCGCGATAGCAATCTTGTTAAATTGTGTTGATGTGTACTCTATTACGTCATGCTTAGTATGTGGTGTTGCATGTCATTACGCTGTCGCTATAATGCCAAGGCCGATCGACACGAAAACAGCGACATTAAAATAATGAATTTGTTAAACCTGTCTTTGTTATATGGGCAAGTTTTCGAGAAATACCCATACAATCATTTTATGAAGACTCTCATGGTGTTGCCGTGTTTGCATTGTGTATACATTATGAGGCTATTTTGCGATATATTACTGCGTTGGAACCTACGACATTTCTTTAGTCCATTATAGTATTCTTGCATATTCCTTTCTCTTGAAACGTTGATAAGCATGTTTGTTGATTGACCGGTAAGACAGTTTATTATACGGAGTTAATATTATCCGCTGTAAGAGCAACTTCCCAGTAGGTTTGTGAGGGAAGATAAACATAAACACATCCATGTCCCTGGTCACTAGAGGAAACTATGTCTAACCCACGTTTTGCTCAACGAATGAAACATGTCATCCTTCTCGTTGAACCGTGTTTGGAACAATGGTCGACTAATTGAAATTGTGAGAAGCGCATGCGTAATCCCTGGCACAGTATGCATATAGGCCACATTACTTTCACCATATTTGATAAATCCGTGACAATCTGTTACCCTAATTTTCGTATCATTTGTAATCCTTGACACCACTAAAACTTCCTCGTCAATGTGTAAGTGGTTAGCAACATGTTAATCTCAACAATGTCTTTCTTAAGAGCAGACCGTAGGTTGTTGGCGTGTCGTGAGATATTTCCGTTGTGCAGCTTGATGTCGTAAATATCAACATTTGCAACCTTATTGTTCCAGTTGGCTACATACCTTGTGCGAACAACCCCTGCAAACATGGCGGAATCTGTCTGAAACACGGGAAGTGTGAATGCAAAAAACCTTACACTGGACCGAAGTGTGAACGTAAGTTATGCTCCTTATTATACGAGATGTGTACCTATTACTCTAAAATCGGCGTTATAAACAATAACAATAATAAACAAAATAAAACATCACTAAGATATAAAATATTCAGTTAGTAACAATAGGAATGTACGATTTGCTTACATTCGCCTTCCAAGTATGACCAAATACGTATTATGGAATATTCACTATTCACTCCTATTGAATATCATTGTCACACTTCAGAGTGGACTGTTGTCGCATCATAATCCAAGGATACATATTACCTTGTTATGTGCTGGGTTGCATTGAATTAAATTGTTCTATAATAACCACACAACCAATATTTTAAATAACTTGTAATTAAATAATAATTTGTAATAATATATGTACGACTCATGGTTCCGCAGTATCGGCCACTTTGGCATTGGGAGATTGAACGAGTATGTGCAGACTGTTGGATCTATGCTCGTAATATGATATGTGTGTAACAAATACCAAGCCTATCAACAGAGTATCCTAGAGACACCCAATCAAATAAAAATTGGCACCAACTGGTTCTCGTCATCACTCGAAGACCACTGCTGAGCACTGTCCCCGTCGCCCGCAGCTATCACAGCACCGAATGTGACACTGACCATTTATTTGGCTGGTAGCAAGGTGCGTCTCCGACCCAAGCAGAAAGGACGCCCACGCATCAACTTCCATCACAAATGCGTCTGTACGCTTCAGAAACACCATCAACGAGGCCCTCGAGGACTTCCCAACGAGCAACGCAGAGGGGAAATGGACCACCTTCGCGAAGCCACTTATGACTCAGTCATGGGCAGCGTCGGTAAGAACGAAACACAGAGGCGCGACTGGTTCGAATTGCAAAACTTCGACTAGCAGTCGAAACCAAAATACCCTGCTAAACTACACGAGGGAGCCTTCAGAAAAAACGCCCGCCGCCTACAGTAATGCCAGGAATAATGCGCTACAAAATGCCTACGACTACTGGCTTAACCTTTACCAGAGCACCCATCTCTCTGCCGACTGTTGCAACATACGAAGTGTGTGTAGTGGACTTAAGAAAGCCCTTGGGCCAAGCGTTGCCAAGATTGCATCCCTAAACTAGATAGACGGAACGTTATCAGGAGCTGTACTCAAGGGAAACCACCGTCACCGAGACGGCAGTTCAGACTACCATCCCCTGGCTGTCATGGAAGAGTTCGATATTCCGCTATCAGCAGTAAAGCTTAGCAAGGCTGTTGACATTAACATTGACAAACCATTTGCAAGAGTTACTGCTACGGTGCTGGGATTAAGGGAAGGTACACCAGTATATACGCGACTCTAATATCATCACACTATCAGGTATATCTCAAGCGACTGCAACAGCTAACGTGGAATTTCCGTCCTCAGTATTGTTGGGAAAGCCTTCGCCCGAGTAGCACTGAACAGGTTGCAGTCACTGGCAGAAAGAGTAGGGGAAAGTCCTTAATGCGCACTGCCTATACCCAGAGGCCCTGTGCGGGTTCAGAGCAGGGAGATCAACCATCCACATGATTTTCTCACTACGGCGGCTGCAATACAAATACAGTGAACGTAGGCAACCACTTCACATCGCTTTCGTTGATCTAACCAATACATTCGGCCTCTTCACAATGCTGCGAAAGATTCGATGTTCTCCCAAACTATTGAAAATCAAAACATGAACAACCAAAAACGAAAAAGGAATTCGTTTCGTTCGTAAATTTAAAAACAAAAAAGGAAAAGACGCTATATACACGGACCAATATATCAGCATAACAATCTAAAAAACAACTTGATGGTTATGTTTTAGTTTATACACGCAAACGAGTTACGGCGGGGCCTGCGGCTCAATACGAAGCAACAAAGGTGAACCTGACAACTCCGTCTCTTATATTTCTGGACGGTAAGTCACGTCAGTACACAACAACATTATATATATATATATATATATATATATATATATATGTATATATATATATACATATATATATATATGTATATATATATATATACATATATATATATATATATATATATGTATATATATACATATATATATATATATATATATATGTATATATATATGTATATATATACATATATATATATATATATATATATATATATATATATATATATATATATATATATATATATATATATGTATATATATATATATATGTATATATATATATATATATATATATATATATATATATATATATATATATATATATATATATATACATATATATATATATATATATATATAGATACACAAGTACATATACCGATACACATAGGACTCGAAATTCGCCAAAGTAAATCAAAGCAATTCGCCAAAGTAGATGCATTATTTCACTGTTCTGTAACACAATTAATTGACTTGTCCTATGAACAAATACATTTCAAAACCTACACATTTAATTGTGACATGTCCTTGAGGATGCAATTTTTTTTTGCTACTAGCACTGGGAAACATTCACCCTCACATTCACGCACACTCAAACACACTCACTAACACACACTCACACATATACACACACACACACACTCACCCTCACATACACTCCCACATCCTGGAAATATATATATATATATATATATATATATATATATATATATATATATATATATATATATATATATATATATATATATATATGTAATATATACATGCTATACATTATTCATAAGAAAACACAATGTTCAATTTTAATTAACTACACATTTCTAACATATTAGCGTAACATTATATTAAACGTATGCTCTGTATAACTGAAACAAACACCCAGTATAAT
The DNA here is from genome assembly GCA_964017155.1 of Oasisia sp. SBJ-2009. Taxonomy (NCBI): domain Eukaryota; kingdom Metazoa; phylum Annelida; class Polychaeta; order Sabellida; family Siboglinidae; genus Oasisia; species Oasisia sp. SBJ-2009. The sequence continues at coordinate 8,920,015 of OZ024867.1, read as the reverse complement.
TTAATAGAACATTAATTGGTTAACCATTGAAAGAAAGCTTAACAACTGTTGGGAATTCTGGAAATACCAAATATGTAATAACGGAATATATTTCAGTTAGTAATGGAACGCCACTGCAACTAAAGCATACAACAGCATTAACATAATGTGAAAGATACACTAATACAACAAGGTCAAACGATTCAGAACCATCTGCTCTACCCTTGTTGCGACGCAGTGACTGCTCAGTAATAGAATACTTGAATAAAATAGTTATCCAACTTAGATAACTGTAATAGTCAGTACCATATCTCAGCTGTAATCCTGGCCTGGCCTATAAGTGATAACACATGTTTTGACATTCATCGTTCTATCTAGAATGTGTTGTGGTGATGATACGTGTCCAATGTACATCAATTAAAAGTTTATTGGCCATCGGTTTAATATTTACCAGATGGCACGTAATTTGATGACAGCAGCGATATTGAGCGGTACAGCGTTGACGTTTTTGAAACTAGAGTTAGCAAGCATGTTCCCATAATATAATTATTGATTTAATTAAGCCCCGCATCGTCTATGAACGTGGCTAAATGGAGGGATTAGCGAACTATTGATTACCTTACTTGTCCCGCCCCGCTGACTGGTTATTTGGGTGGGTTTGATGTGCGATCGTTTAGGAACTTCAACAGAGCAGGGCGGTGAGTAATACAATAATGTACAACACCAATCATAACGACAGAAATAACTTGTCGCCAATTTGGCAGAGTTTTATTCTATTTTCCACCAAATAGTAAACCATTTTGCCCCCATGGGTACACACCGATCATGAGCGTAGCGTAGATATATTTGTGCGACCTGTCAAAAAAACATATTTCTGATTACTTTTGTAGATGCTCTTTGTTTACCGAGATAAATACATGTACTGAATTATTTTAAAACAAGTATATGAAATGTTTTAGAGAATGGAGAATTAAGTAACAATTACAAGTCCTGTCTGCAAACGGCCGTGTTT
>OZ024867.1:8876524-8906524 GCA_964017155.1 Oasisia sp. SBJ-2009 | reverse complement strand
GCCAGAACGGAGGAACCTGTGTACAACATGGCGCTTTCAATATTAGCCTAACATACTTCCCCAAATACACTTGTGACTGCCCACCTGGCTACAGTGGCAACAATTGCGATGGCGAGTATTACAGATGGTTTAATTTGATAAGTGAAGATGAAAATGTATTTGTTTACGTTGTATATCGGCAAATGTTACGCCTTACGGTTTCTTGTCTATATTACCCATGTTCATCATTGCTCTACACACAAACATTCAGGCCTAGAATCTCAAAAGGACTCGCGAAATCATGTTAATAGGTTACAAATATCGGCAGGGTTTTTCTGTGATACATACCAGTCACTACTACCCTGATAAACGATGAAACTAGTAGGGTTAACATTTGTCTTTTTTAAACTAGATCAAGTGTCAAAGGCCATGCAGTGCCCGCTGACGGATACGTGATGAACAACTGTGTCCCTGGTGAATAGGTCATTAAATAATACTCCCAAAATTAGGCAAATCACTGGATATATGTAAATCGACATTACCTCTGCGCGCGCACATTTGGCAGGAAGATATATAGGGCCCGTAAGTGTGTCACGATAAATGGCGTGACTCCGAGCGATTGGAGCTCATTGGGGTCTAAGCGAGACAATTGGTGACTGGACACAAGAATAATACACAATAAAATATTGTACGGGATTTGCACTTTACATTGCTGTACATTGTGGTTTCGATAAGCATTTATATATGACAAGTTGTCTAAATTCGCATAATCATAACACATGTTTACGTTTGCCCCAAACAGGTTGTACTACGCGAAAAATGGCACTTTTCATTATTAGTCAAGATCGCCAAACCCAAGTACTTGCCGCTATTGCCTTGGCAACCACCATTATAATCGATTACAATTCATAATTTCCGTGATCATTGTCACCGGCAAAGTGTTCCACTGCTTCTGCTTGTAATAATCCTTCGGACAGTATAACTGAACTAGTTAGACTGGAACCGTTCCATTATTACAACCAAAAACAAAACGAAGTCCTATACGTTAACATGATAGTATGGACCTCCTGCCCCCAACTGCCCCCAGCCTCGTTTTCGCGCGCGAGACTTACACGCCTTATTATCACGGGAATAATCCGCGCGGCGCATATATAATGTATGCATGTTACTGCGCGCCCTTTAACATTTGGCATTGGTTGTAATTGACGAAGTTTTTAACAATAACGAATTCAAACATCCATACTTCATATACCACTATATTTTGTGTCCTGTATTTGCCAAAATACTTCGTACACTTCGATAACCTGGCCTAAATCCCGACTGACACAGAGTGATCGTTACGTAAATAAAATACAAAACAGACATAGACAGAAACTGGCCCATTTCATAAATTGTATTGTAAAAACAACCATAATCAAGAGTGGAATAATAATGAGCAACCGTGCCGGCCACCGACTGCTAAAATTGGACGCAATAAGTATTCTTCGCAAACGTTCCTAGGCTACTAGTCCCGACCAAATGAAAACATGAACATAAACGCAACGTGAATATATCAGCACCAAAGTTTTGAAGTGTCTCCCTCACTGATGCCGTAGACCGACATGCCTGGGGCTAACTTTACAGTATGCATTTCGTGCAACTGCGTATAATGTCAACAACTTGTGTGGTCACCACTCTCTCCATTCTGCATTTCCTCTGGGGAAGAGCGACTGAACACCAACACGTAGACACACCTGCGTGCGGACACGTGTATACGCGCGCACACGTATGCACGCACAAATGCACGCACACAAACACTCACATACGCAGTCACTTGCACGTACCCATACACACGCATCCACATAGAAACATACACACAACATCGCTGTCGTTATTATTCAGCCATGCCATCTGGTTGCTTCTATTATCAGTAATTATCAACTATTCTTCCGCAGAATGCCTTTGGAACACCACACTAGTTTCCAACAAACGCCAAGAAGACAGCTACGACTCATTTGAGGAGGAAACAGTAGCCGAATGTCTGGTATCGTGCACGGGGGAATACCCTTTGTGCAAAGCAATCGACTTCAAGGATAAAACCTGCAGCCTGTTTGATTTCCATGATCCTGAGAAGTTAGTCGCTGACCCCGGCAGCGAACACTATTACACCATCGGTTGCGATGAGTAACGTTTACGAAGGAAACGGAAACAGAAACGGGTACAAAACATAGGCATGCACGCACGCAAGCGGGAATGAATTAATCTTCGCACATACAGTATAACATTTCAAGTAGTTCAGAGAAAAAGCGCACTATTCCATTCCAACTCAGAGTTTCGAAACATCGTTAAATATTTATTGCAAATAACATAAGAAGAAAAGAGTGTAGCGAGAGATGCCATAAACATTGACAGATGTTCTACGGTCACAAAGTTCAATTTTGGTTAATACTAAATGTAGAAGCTGTATAATCCTGCCACACATATCTAGCCATTGTCACGTGCATGCTATAAACGCTGGTGTATAAATGCAAGACGACTGTACTATTGCCATTTGTGTAGCATCAAAATAAAATGTGTTAACATTTACTGCAGTGTTTTAGCAGCTGTCATTTTGATTGGTTAAATTTATAGTCATATTCAGATGCAAATTGTATTTAGTGCTGATATTAACAAAATATTAATGATATAGGCCTTGTTATCGTCACCCAACCACTGGTATAACAATACATATGGAGCATCGAACAATGTTTTCTTTGCAATATGAGGGTAGCTGCACAATATCTGCCGACGACACCATGCGGATTGCGCAGACCTGGTTTGTCTCTGTTCGCCAGAGGGCGTGACGAACAGAATGTCACACACGTGCCTCGTAACAAAACATATTCGGGGAGGACGCTATGTAGGAGACTGGACGAACATACCAAAGAAGAAAAGCATAGTACACCCAGACGGTTCATCGGGATTAAATTAGACCACAGGAGGCACTGACAGGGACTACATATTGTGTTACGTGTGGGACAGCCAGCTCGTCACGCCCTCTGGCGAGCGCAGTACAAGTTATTTACGATGACATTTACGATGACTGATGCATAGAACTCCATCCACAGGCCGACGCGGTGTTCCTTTCAAAAGGTTTAAGGTCGAATTCACCAGTCTCATGGAATTATTCGCTGCATAGTTGACTCGAGTGATCGTCTTGGACGATTTTACTATGCAATATCGAGAGGCCGAAAACAAAGACGTTTGTTATCTTTTGCATTCTATCAACTTACAGCAGCATGTTCGTGATCCGACACACACCATCGTCAATATTCTAGACCTTGTAGTTTCAACATCCTCCGTAAGTGACGTCAGCGAAGGTTGCGGCCCTGCTCACTGATCATCAAGCTGGTCGCTGCTTGCGCCATGCACCCAAGCCAGACCAAAAGAAGAAGCACGTCACATATTTATAAAATCCTACAAATGACTGTACAAAACTATCACACATGATAACAAGCCGGTGTCACAACATCGTAGACCTGCTTCGTTGAAAAAAATGTTAGCCCCACACGCTCCACTGGTCACACGGTCAGCTACGTTGCACCCCTACGCTCCGCCGCACACAATATAAGTTACACTCAAAGCGAAAGTTGAGGCAAGCGGGGCGAAAGTAGAACTGACAAAGCGAAAGTTGAGGCAAGCGGGGCGAAAGTAGAACTGACAAAGCGAAAGTTGAGGCAAGCGGGGCGAAAGTATGACTGACAAAGCGGCAGGTTCATTGATATATTTACACTGGCCAGCGTGAATCGTACAAACACGAAATACAGGCAGTGTAAGCCAAGTTCTACGCCAAAACAAATTGAAGAAAGTGCACATAACACTAAAGCACTTTTGAAAGTGCTGGATGAGCTGATGAAGAGAAATGATGCTCCAAAACTGCCAACTCATGTACCTGGTATTGCAACAATCGCAGATTTAACGATTTGTTTTGACGATTTAACAAGATTGCCACCTAGATAATCAACTCTAGATGGCAGGTGGAAAAGGAAGCCATTTGGCTTATCGAGAGTCCAACCTATCTATATAAATTAGGTATATGTTGATTTTATTTTTAAACATTAACACTACTAGCACCTACACAATCAGCCAGTTTACTGTTCTTTGTGAAAATTATAATATTATAATATCTAGTCTACATTGCTTCTTTGCTAGTGTGTCTCCATGTCCTATAGTCGTTCTCTCTTCCCATTTCATAACTAATATTCCTGACAAGGAACAAGAACAGTGTTAGACATTCACAACCAGCTAGCAAGTAGACGCGTGCTAACAGTTGTCGTTAAATACGTGCATTGTGAACCGTCCTACTCAGTCAGTGCGTTTTCCGGCATTACCAAATATGGTGTTATCTCATTAGAAACGAAGTGTCCAACAAAATAAAGTATGCTTGATTTACTTCCCACCTCACTCGTGAAAGCTAGCTAACATTGACACTCTGGCGTCGACTTTAGCTACAATCATCAACATGTCTCTCGAGTCAGGCACCTTGCCAGCCACATTCAAGCATGCCGTGATCACACCTCTACTAAAGAAACCAAACCTGGATCCATACTTGATGAGCAACTACCGGCCAACACCAAATCTGTATTTTGTTTCAAAGTTGCTGGAGCGTAGTAGTACAACTTCGCCAGCATCTAGACAACAACGATTTATTGAAATTTTCCAAAGTGCACACCCACAACGTCACAACACCGAGACAGCGTTGGTGCGTATCCAGAACGACCACATTAATTCAGTCGACAGAAAGAACGGTGTGCTGACAGTGCTGCTCGACATGAACGCTGCGTTTGACACCGTTTACCTCTCGTTTATTATTAATCGGGCAGATGCACTGAACTACAGTCGTACATATCGAACTGGACACATACAGTGCGCATTGGCAGTCGCAACTCGCCCAGGACGCTGGCTTCAGGCATCCCACAAGGATATATGTTGGGCCCAGTTCTTTTCTCCACTCACACGCTGGCAGTTTATGCTATCTTAAAAAAGCATCAACTGCAGTACCATTTTAGGCAGATGACGGTTGGCTAGCGTGCCCAATATAAATTACTGTTTCTTGTGTGTTCTATCTTACACGAGCTTGCACCCAAATACATTCAATATCTTGCAACACCATACTCGCCGAACGGTAACCCCCGGTTTGCTGATCAGTGTCTGCTCGTGGTTCCGTGCTACTATCTAGATGGCTACGGCAGGCGGGCTTTCTCAGTGTATGGACCGGCACTTTCGAACAGTTTGCCTTAACACATTCGCCAATCAGACACTTCAGCCAAAGTTAAGACTGTCCTCAAGATACATTTATTTAAGCAAAGCGTGCTGCCAATGAGGAACTGTTCTCTGATGATAATGTACTAATCGTTAACATTATTATTTTATAACTAACGTATTATTTCATTACTTTATGTATTATAATTGTAATGTATAATAATTATAATGTTTTGACTTTGTAATTTACTTTATATATTTGTATCTACGCATTTGACTTAATACATTATAAACGATAACCTATATCTTAATTACTTGGTACTTATAAATAGTTCTAACTTTTGAAAATACCTTTATAATAACATTTTCCATTTCCCTGTCAATGTGTACTACTTATTTATCGTAGCTTATTTATTTTGTCTTACCTTATGCATTTAACTAATTCATATTTTACATTTAGTCAACACGTCATATTAATGTTTGACTGCTATTTAGTTACTTAAAAAGCGATATGTTACGAAATGAAGTTATTATTATTACTACTACTGAATGACGATGCCCCTACCCTGCTTGGCAGTCAATCAAACGACACTTTGACAGTTGTTCGATTAACACTTCGCTGTTGATCGGATACAACTCGGTACCTAGTCGCTAGGGTAACACCTCGCCGTTGCTCGGACAACTCTTGCCAGTCATTAGGATAACACTTGCCAGTCGCTAGGGTAACATTTGGCAGTCATTAGGGTAATACTTGACAGTCGTTAGGGTCACACTTGGCAGTCGTTAGGGTAACATTTGGCAGTCATTAGGGTAATAGTTGACAGTCGTTAGGGTCACACTTGCCAGTCGTTAGGGTAACATTTGGCAGTCATTAGGGTAATACTTGACAGTCGTTACGGTCACACTTGGCAGTCGTTAGGGTAACACTTGGCTGTCGTTTTAGTAGCACCGCTGATTTCGGTTAAAAAGAAAACTTGCCAATTGCGTGTGTGTGTGTGTGTGTGTGTGTGTGTGTGTGTGTGTGTGTGTGTGTGTGTGCATGCGTGTGTGCGCTAAGTAAAGTAAGTTCGTATATAGCGCACTGTCCAATCCTCGGGAGTACTCAAAGCACGTTAACCTTTACTTCCTGGCAGACATGTTCAATTGAATACGATCTCAACTTCCGCAGTCACGCTGCAGTTAATGTGCGTATACTTGTACGCACATATCCAACCACCGTCTACAGCCACGTACTCACTCATGCAGCTGAGTAAACTGGAGCAATGTATAGTTAAAATACCCCATTTCGTTTCGTCGAGAGTATATAGTCACTGCGGCACTAATTTGCATACTGATATGCTACGTACACATGTGGCCACTTCAGGAGTATTGTGGTCATTGTTGACATCAAAACATCAACCTAGACATCTTTTTGTTCAGTCATCGGCAGTATTGGCTGAGATATAGTGAAACATGGATTGTTCAGTACTGGTGGCATTCATTTGTAAAGCAATGACACTTGGGACAATCTTACGTATTGTTATTAACATAGCTAATCGCTTTCTGTGCATTCTCTGCTGTCTATATAGAAACGCCGATTATACGTTTATTTCCTGTGGGTGCACGGTATCCTGTTTTTTTCCAATTGTATTTGTTATGCGAATATAATTGAATACTTTTAGTAGTATATCATTAACTTATCCGTGTATTAGTTTATATTTCAGCGTTGGTCTAATAGGCGTCTCTACTGTATGCTTGGGTAAGGCCGCCTAACTGGTAACATACGCTGATTATAACCAGAGAAGATCTAATAGAGAAGAGTAACTTCGCAATTTATAATGGGCCGCCATTTTAGCGCGTGGAGCGCAGCGTCCCAAGCGGACGAATGTGCCGCATCATTTGCTTGACATATTAGACAATGGCAACACCACCGCCAAGTACATCGAAAAGTCGATCAACCGGCTCATTTTGCGCGACCTACGGGTGCAAAGAGTAAGTTGAAGATAAGAGCACATAGTTATGAACTTTTTATTATTTTATACTACCAGGAAATAATCATCATTAAATACAAATGTGTTGTTAAAATGCTCAAACCGATATTATGTTATTGCGAGTAAAACCATCAGTAATCATTAGCCATGAACACTTTGATTATTTTTCTAATATGCAAGAATTTGAATATACATGTATACAATAATTATATACTATATATATATATATATATATATATATATATATATATATATATATGTATATATATATATACATACATAATTACATATATATACATAATTATATATATATATATATATATATATATATATATATAATATGTATATAATAATGTATACATGTATATTAACATTGATATATATTACATATTAAATAATATTAAATAATATATATATATATATTGTATTATCATTATTATTTTTAATATGTATAATATTATATATTAAATTATGTATTTTATATATTGCAAAAACACAATAACTATATACTTAAATATATATATATATATACATATATATATATATATAGGTATATAATTATTGTGTTTTTGGAAAATATATATATATATATGTATATATATATATATATAATATATATACAAATATAATATAAAATATAATTTAATCATTTAATATGTAATATACATATTATAAATAATAATGATAATGTTATATATATATATATATATATATATATATATATACATATATGTTATTTAATATTATTTAATATTATTTAATATGTAATATATATGTGTATACAATAATTATAAACTTATATATATATGTATGTATATATATATATATATATATATAATACATACATAATAAGTATATAATTATTATATACACATAGATTTAATAATATATTATATATATTATATATGTATCAATAATATATATATATATATGTAAATTATCATTACCATTTTAAATATGTAAATATATTATATATATATATATATATATATAATTATATATATACTATATCTATGTATAATTATATAATTATTTGTGTTTTGTGTGTATTTGTGTTAATATACATATTATAAATAATAATGATAATGTAATTTATATATATATATATTATTTAATATTATTTAATATTATTTAATATATATTTAATATGTAATATATATATATATGTTTATACAATAATAATAAACTATATATTTGTATGTATATATATAATATATACATAACAAGTATATAATTATTATATACACATATATTAAATAATATATATATATATTAAATATATATATATGTATATATATATATCAATAATCTGATATATGTAAATTATCATTACCATTTAAAATATGTAAATATTATATATATATATATATAATTATATATTATGTGATATATATTAACATATATATATTAAATATATATATATTTATACATATATATCTACATATTATCATTAAAAACAAACACAACAATATAAAAACCCAAACAAGTGCTGATGTGGGTATAGGAAATGGGGGGGGGGGGGGGCTGGGGAGGGTGCATGATACCGGCCAACGTCAGTCACACGTGTGCAAGCAAGTAAATAACACGCTGTAATATGATGTAAACAAATTACTATTTGGCCTATCTAGTGTCTAGATAGTGAGAAAAGATGTTGCTACATGCACTATTGCAAGCTTACGTGCTTCAGTGTTTATGAAGTGCTTCAAGTGCAATTTCAATAACGTATGAATAATTGAACATATAATTTGTACTGCAGTTTCATCTGGCCGTCTGCTTCACGGCACATTCGTCCGCTAGAGGCGCTACTGTCTCAAAATGGAACTGCCGAAGTGACCCTACTCTGTTAGATCTTCTCTGTTATAACACATGCTCAGGCGATTGTAGCCGAGGCTAGGAAGTGCGGCCTAACGGAGCCTAGGTAACCAAGGCTAGGAAGTGTTGGCATCTAACGGAGCCTGGATAACCGAGGCTAGGACGTGCTGGCACCAAACAGAGCCTGGGTAATCGTTGCTAGGCAATGCTGGCACCTAACGGAGCCTGGGTAACCGAGGCTAGGAAGTGCTGGCCCCTAACAGAGCCCGGGTAATCGAGGCTAGTTGAGGACAAGAAGCGACGACTGCGTAAATTATTAAAGTTACAAGAATTACAATTTTATTTTAAATATATTAAATATATAAACAATAACTCCTTATTTTCTAAATTGGCGAATTATACTAAGTGTTAATGTATATAATTATAATACTAATGTAAAGAGTTAATATACACACTTTTCAGAAATAAGTATGAATTTGCAATGAAATGTCAGAAATGCAGCCTTCCCTTGATACAAACAAAAACAAAATATACACTCACGGTTAGCCTGACTTGATATGTTATCCCATCAGCACTCAGCCGTAACGTGACGCCTGGGGCTCCTCAACAATGTGACCTAGATGTTTATAGATATTGCTTGCGCCATTGTCTTTGCTCTAGCGCCTTTATTGTTCGATTCTCGCAATTGCATGTTGTATGCATTTTGATTTTGTAGATAATAAAAGTACCTACACAGTGGTGTCAAACTGTTGTTGTAACGTTACAAAATGTTGACCATTTCTTGATTGACACTGCCATTTTGAAACATTTTTGTAAAGGAAATACTTTGTTGCGGTGTAACTGTTTTATGCTTGGATATTTACTGCTACAAGTTGGGTTTTATTTAAAAGAATATGTTACACATTGTTATAAAATGTTACACATTGTAGCTGTATACGAGGCCAACTTCCTGGCTGGAGGACATTTTTAAATGTCCGAAAACATAAACTATTTCTGTTTAATTTCGAAAACGCGGTAAATATTTTTGAAAACGGGAGTATCCAAAATAGTCCTAATTTAATGTTATATATCTAGATAGGCGTCGCATTTATTGCATATCTTAATCACTAGATGCAACCACGTAAAATGAATTCAAACGATGTGCTGTATTCGCTGGCCGGCTATGGCCGACCTCAGGAGATTCGGGGTGACCGTCAAAGCCAGACTTGAGTGTTAATTGGTTATATACAAAAATATGTTTACTAAATAACTACAGTGATGTGTGTGTGTGTGTGTGTGTGTGTGTGTGTGTGTGTGTGTGTGTGTGTGTGTGCGTGTGCGTGTGCGTGTGCGTGTGCGTGTGCGTGTGCGTGTGAGTGTGAGTGTGCGTGTGCGTGTGCGTGTTATCAAACTGTTATACATGTCAACTGAATCAATAAATACAATATATGTTCGTTACGTTTAGCAACACCACACACTTTCTAACTTTAAACTTTACCTTGTATAAAGGACCATATTAGTACATGAACATGAAATAATGTGTGTGCTTGTGTGCTTGTATAAATATACTTATGACTTTGATGTATCTACGACATATGTTGGGGTCAATAAATATTGTGGTTACTGTTACGACTATGATCACCTGCTGAGGTAAAGTGGTTTTGCTCGAGAGAAAACAGTTATGTTTGAATTTATAATGGGTGCAATCAGGGTGACAAAGGGTGAGAGTGGACAGTTTGGGAACGCTCAATAAAGAACGTAGTTGGGTGTATCAGGGAGTGCTGCTGGGTGGCGCTAGGGTGATGCAGTTGACATTATCGGGAGGAGTTGTAAGCTAGCACGAGCTAATAGGATGTCGCAAGCAAGGAGCTGGCGTTGTAATATAAAAATCCGGCTGTGATCGGGTGTTGATGGATTCATTTGCATAAAACCATTGTACTGCGTTACTTTGTTGTCACCCGAAGTCTATGTTAGACGTAGACCCAATACATGTTAGCCACATATAATAATTCGTGAAAATGTTCATCAAGTTGTCAATATATAATTTCAAACAAATTTCATAATTACGCAACATGTCTTCTATATTGCCGACGTTTTTTCAATATACGATATAAACTGAATAATGCAATTATATTCCAGGGTAATCCCAACAGACTTCCAGTGGAAGCAATACTTGGGCAGAAATGACTCTGTTACGTCACTTCCATAACAATATCACCGCAGTATAACGTCACAGTGAGCACGGGACGTTTAGTCGTATTGCTGTTCGTCAACTCTCCTGTGATTATTACTGTGAAGATTTGCTTAAATAGAATACGTAACATATAAAGTAAGAGCATAACTGCTACATACGTAAAATAATACTTTGATCAGGTAACGTTGTCATAAAAAAATAGCAAGCTTTTCAGTAGAAAACCTTAGTTTCTTTATGTAGGTAATGTCCAAAGTATCCGGTACCAGTAAAGACTAAATTTGTGTATGTGTTGTGTATAACATAACATGAGCTGCAGTTACTGCCCACATTAAACAGTCATTCTAAAGACCAAGTTGGTATACCGACTGAGTTAATTTTGAGTATCTATGTAATCACAATATGGCCCCTTGCTAAGCGGCAAGTGAAGGCAAGGAGACACTTGGTGTGTAACCATTGTCACAGCTTCGTACATTTTGCTTTATCTGGATGCACAAAATCATAGGCAGAGACAATGGAGGAAGACGTTACTTTCCAGTGCACGGGGTGTTGGAAAGTGGAATGTTTTGCAGCCGAGTTATCTAGGCTTACCGATATTGTGAAGGGGATGGAGATGATAATGGCCAAAGAGATGGATGGAAGAGGTCGGAAGGAACAATCCAGTGACAAGAAGAATGAGGATGGAATATTGAGAGGAGGGATGGAGAGCGCAAAGAAAAGAAATGGAGAAAGTACAACATAAAACACGGCATGCAGGAAGGTGACAGGGGAGAAAGTGACAGTAGAGGGGGGGAGGGGGGGCAATGGGAGAGGAGAGGAGATAAATTCATGTGAAAGATGAACGGAAGAAAGGAAGTGAGAGTAGACGTATCGAAAGGGAAGTGAATATAATAACAGGGATGGTGACAGGAAGGAATGATGGAAGGGAGAAAGGTCAACGACCAGGTAGATGCAACACGGAGGAGCTACTCCGAGGCAGTTATTGAGGGGGGGTATTGAGAACAGAAATGGATAACCATTAAATATAATGTGAATCTAACTGTGATTATAAATTTAACCAATCAAAATTTCAGCTGCTAAAACACTGCAGTCAATGTTAACACATTTTATTTTGATGCTACACAAATGGCAATAGTACAGTCGTCTTGTATTAATACACCAGCGTATATAGCACGTACGTGATAATGGCTAGATATGTGTGGCAGGATTAGACAGCTTCTACATTTATTAGTAGCCAACATTGCACTTTGTGGTCGTAGAAGTATGTCAGTGTTGTAATATTTAACGATCTGTTTCGCAATTCTGACCTGGAATGGAATTGTGCGCTTTTCTCGCCGAACTACTTGAAATGTCATACTTAATGTGCGAATATGAATTCCCGTGTGCGTGCGTGCATGCCTGTTTTGTACCCGTGTCTGTTTCCGTTTCCTTCGTAAACGTTACTCATAGCAATTTCTGGCCTCGTAGTGTTGGGAGCCTGGGTCAGTGACTAACTTCGCAAAATCATGGAACTCAAACAGGCTGCAGTTTTTATTCTTGAAGTCGACTGCTTTGCAGTCAGGGTATTCCCACGTGCAGTATTGCAGACACTTATATGCCGTTTCCGCGGTAATTGAGTCATAGCTGCCGTGCTGGCGTTTGTTGAAAAGTAGTTTGGCTTTCCAAAGGCATTCTGCGGAGGAATGAATTGACAATTATTGCTAGTAGAAGCAACCTGATGGCATGGCTGAATAATAACGACGGCGATGTTGTGTGTATGTTTCTATGTGGATGCATTTGTATGGGTAGGTGCCAGTGACTGTGAATGCGGGTGTTTGTGTGCGTGCATTTGTGCGTGTATACGTGTACGCGCGCGTATACGCGTGTCCGCACGCAGGTGTGTCTGGGTGTTGGCGTACAGTCGCTGTTCCGCGGCGGGAATGCAGAATGGAGAGAGTGGTGACCACACAGGTTTTTGACATTATACGCAATTGTAAGAAATGCATACTGTAAAGTTAACCCAGGACAGGTCGGTCTACGGCATCACTGAGGGAGACACTTCAACAGGTTGGTGCTGATATATTCACGTTGCTTTTATGTTCATGTTTTCATTTGGCGGGAGTAGTATAGTAGGGTGTTTTTGCATGCACTTCCGGGTATTTTGGGTCGGTTGAAGGGAGGAGGTGAAGGAAAGTGAAAGGTCAAGATCCCTGGCTGCTAGGTTTGACTTCGTCATTATTAAATAACTTCGTCAATTACAACCAACGGCACATTTTAAAATGCGGGCACTAACATGCGTACATTACATATGCGCCGCACGGGTTGTTCCCGAGGTACTCTCTCTTCCTGCCAAGTGTGCGAGCGAAACGTTAATGTTGCTCTTCCAAAGTTCAGTGATTTGCATAATTTTGTGAGTATTAGTTCATGACCTATTCCCAATGGGCACCATTTATTCATCAAATATCCGCTAAGGGCAATTCATGACCTTTTGACACTTGATCTAGTCTTAAAAAGACAAATGTTAACCTTACTAGTTCTCTCATATCCCCAGACCTATTCTCTAGGTGCGCCACTTGTTACTTGACCTTGGGTTTAGTTCTCCACCGCCAGGGGACACTGCTTGACCCTCATACACCTCATCCCTTCCACCCTTCCACCGACCCAAAATACTACTGTCGGGCACTGGTGGCACGGTACTAATGACACGGTAAACACTTAATTAACTTATATAGTTAATTATCAGGGTAGTAGTAACTGGTGTGTGTCATACACAAACTCTGTTCATGTCTTGTAAAATGTTAACATGATTTCACCAGCCCTTTTTCAGATTATAGGCCTAGTCCTGACTGTTTGTGTATAGACCTGTGATGAAAAGTTGTGTTATAGTTAAGAAACCGTAACATATTGTCGAAATACAACGTACACAAATACATTAATTAAACCATCTGTAATACTCGCCGTCGCACAGTTTGCCCCTGTAACCTGGTGGACAGTCACATGTGTATTTAGGCTGGTATATTAGGCTGCTATTGAAACCGCCATTTAGTCGACAGGTTGCTCCGTTCTGGCAAGGATTCGGATCGCAGAAATTGTTGTTGACTGGGGTAAGAAGAAGAATGCGACGCATAAGTGAAATTCAGAGCAAAACTAAGAGCTTAACGCAAGTGTGACATTGTGCAGAGTTTGCGATCTTTATACCTGTCTAAAAAATAAAAAAATTCTATTGGGGGAGATATTTTACTTATGATTCAAACGCTTATATACACTTACCTTGCCAAACGTAAACTCATTGTTTTAGTATTTTATGACGTAGGCTTTTTAACAGAAAAAATACATCTATATGTAATGTAGGCAACAATGGAGAATGTTGTGTGTTGCCAGAGCAATTGTCATCTTTATTGCAACAACATTGTATCCAAATCAACATGGCTTCGTAAGGGACTGTCTAGTGAAACACAACTTGTCAGTATAGTACTTGAATTGGAAAACATTATCGAACAAAGGAAGAAAACAAATGTCTTCTTGCTACATCTTAGTAAAACTTTCGACATAATGTCATACAGAAACCTTTCCAAAAAATCAGTACTACGGGATCAGCTAACTTCGCTAGCCACGAGTCATGGCACTACCCCTGACCGACCGTCTCCGTAAAGTTGGGAAGCGACCTCAAACGAACAATATACAATTATAGCATATTACTTCAACAATCGCTATTGCGTCATCCGTGGGAACGAACTGCAACCCAATTTGAAGTCGGATTCACACACGACTGGAGGGATGACTGTCATGTAACGTCATTACATGACATTCTATATACACGGCGTGATCGAAACCAACACGTACATCGTACGAGTAACATACCATAACATATTGTCACCGAAACAGCCATAATGTGGCTATCTTGCGATGGATACAAGTCAATCTTCATGGAACTCATATTGTAATATCCACACAGCTGTGAAATTCACTGACAGAGGAAGCAATTACAGCGTCTACCACAGACACACACACACACACACACACACACACACACACACACACACACACACACACACACACACACACATATATATATATATATACATAGACACACACAACACACACACATATATTACAGAGACACACACATACACACACACGCACGCACGCACACGCACACACTATATATATATATATATACTTTGCTTGTAAACACAGTTATACCAAGGATTCTATAGCTTCACAAAGATACGCAACTCCTCGCGATTTAGCCGTAAATAAATTACGTAAGTGGCGCTATCTTGTTTTAAGCATGCTAGGATACGATAGTAAAGGATCAACTTACAGAGATTGCACCAGCGTGTTAGGATACGATAGCAAAAGTCGAAATGACAGAGACTGCACCAGCGGTCATATACCCTCTCTCCTCCTAACTCAACCCACTCGCCTTGTAGATAGTGTTTTAAAGCTAGTCTATTCTTTTATTTGAGTTTAATGACACAGTACATTCCTGGGCCTATTCCGTAATAAACGCGATCGTTCTGGCCCCTTATTATTAAAGATGTGATAATTTATTTCAACTTCTTGCTCGAAATGCTTGTTCAATAACGGTACATGTCTGTTTTGCTAGGTTTATGAAAGGACACAATTGCAAGAAGACATGTGGGTTGTAAATGAACATAGATAGTAAAGTCAAATTCCCATAAAAAGCATAGATGCAGTGTACAATTAAGACAAACATCATATGATTATAAAGAGGTACAGAAGATTTATTCACAGAATGATAACAAGTCAAAACGTTTCAATTAATAATGTGTACAATTCAAAAGTAAATGCTCGTTACAGTTCAGTTAAAATGATAAATAGTGTATATAAACATAAACGTTCCAATGGCGGGTATACAACCCAAACATAACGGTGACTAATGGCTACAGCCCAATTAAAAACTCCTATTAAAAACGGCGACTGCTATTCAGACATAATATTTGTTATTGACGTAATGCACATCATTATTTTGCAATAACCAAACGTTATGCGTTAATAATATTATATGTTTTAATAATGTTATCGTCATAAACGGTATTTTGTGTACAGTAAATGCCCTGAAGTAAACATGGCATACTAACATGACACTCAAAGCTCATTAATAACATTCCGGTGTAAGTCATGGCATATACAGGATGTTTGAAAAAGCTAGCCTTGGTTAGATTTAAAAAATCAAAATATGCCATTTGTTTAGATTAAGATCTACCTGGTAAATATAATATTCAAGAATGTATACAACAAATTACACAATATCTAACAAAATGATTATACTGCCAACATTGCATTTGCTTTTAATCTTGGATAGCCAATCTAAGATTCCTAGCAAAAACACTGTGTGGCCACTGGTTTCAGTCTGAGCGTGTGGCATCAGTGCTGGACTGGTCAGCGTCTGGCTGTTAAAGGCATTGAACAGTTGGTCCATCCTTTCGATGAACTCAGCTGTGCCTGCGTGCGCTGCTTCTTCTGCAACATGTATTGAACACAAATATTAATTCAAATCAATTCAATGTTATTTATTCAAATAACATTCAACAAACATTATAATGTCAACATGTTGTATATAATATGATGTTGTTTGAAGGGAATACACAAGAAGATAAACACTCGTAATAGTGTGTATCATCAAACACAATTATTGTGGTCACACCCATAATAATAAATCATTATATATGTAAATATTGAACACATCCTAAATGCTTAAATGAATACGAAAGAAAAAAAACAATATAAGCAGAATTTGTTATACACGAATATCAATCCTGTCATATAAATAATAATATATCCCGTTACATAACAACACCTTATTGACCTCATGCAGAACTTACATAATAGTTCTACTACATTAGTATCTAGCTATGCCGCGACTCGAACTGGTTACGGGTGGTGGTAATAATTTAGCCAAGTTTAACCCCATTGGTCATTGCGATACGAGAGTGAATGCAACATAGCAAGTCGACAAGGAAGGCTACGGCTTATTGACAATCCAACCAATATTATATACGTATATTCCGCCCTTCTGAGTTATGTGTTAATTTTGTATTTAAACACGCCACACTCCCATAGGCATAGGGACCATTACGCAACGGGGCCTGTGAGTATTTCGTGTAAAAATATAACTACGTTTTTGGAAATGTATGTTAATAAAACTCATTTTACATCTTTGTCAATCAGATTGTTTGTGTAGATGCCAAATGTACCCGTTTAAAGCTTTATATGTTATACATTGCGGTAATTACACAAATTATCCTTAACTGTTCGACTCGCGAGCGTATTCGATTGGCGTTTCATTAACTATACGTTTGGCCATTTTTCTCGTGTTTTAACAGGGGAAATTGTCGATTACTTTACTTTTGCATACACATTTCTTAAATAGTTCCAATATTTACCTTCTCTCTTCAGACGGGAAGCGGTGGAAAACCATTTCCGGACATTTTGTGCGACTGTTGTTGCAGTTGGGCGCAGCACAACATTGGCCATTCGACATCCAACGTCGAGCAGACGCCATCGTCAGTAACACGTTTAAGACTATATGGCGCTAGTGGTTGTGGCGAAACACGTTCTCGCGAGGAGCTGCGTATCTGTGTGAAGCTATAAGATCTTGGTTACACCCTGCAAGATATACAACAATTTTAGCGGTATGTACTTGACAACATTTTGGCGATTTCATTGTTTGTATACAAACTTTTAATGTTTTAGACAGGAAAGCGTACACTTCTCAATTGCATAGCGTATTAGTTCATCGTCGTTAAATTGTTTATATTACGATTACATTGACAATTCGACAGGGTATGTAATGCAATTTGGAGAACACATGTAATATTTTATATGCAGCTAACACAAATCGTACTTGATAACGATGCCCAATGACAATAAACGCGACATATATATATATATCGTGTTTCACATTATTTTATGGCATCACAGTATATTTATAATTAACTAACGTCGATCGTTCTATATTTTACCGGTAGTTTATGTTTGCAGTTAGTAGTATTATCATTCTGGCAGAATATATATGTTGTACTGCGATTTCGCCATTTTTTAAGACGTATAGCATTAGCATTACTTATTATGTAAACATACACATTTATGATTATACATATATATATATATATATGTATATATATATATATATATATATATATATATATATATATATATACATGGGTTAGTTATAACGAAACGTTGACAAAACCTTTTTGTAATATAACCATTACGAAAGAAATAAACGTGTCATGGAAACCAAGCTTTTGCATGTGTATCTTCAACATTCAGAAGATACGGGTAAATAATGGGTATTTTGTTTAATAATTTTGGGAAGTTTTTTTGTAGTAATTTTTTATATTAACACTAATTATGCATTATAAAATAATCAACGGTTTGTGTATTCTTTACCCATTTAACTTTGAATAGTTCGACATAGTTTTTAAAGAAATGCTAACATTTTGTTGAATGAGCGTGCCGCAGGAACAATATATGTGGTGACGTCGTTTTACCGAAACCGAGCGTAAATAATAAAGAACAAACATAGATACAACTAGATAAAACCTGTATAACAGGTAGATGAAATTGGCCTCCCTGAAATACATAAACTGTAAATTATAAGACTGATATTTCGACGTGGGGTAGCTTATGACGACACAGAGCGAATTACACAGATGTACTGTTTTGTTCAGAGTTTTAAATATTACTTGTTTTCACGCATTTGCATGTAATGGTATAATGATGACAATGATCATTTAGAAATGTTGCGGCCATTACCAGAAAAAGAATCCGCATGAGCTTTGTTCCTTTGAAAAGGTAATTTTGAATGTTATACTTGCATTTACGAGCAATTCGCCTTGGAATGACAAGTAATTATATGAAAGCTTGACTCTCTTTACAGGAGACCGAAAATGTATTATAATTTCTAAATTGTTAAAGACAAAATAATGTTTACACGCGTTGCCACTGCTGTCCATTCTGAACCATACATATGTTACATGCTAAAAATGCATAGCGGAAAAATGAAATACCATAAACCTGTACATTAAATACACGATATGCACGCATACGCTTGCTATCGAGCAACACCTAACTTCAAACAATTCCAAAGATATTTGTTTTTAATTAAGCTAATCAAATGTATTTACCGTATACCTTGACAAGGTATTTTATAGTGACTTGTCAAATATTGAATTATAAATTTACTCCTGTAATAAAAATTATTTCGACGTTTCGTGATAACGCGATAACTGACAATATATGTATGTATATATATATATATATATATATATATATATATATATATATATATATATATATATATATATATATATATATATATATATATATGTATATATATATATATATATACATATATATATATATATATATATACATACATATATCATATATATAGCTACATTTATGTAACAATATATATATATATATATCACATATATAGCTACATTTATATAACAATATCTATATATATATATATATATATATATATATATATATATATATATATATATATACATAGTGCGTCATTCAATATGAAGATAAAGGTATGCATATATGTAAATATAATAATCAACAATTTATACACATTATTTTAACGGGTATAATTGATTTCAATAACACTATTTTAACCAACATAGTTAAGATACGGTCAGAATAGAGAAAAGTATCAGGTGACGTGGTTCTAAGACAGCAATGAATCACGGAAACAAGTCAGGGGAAACAGACGAAGAAAGTTCTAGTTACCTTCACACGTGTAGCAGTGCGGCGACTTAAACAGGCATTTGTGGGTGTCATCGTTGAACCCCCAGTACGGTTTATGAGGACAGCTGTGTTCGGTGGTTTTGCTGTCTTTACATTCCACGTATTTTGTACAAATTCTGCACGTCGAAAAGTTTCCGTCAATATCGTGAACGGAGCAGTCATCGTAACACGCTCGTTCCTCATGGTTCCACATATTCTTGTAAGTCACAGCTAAAACACCCGTACATATTAAAAAGGCATAGTGATACGCCACTTTAATATATTAACAACTGTTTTCCGCCCGCATCTAAAACTGAGTGCTGTTAAAAACCACGGTGCGTGGTCACCCAGTTTCGCATCGAATCCATTTTTTTTGGGCAATTTTGTTTTGCCATTTGCCCGCGACTAAAATTGAGTGTTCACATTTTGGTTGAAATTACAATGGTTGACTTTCGTAATCCTTCTTTAAGTTACTATATGCATACCATGATGTGATATTCATTCATTTTACCCCAGCATGAGGGCTTCGTGCAAAGGTAAACAATTAGTCCATTCACGTGGCATGTCAAATAGTAGACGTTCAGGAAAAACATGTTCGCCCAACTTACTTGCACACGTTAGTCCGGTGTACCCTTCCATGCAGGAGCAGAGGAAGTCATTTCCGTCCACGATACAGAATCCATCGTTCAAGCATGGGCTTGAGTGACGGATCATCTATATCAATATGTATGTGTGTGTATTTATTTTATGTAACTATGCTACTTACGCATTGTAAACAAATATCAGTTTATTTAGACACAAAACCTGTGAAATGTTAGTGGTGATGTACTGAGTCTTTAGCCACATAAGCAAGGACTAAAGACACACAGACGGCAGTTAGTAAAATAACGATACGAACACTCGGTGAATCACACATCAAATGGCGAAAAAACAGGACCTGGCGACATTTGTATATAATGTTAGCACATTGTGACAATTGACGTAATTACTTATTATATGTAATATTTACGACCATGTTCTTTGGTTAACAACAAATATCTCCCCGGTCGGCAATTAAAAACTCGCACACACGCACACACGCACACACGAACACAAACACGTGTGGTCGTGTGTGTGTGTGTGTGTGTGTGTGTGTGCGTGTGCGTGTGCGTGTGCGTGTGCGCTTGCGTGTGCGTGTGCGTGTGGTTGCGTGAGTGTATGTGGGTGTATGTGAGAGAGTGTGTGTGCGGGTGTATGTGTAATTGAGTGTGATAATATAACTGCCAACGACCGGGGAGATTTGTATGTTTTTGTAACAAATAACCCAACTTACTTGCACACGTTTGTCCTGTATAACCTTCGATACAGGAGCAGACGAAGTCCTTTCCATTCACGGTACAGGTTCCACCGTTCAAGCATGGGCTTGAGTGACAGGGAGCTTCTATATCAATATGTATATGTGTGTATTAATTCAACGTAACAAAGCTACTTACGCTTCATAAACAAAAAGTCAGTTTATTTATTTTCTTAGTTATTATTTATATTTCCTATACGCCTGTTAATTACTTCATTACACTAATTTTATGTAACGTCTTTATTTATTTACTATCAATGAGCTTTCATTTTCAAGACCATCTTTAACTGTAAACATTTTATTCTACTACTTATTAATAGTTTTCATATATACACGTCTGCATTACTTGTATTAATGTATTACAAATGCATCCACATGAATTGTATATAAATGAATGGCGCTATGTAAATGTTGATATTACATTTGTTACTCGTATTCACTGCCTTAGGTATTTGCAGGTTTTGAGACAACGGAGGCAACAAATCGGGTGAAATGTTAGTGCTGATGTAATTTCTCTATAGACAAATAAGCGAGGACTAACGACACACACACGACAGTCAACACAATAACGACACGCACACTCGGTGAGTCACACAAAAAACGCAAAAAAACACGACCTTAGTCGTTAATTTACATATTTACGACAATGTTGTTTGGCTCAAAACATACCAATCGCACTGGTCTTCGGTAATTACAAACACACACCTACACACATACTTCTTTCTCTCTCTCTGTCTTTCACACACACACACACACACACACACACACACACACACACACACACACACACACACACACACACACACACACACACACACATATATATATATATACGCACACACACGCACCCCACACTCCCACACACATTCTCATACACACACAAATAATAAAAAATCAGGCAAAAAAAACCTGTTTTGTCCAACTTACTTGCACACGTTAGTCCGGTGTACCCTTCCATGCAGGAGCAGAGGAAGTCCTTTCCGTCCACGATACAGAATCCATCGTTCAAGCATGGGCTTGATTGACACGGATCATCTATATCAATATGTATGTGTGTGTATTAATTTTACGTAACTATGCTACTTACGCATTGTAAACAAATATCAGTTTATTTAGACACAAAACCTGTGAAATGTTAGTGGTGATGTACTGAGTCTTTAGCCACATAAGCAAGGACTAAAGACACACAGACGGCAGTTAGTAAAATAACGATACGAACACTCGGTGAATCACACATCAAATGGCGAAAAAACAGGACCTGGCGACATTTGTATATAATGTTAGCATATTGTGACAATTGACGTAATTACTTATTATATGTAATATTTACGACCATGTTCTTTGGTTAACAACAAATATCTCCCCGGTCGGCAATTAAAAACTCGCACACACGCACACACGCACACACGAACACAAACACGTGTGGTCGTGTGTGTGTGTGTGTGTGTGTGTGTGTGTGTGTGTGTGTGTGTGCGAGCGCGAGCGCATATGTGTGTGGGGTAGGTTTGTATGTGTGTGTGTGTGTGTGTGTGTGTGTGCGTGTGCGTGTGCGCTTGCGTGTGCGTGTGCGTGTGCGTGTGCGTGTGCGTGTGGTTGCGTGAGTGTATGTGGGTGTATGTGAGAGAGTGTGTGTGCGGGTGTATGTGTAATTGAGTGTGATAATATAACTGCCAACGACCGGGGAGATTTGTATGTTTTTGTAACAAATAACCCAACTTACTTGCACACGTTTGTCCGGTATAACCTTCGATACAGGAGCAGACGAAGTCCTTTCCATTCACGGTACAGGTTCCACCGTTCAAGCATGGGCTTGAGTGACAGGGAGCATCTATATCAATATGTATATGTGTGTATTAATTCCACGTAACAAAGCTACTTACGCTTCATAAACAAAAAGTCAGTTTATTTATTTTCTTAGTTATTATTTATATTTCCTATACGCCTGTTAATTACTTCATTACACTAATTTTTGAGTGTCAGGGATCATCTATATAAATATGTATGTATATGTGTGTATTAATTTTACGTAACTACGCTACTTACGCATTGTAAACAAATTTCAGTTTATTTAGTTACAATAGTTATTATTGGAATTTCCTATATGCCTATTAATTATTTCATTACTCAAATTTTACGTAATGTGTTTATTTACATATTTCCAATGAACCTTTCTTATAAAGACCATCTTTATCTATAAACACTTTCTTCTATTATTTGTAAATACAAATATTATTTATTTTCATTTCCCTAAAATAATTTTAAATGTTACGTAAATTATTAATAGTTTGAATATAAATACGTCTGCATTAATTATATTAATATATTACAACTGCCTCCAAATGAATTGTATCGCGATGTACGGCGCTATGTAATTGTTGATTCATTATTATTATTATTATTATTCCCTGCCTTAGCTAATTGCAGGTTTCGAGACGACAGTGGCTACAAAACGTGCGAAATGTTAGTGCTGAGGTAATGTGTCTATAGCCACGTAAGCAAGGACTAAAGACACACAGACGGCAGTTAGTAAAATAACGATACGAACACTCGGTGAATCACACATAAAAACGCGAAAACAACATGACCTGGCGACATGTGTATATAATGTTAGCACATTGTGACAATTGATGTAATTACTTATTAAATGCAATATTTACGACCATGTTCCTTGGTTAACAACAAACATCTCCCCGGTCGGCAATTACAAACTCGCACACACGCACACATGCACACATGCACACACAGAAACGCATGGTCGTGTGTGTGTGTGTGTGTGTGTGTGTGTGTGTGTGTGTGTGTGTGTGTGTGTGTGTGTGTTTGTGTGTGTGTGTGTGTGTGTGTGCGAGCGCGAGCACATATGTGTGTCGGGTGGGTTTGTATGTGTGTGTGTGTGTGTGTGTGTGTGTGTGTGTGTGTGTGTGTGTGTGTGTGTGTCTGTGTGTGTGTGTGTGTGTGTGTGTGCGTGTGTGGTTGCATGAGTGTATGTGGGTTTATGTGAGAGAGTGTGTGTGCGGGTGTATGTGTAATTGAGTGTGACAATATAGTCTGGGAGCCAAATGCCATTTTTCCCCTTAACCTTGTATTGTTGTATTAAGTTTTTTTACTGTTGATTTTGGTAGCCAAGGGTCTCTATTTTCAGAAACTGCTTGATGACATGTTGTCATCCTTGAGCAATTTGAGAAATTCAAGATGGCGTCCAAGATTGCCACCATTACCTATAAATGACCATAACTCCCTACCTTATTCACCCTAGGAAGGTGATTTTTGTCTCTATACCTAGCTTTTAGGGGTCAAGCTATTCATTAGAACTGAGTATTATGTTAATATCGTATTACATAACGGTAATTTCCAAGATGGCTGCCAAGATGGCCGCCGTAACACTAAAAGTGGCATATCTCCTTAACTATTTACTCCAAATTAGTCGTGAAGGTGTTTATCACTGGGTATTTTGGAGATACATCTATCTGTATCAGATCAAAGTTCATATACTGATGATGCCATCTAGAAAACACCCAGATGGCGTCCAAGATGGCCGCCATTACCTATAAATGACCATAACTCCCTACGTGTTCACCCTAGGAAGGTGATTTTTGTCTCTATACCTAGGTTTTAGGGGGTTAAGTTATCCATTAGAACTACGTATTATGTTAATATCGTATTACATAATGGTAATTTCCAAGATGGCTGCCAAGATGGCCGCCGTAACACAAAAACGGGCATATCTCCTTAACTATTTACTCCAAATTAGTCGTGAAGGTGTCTATCACTGGCTATTTTGGAGACACATCTATCTGTATCAGATCAAAGTTCATATACTGATGATGTCATCTAGAAACCCAAGATGGCTGCCAGTTTATAAGCACTGGTATATCTTCCATACTATTCAATCTTGGGAAAAATATGAAAAGGTAAACGACCACAGGTGTTACATTATAACAAAAAAGTTTCCCCAGAACGGCAGAGAATTACGAATGGTAGCTGAAGAGGCATTTCGCGGAATCATTCAGGATAAGCCACTACATTGTAGTGGTGACCTCATGCAAATTCTCGAAACCGAAGCCAGCAAGAGTCATTCTGATGGCTTATGGAATGGCATCTGGAACGATATGAAGAGTGAGACGACCTACATGCGGTATGGCCATGCTCCTGGGGGGATAGTTGGCATCACGCTTAAGCCAGAAACGCTGAAGGTATGGGCCCTTAGTCTGCATGCATGCAGCTGGTTGGAATCTGATCTGGATGACATGACGGATGAGGACACTGAAAGCAAGGTGGTGACAACACACAATGAAGAGGCAAAAGCCAGGATCGCTGAAGACAAGAGAGTCCGAGGTGGAATCAGACAAAAAATCGAAACTTGCAGTAATCCTTTAGATTCTGCGGCACACCCCAGTGGTATAGTCAATGTAGTTAGCGGCCAGATTGGTTCAACTGAAGTCAATGTCCACAATGCAGTCACAATCGGGACTGAACAAATGGAGGTTTTCGAAAGTCGGTTACCGCAGGGACTTTATGAAACCACCACGAAGAGGCCTACAGGCTCGTGAGCGGGACAGTGGCATTAAGGATGTGCTTGGTTATGAACTTGCGCCAGTTCCAACGTCCATGTTTGATGATACTGGAGATAGGCGGATTGCGAAATCGAAATCTACCTTGAAAAAAGTTCTCCAAGTTGAGGTTTCTGATAGAGTTGCTGGTGGTGCAAATTTTAGTGTGCTCGGTGGCTCAGCAATACTCTGGGTAGTTCCTTGGCCTGCTGATGGGTCTGTCAAGGACTATATAGCGAACTTCAAATATGCCATAGAAAAAAGATTACGGGTCGAGGACGTGTATCTGATATTTGACAGATACTATGATTACCACACAAAGCGTGTTACCAGAGGATCTAGGACAACTGGTGTCAGTAGGGTTCATCATTTGCAAGTAAACAGTAAACTTCCAGCGCAGAAGATTCTACTAGCCTCTTCCAAAAAAAAATGCAATTGATGCAACTGATAGTTGATGATCTAGTCCAGGATAAGACGTTTCACGTGGACAACACACGACATCACAAGTTAGTGGTAACAGGAGCAGATCCGGTGCCAAACGAAATCAGTGAAGGTGGAGTTGTCATCTCACGGGCAGATCTGGCAACTTCACACGAAGAAGCAGATAACACCATTGTCCAACAGGTCTTGAGTTGTGCCGCGGAAAATACATAAAGCAAAATCATTGTTGTTGCCGATGACACTGACGTCTTTGTACTGTTGCTGCATTATCATCGCATGGCAAATCTCAAGAATGTTGTATTGATGGAGTCCCCCATCAAAGAAAGGACGGTGGTTGATATAGGCAAAACTGTGCAGAAGCATTCTGAGATAGTCGAAGGAATACTCCCGTTACGTGCACTTTCTGGCTGTGACACCGTTGCCTCCTATTGTGGAATTGGAAAAGCCACTGTACTCAAAACACTTCGTTCGGGACACTCACTTAACTTGTTGGGTGCACCAGGGCATTCCGCGTGCTATGGACACACAAACTGTAGTACAATGTTAGAGACAAGGTTAAAGGTATGGCTGTCAAAAACAGGCAAAGGGTCATCAACACCGAAGTTGTGTACCTTGCTACCAACAACTGAGGCATTCAAAGAAAATGTTAAAAGAGCTCACAATCAGGCTTTGGCATGGCAGTCACTGGAAGCGCAGAATCCATCCGAGTTGGACTCAACGGAATATGGTTGGGCAAATGATGACCAAAACAAGTCCCTTCAACTAGTCACCCTCCCTGATGAAGTCGAACTAGTCCCAGAGATGGTACTACGTCTAATAAAATGTGGATGCCACAGTACTACTCCATGCAGTTCAATTGCTTGTAGGTGCAATTATGCAAATATGAAATGCACAATATTTTGCGCCTGCTATAGTCAGGGTTGCTGTAACCCGACATCATAGTTGATTGCATATCTTTGCGATGCGCATGGGCAACACAATGTACAACTGCGTAAATTACTTGGTGAAGTGGCAGTCATCCTTAAATATGAATTGTATAATATGCTTTTTGTAGTTTGTGTGAGAATTCAGATTTTAAAATTAAAGAACATTTGTTATAATATAACACCTGTGGTCATTTACCTTTTCATATTTTCCCCAAGATTGAATCGTATAGAAGATATACCAGTGCTTGTAAACTGGCAGCCATCTTGGATTTCTAGATGACATCATCAGTATATGAACTTTGATCTGATACAGATAGATGTGTCTCCAAAATAGCCAGTGATAGACACCTTCACGACTAATTTGGAGTAAATAGTTAAGGAGATATGCCAGTTTTTGTGTTACGGCGGCCATCTTGGCAGCCATCTTGGAAATTACCATTATGTAATACGATATTAACATAATACTTAGTTCTAATGGATAGATTGACCTCTAAAACCTAGGTATAGAGACAAAAATCACCTTCCTATAATGAACAGGTAGGAAGTTATGGTCATTTATATGTAATGGCTGCCATCTTGGACGCCATCTTGGATTTCTAGATGACATCATCAGTATATGAACTTTGATCTGATACAGATAGATGTATCTCCAAAATACCCAGTGATAATCACCTTCACGACTAATTTGGAGTAAATAGTTAAGGAGATATGCCACTTTTAGTGTTACGGCGGTCATCTTGGCAGCCATCTTGGAAATTACCATTATGTAATACAATATTAACATGATACTCAGTTCTAATGAATAGCTTGACCCCTAAAACCTAGGCATAGAGACAAAAATCACCTTCCTATGATGAACAAGTAGGGAGTTATGGTCATTTATATGTAATGGCGGCCATCTTGGACGCCATCTTGAATTCCTCAAATTGCTCAAGGGTGACAACATGTCATCAAGCAGTTTTTGAACATAGAGACCCTTGGCTACCAAAATCAACAGTAACAATTTTTTTATACAACAATGCAGTGTTAACCCTCTCTGCTCCCGGACTAATATAACTGCCAACGACCGGGGAAATGTGTATGTTTTTGTAACCAATAACCCAACTTACTTGCACACGTTTGTCCGGTATAACCTTCGATACAGGAGCAGACGAAATCCTTTCCATTCACGGTACAGATTCCACCGTTCAAGCATGGCCTTGAGTGACATTGATCGTCTATATAAATATGTATGTAGATGTATACCTTTTAATTTAACGTAACTATGCTACTTACGCATTCTAAACAACTGTCAGTTTGTGTAGTTACTTAGTTATTATTAAAATGTTCTATATGCCTATTAATTATTTAATTACACTAATTTTACGTAATGTATTTATTTACCTATTATAAGTTAACTTTTATTTTAAAGACCATCTTTATCTGTAAACGCTTTGTTCTAATATTTAAATTGCATTTAAAAAAACTCCACTCCACCACATGTGATAGCTATATCATAGGTAAAACCTAACCACTTCAACAGACAACTTACCCTGCAGGAATACAATAGGGAAGGGTATTATATGGAAACCATGAATATGAATAATAGCACAGGTAGAGGGTGATCTTGTTTAGACACAATTCGTTATCGTTTCAAGCACACCATTTTGAGGTTGAGCTGAACGAGGCACTGTTTTGCACTTTGAAACTGAAAGGGAAGGAACCATTGCTTGTAGGCTCCATTTATAGATACCCTAACGGCACCACTGAAAACAATGATAACCTTAATGAGCTACTAGAGAAAATAAGTGAAGAAACCTGTCACATGTCCTTCTACTTGGATACTTCAATTACCCTAAGATTGATTGGTAAATCATGTGTATATCGGTACCAAATGTAGAAGACAAATAATTTAAGTTAATCAAAAAGCTTCGAAATTGTTATTTCATTAAACATATTGCTGTGCTGAACCCAAAATTGTGTTAATTGAAACAGCCTCAGCACTAGGAAAAGTGACCATGCCATAATCAAAGTGATTCTTAGCTGCACAGCAATACATAAGCCGATCACAAAAAAGTGTTAACATTATAATAATGGTTACTACCCCAAAATGGAGGACATTTTATGCATTCATTGGGATGTTGAATTTTCAAAACATGAGGGAGATGTGCAAGCCCACTGGGACATCTTTACAATGAACATTATTGAAGCAGTAGAACAGTGTATACCTAAGAAGGTGATATCAGAAAAAAGAAAAAACCAGTATCACTAAACGTAAACAGACGTGCTGAAATCAGAAGAACAAAATAGACTGTGGAAGACATATTTTCCAACAGAAGAAATTATGTTGAGACTTCGACACAAGTTTGTCTAGGCGAAAGCTGACGATCACCAAGTGAGCCATAGTCGATGGATGGCTATTTGATGGAAACATTTAATTAAAAACCACACTGCATGGTCTTCCACTTTCGCATCGATTTCAAAATCCAATTCAGCAAGTTTTGTTGCCATTTCGCCGCGTCTAAAACTGAATGTTAGCATTTTGCTTGTGCTTACAATGGTTGACTTTCGTAACCCTTCTTTAGGTTAGTATATGCATGCCATGATGTGATATGCATTCATTTTACCCCAGCATGAGGGCTTCGTGCAAAGGTATGCAATGAGTTCATTCACGTGCCATGTCAAATAGTAAACAATCAGTAAAAAACAGGTTTTGCCCAACTTACTTGCACACGTTTGTCCGGTATACCCTTCCATGCAGGAGCAGACGAAGTCCTTTCCGTCCATGGCACAGGTTCCACCGTTCAAGCATGGGCTTGAGTGACAGGGATCATCTATATAAATATGTATGTATATGAGTATTAATTTCACGTAA
>OZ024867.1:8869024-8871524 GCA_964017155.1 Oasisia sp. SBJ-2009 | reverse complement strand
TGGTATTTGCTTGCGAGGTTAGAAAGGTTCCCATTACTTCTTATGAAGACCGGTTGCAAAAAGATTGAAAAAATTGCAAAAGATAGTAGCTGATGCTATGTTGAGCCGCCATCATGCTAGATAGTTCGTTTCGTGTCTTCGTGGAAGGAGGAAATTATTCTCAATAGTTTTGGAGGACACAAAATCTGTTGCAGCATTTTGAAGAGGCCGAAAGTATTAACTTAAAAAGTGGTTGACTCCGTATATATATATATATATATATATATATATATATATATATATATATATATATATATATATATATTAAATAATAGGAACAACTCTCGTATAATAAGCAACATAACTTACATTCACACTTCGGTCCAGAGTAACGGTCCTTGCATTCACATTTCCCATGTTTCAGACAGATTCCCCCATTTTTGCAGGGGTTGTTCGCACAAGGTAGATAGTCGACTGGAACAACCATGTTGCAAATGTTGATATTTACGACATCAAGCTTCACTATCTCACGACACACTAACAACATACGGTCTGCTCTTAAAAAAAGACATTGTTGTGATTAACATGTTGCTAACCACGTACACCTTGACATTGACGATGACGTTTTAATGGGGTCACGGATTAGACAATAATAAGAAACTCAGGATTATAGATTGTCATGGATTTATTAAATATGGTGAAAATAATGTGGCCTGTATGCATGCTGAGCCAGGGATTACGCATGTACTTCTCACAATTTCAAGTAGTCGACCATGGTTCCAAACACGAATTAACGAGAAGGATGATATGTTTCATTCGTGGGCTAGACGTAGTATGCTCTAGCGACCTGGGACATGCATGGGTTTATGTTTATCTTCCCTCACAAACCT
Source organism: Oasisia sp. SBJ-2009 (assembly GCA_964017155.1). NCBI lineage: Eukaryota > Metazoa > Annelida > Polychaeta > Sabellida > Siboglinidae > Oasisia > Oasisia sp. SBJ-2009. Next base: position 8,870,655 of record OZ024867.1, on the reverse strand, counting down.
ATTGGGAAGTTCATCTTACAGCGGATAACATTACCTCCTTATAATAAACTGTTTTAACGGTCAGTCAACAAACATTTCAAATCTGAACCCAAACTACCAAATGCAAAACAGGCATACGCGTCGTAGACGTTTGGAAAACATACATGCATTTACAGTTACAAGGCAACATACAGTATATGTTACATTTTATGAAACAGCAAATAGTGAACATATGCTGACCATTGTATTGTCAGACAGCATGACTAAGGAAGGTTATTTTCAAATTCACTTGTTCAATTATGAAGGATTTCAAAGAAAGTAAAAATACATGTTCATATAATATGTTTTCGGCAGGTTTTCAAAAACTAGCAATAATTATTGGTGTGCATGGGCCCTTTGCAATTAGGTTATCACAAAGGTCGTAACAAAAATTGGGGCAGGGTGTCTGTATTAATTACCAATGCCATCAACACGAAGAAATAATGCTGCAACCACGGCGTATAGAAATTATGCAAATATACTGATTGACCAAAGAAATTACATAGGACACAACACAGTGATAACAATGATGCGTAAAATGTATGCATCTGATATACATCGGTTGCATGCATCGAGTCAAAACCACGACAAAACGTAAACATGGTCCTTTAGCGAAAGAAATTGCACATATGAAATTTAGGTGGAAAATTAGGTTACATTGACCATAACTGTTTACATCTTCACACAATTTTAAAGAAAGTTAGTCAAACGATTTTTTTCTGTATCAATATTATCGAGTGGTATTTTAAAAACGTCTTATAAACGTATTATATTCTTCAATGATATTTCTTAAAGTTCTAATTTTTACGACGATCCGTCATTTCCTTCAAAATGACAAAAAGCACTTGCACATACATTACACATTAAGCTTGGACACACACACACGCACGCACGCACGCACGCACGCACGCACACACACACACACACACACACACACACACACACTAACACACACACAAATACACACAATCAACCGCAATGATGTAATCTACCCCAAATACTATACAACATATATTTACCCATTAAGAGCAATATCAATCATGAATATACACATTTACTGCATGTAACAAAACAACAATCCAGTTTTTCACTTAAGATGGACACCAATATTCTGCAACATGTAAATATTTATACCACCAACACACACACATACACACATACACACAAACACACACACACACACACACACACACACACACACACACACACACACACACACACACACACACACACACACACACACACACACACACACACACACACACACACATACACACATACACACACACACACACACATACACACATACACACAAACACACAGACACACACACACGCACACACACACACACACACACACACACACACACACACACACACACACACACACACACATACATATATATATATATTAAACATGATAATACAAACACATACGACTGGTTGTTTTTATGGTAGTGATTCTCAATAAGTCATAGTCGGGGAGAAGTGAGAGTTTTGCCAAATTAATATCTGCCATTTTTAAGAAGGTCGAAGTTCAACCTAGTGCTGTCATCTCTTTGGTTGTTTTTCGTCCGAGTCACACGTTCGAATGACACAGGCGATATGATAAAC
>OZ024867.1:8844024-8864024 GCA_964017155.1 Oasisia sp. SBJ-2009 | reverse complement strand
AGAGCTTTGCTGTAGCTGGGGAACTCCAATCTGCGTTTCTTCACAGCATCCATAAGATTTGTGACATGCTGTAATAAATACAATGCAACCAGTATACCATATGACTGTATACAATTTTACTCAATTGTTTTGTTTTACCCTTACAACAGAGATAATTAACCACAGTTAATGTTTATCTGTAATCATAGATGTAAGTTACAGTGCATGAGTGAATTCCTCTGTCCAAAGTAATCATGCCTCACAATGTCCAACTACACAAACAAAGTTGTGAACTCACTGTAAGTGATCTTTTCCTTCACAGGTAATGTCCAAATGTTTTCTTTTAAAAATAATAAATGAGTTGCATAAAAACAAATATTTACACAAAATCAACATCAAATACATTTTAGACATTACACGCTTCCTATCTACAAATTCATATTGCAATCATTTATAGTTTTACTTCTTGCTTTTTCAAAAGTTACGATAACGTCTAATATAGCTAATTCAGCAATGAATACAATAACAAATATTTCTTATCATGATTATACTGGAATATTTCTTAAAATTTAACATACTTTAATTATCATGCATAGCTAGAGCAATTATAATCTAAGATAATTAGAATGAGTTCGTTGGACGTTGGTGTGGTTGGAAGTAGCCTAATAGAGGATGACGACAATAAGTCGAATATTTGAGTTTGACACTTGGTCTTGGCCTTGGGGAGCTCGACACTTGACTGAGTTTTGACAGTTGAAGCACACGAAACCGTCCAGACCTTATTTAGTTATTCCACCAGTTTATAAGGATAATATTTATCGTAGGAATAATATATATAATAATTACCTTGATTCGTTGACGCTTTCGGTAAGCAGTCCTCGTAAATCAACCACTCGTAGAGGGAAACAGGTACCCCGAGGAAGACGGCGTCATGCTCGCGGAACCTGCGGCAGCGGCAGCAGACCCGACAGCGGCACTGGCTGCGCTACGCTTGCGGGACCCACCGGCCGACGATTCTGACCGTGCAGACGCCTGTATTCTGCGGATTGATGGCATAAATGCAGCTTCTACTGCCGGGAATATACTTGGAACTGCATCGCTTTACTCGAGCACCAGCATATCCAAGGGCTGCCATCGTCTCCGGGTCGCGTTCGAAACAAGTTGTCACGAAATTAACGGCGCAAAGTCGACTGTGTTTGGTCGGCTTGAAGTTCGCTCTCTTGATTTTTACAAGCCATTTCTTCAATAAAAGTGTATCCGTGGGGAACTTGAAAAAATGATGTATTCCCCCACCCTGAGACGAGTTGGCATTGCAACCAAATGCCACACAATACACCATTTTATTGCTGACTTTACGCAAACAACTCCTATTCAGCTAGCTGTGAGGTACGCCATCGCTGCGGCGGTCTCCCACCTGTGACGTCACATCGCAGCTTTCGCAAAAGCGCGGCAAAAATATGCATATTTGAACAACTGCATTGGCATTGCATAACATGTGGAATTTCTTATTCGTTTATTTGTTTTTATTTTTTTCCTTGGTGTGTATGGAAATGTATATAAGGATGTAACTGAATACGAATTCAAGCATTAGGTGTTGTTATTCCCTTTAAGAAAACAAAATATAATAAAATAATTGTTTTAAAACATTTCAGACTGCCATGTAGCATGGGGTATTACAAAAATAGGGCGTAGTGTATGCTTATATATATATATATATATATATATATATATATATATATATATATATATATATATATATATATATATATACATATATAGAACATATTACATGATTTATTTTATCAATATATAAAAAAGGATAATTTGCCAGTGCTTAGTGCTGGTGTTTGGAAATAATGCTTTTCCTAATGAACCATTCACATCCAACATTGTGTTTTAATTATTATATATAGTATATATATATATATATATATATTATTATTATTTACACTTAATACATTATCAGAACATCAAATATTTGCCTTCGCAGTATGCTCCAATATATTCCTCCGGGCATTCGCAATAGAACTCAGTATCGTCACCGTGGCAAGTACCGCCATTTTGGCAGGGCTTCTCCAGGCACGCTTTGGGCACAGCTGCAATGACATTATTAGCCATCACACATCATTTTCAAGTTATCAATTTATCTCAAAACACACATGAAAAACACGTTTACACATGTCAAGTATATAATAAGTCTCATGATGTGATATACAATCATGAAGAACTATAAACAGGAGGAGTCATAAACCTATACACTTGTAAGGGTGTACTCCGTGACAACAATTTTACAACATAAAATGTGTGGTCATATTCAAGTATTTTTTAGTTATAACCATACAGTTACACTAGTATAAACACGAATACTTAACACATATTCACTTTTATGTGACCGATATAGTTTTGTGTTACATATTATACGTACTTAAAAGTATATTAACGTGATGACGTTTACATATATGTGTTGTAGTTTTGTCAACAAGCGATATATTTACTGAATTCCATATTTTCACGCCGAGTACAAATATGATCATTGCTCCCATATTTTTACGCACATTTATTCTCGTAAACTGATGGTTTCTGAATGAAGAATTTGATGGAGAATACCTTACACACAACTGTTGAAGAGCGTTTGGTAAAACATTGACATAGCATCAAACATAAATCAACTAGATTTAGTCATCTATATCATTGCATTTTAGAATGCGATATGACTTTAGAACAAATTATTTGTATGACCGCATCGATTGGCACCGTGAATCAATCTAACCACTCTGTTCTGTATTAATATAATATATTGAAAGTTTGTCATATATGTGTTTCCATATAGTTCAGAACAATACATCAAGTCAGGTAAAACAATGAACAATACAGAGTACAAATGCTTGAATGAGCGACACAATTACTACATTTGTATGTAACATGTGCTACTTTTGATAACTTGTATTTTGCCATTTTAATGTTGTTCTTCCTGTTTAGAGATTCATCAATTAAGACACCAAAAATATAGTGGCTTGAACTCTGTTGAATTATTTATAATGATAGCAACATGTTGTTGATGGTTTTATCTGCCAACTAATATATAATAGATTGAAATGTTGAAATGCAAGAAGTTCAACACTTAGTGTTTCTATTTTCTAAAAGGTGTCTAAAATAATTGTGTTAATACATAAAACCAATGTTGACTAAAACATTGCACACACATTGCTATGCATTTTAATATATTAATACAACTTCCTACAAATTGATCATTGTTATTATACATACTTTCATATAATTCCGAGCCCTATTAGTATATGTATATATATATATATATATATATATATATATATATATATATATATATATATATGTATGTATATTTTTATATATATATATATATATATATATATATATATATATGTATATATTTATACATATATATATATCATTAGATATATTATTATACATGTATAATTACATATATATATATATATAGATATATATATATATATATATATATATATATATATGTGTGTGTGTGTATGTGTGTGTGTGTGTGTGTGTGTGTGTGTGTGTGTGTTTGTGAGTGTGTGTGTGTTGGTGTGTATGTGTGTGTTGGTGTGAGTGTGGGCGTGATAGAGAGAGAGAGTGTGTGTGTGTATGTGTGTGAGAGTGTGTGTGTTTATATGTGTGAGATAGAGTGAGTGTTTGTGTGTGTTTGTGTTGGTGAGAGGTTGTGTGTGTGTGTGTGTGTGTGTGTGTGTGTGTGTGTGTGTGTGTGTGTGTGTGTGTGTGTGTTCCCTATGCTAGTAGAAAAACACTGCGTCCTTTCGAGACATGCCACAATTTAATTTGTAGGTTTTGAAATGTATTTGTTCATTGGACAAGTCAATTAATTGTCGTACATCAAACTTAAATTATGCTTCCACATTGGCGTCTAGTTTTGATTTAATTTGACGAATTTCGAGCCCTGGGTGTATCGATATATATATATATATATATATATATATATATATATATATATATATATATATATATATATATATACATATCATATATATAATGTTTTTGTGTTCTGACATGACTTACCGGTCACCGATGTAACAGGCGCTTCTGTCAGGTACACCCTTGATCCTGCCATGAGAGCCCCAGGCCCCGGCTTAACTAATCGGCCTGCATAATCTAAAATATAGCCATTAAGTTGTTACGCAGATTGTTGTGTTGAAATATTTTATTACGATCAATAACAACATATACATATATTATAGATATATATTAAATATTAATAATCAAATGATGGTTGTTATTGTTGATAAATACACATTCATTGATAAATTTTCATTCAATCGTCGAGAAATTCGTTCGCTTTATTTCTGGAATTATTGCAGGAGGCGTGCGTTTATATATATATATATATATATATATATAATTATATATATATATATATATAATTATATATATATATATATATATATATTTAATTATATATATATATATTTATATATATGTGTATATATGTATTAAAATATATTTAAATTATTATATGGGTGGTTATTATGAACCAATTTAATTCAATGCAACCCAGCACATAACAAGGTAATATGTATCCTTGGATTATGATGCGACAACAGTCCAGTTAACACGGTGAACTACCAACATATGTGCATTTGCCAACCAACCACAAAACAATATACAATAGGAGTGAATAGCGAATGATAGGTATTATATAATGCATCTTTGGTTATACTTGGAAGGCAAATATAAACAAAACAACAGTCCAGTTAATACGCTTGAACGGCCAACAAAAGGGCACTTGCCAAACAACCACTAAGCGCTAAGCGCGCCACCGATCTCAAGTGTGACAATGGTATTCAATATGTGTGAGTGGCGAATGACAGGTGTTACATAATACGTATTTGGTTATACTCGGAAGGCGAATGTAAACAAAACGTACATTATTATTGTTAGTAACTTAATATTGTTTATGTTTTAGTGATGTTTTATTTTATTTCCATTGTTATTATACATAACGCCGATATTAAAGTAATAGGAACACCTGTCGTATAATAAGGAAAATTACTTACATTCACACTTCGCTCCAGAATAATTGTTTTTGCATTTACACACACCGTTTTTCAGACAGATTCCGCCAGATTTACAGGGGTTTTTCGCACAAGGTAGATAGTCAACTGTAACCACAAGGTTGCACATTTTTATATTTACGACATCAGGCTGCACAACGGAAATATATCACGACACGCCAACAACCTAAAGTCGGCTGTTTAAAAAAAAAATATTGTTGGGATTTACAAGTTGCTGACCACATACACATTGACGAGGAAGTGTCAGCGGTGTCACGTGTGAAACATTGATACGAAATTAAGAATTATAGATTGTCACGGATTTATAAAATATGGTGAAAATAATGTGGCGTATGTGCCAACTATGCCAGGGATAACGCATGGAAAGAAGGATGACATGTTTCATTCGTTAAGCAAAGTGTGGGTTAGACGTAGTTTAATCTAGTGACCAGGAAAATTTATGTGTTTATGGTTATCTTCCCTCAAAAACCTCCTCGGAAGTTGTTCTTACTCCGCATAATAAACTCTCTTAACGGTCACTCAACAAACGTATGAAATCTAAACCCACACAAATAAAGGCAAAACAGGCATACCCATCGTAGGCGTTTGAAATACACATATGTATTTACATTTTCAAGGCACCATATATAGTATTTATTCCATTTTATGAAATGGCAAACAGTGAAAACATGCTGACCGTTATATTGTCACACAGCATGACTGAGAAAGGTTATTTTCAAATTTACCTTAGGTTTTCGACAGCTTTCAACAGCTAGATAAAAACAAATGGTACACACAAGCCCTTTGCGATCACAAAGATCGTAAAGAAACGTTATTTGGGGCAGGGCGTCTGTATTATTTACCAATGTCATCAACACGAAGAAATAATGCTGCAAACACTGCGTATAGAAATTGTGCAAATATACTGATTGACCAAAGAAATAACATAGGTTATAACACAGTTATAACAATAATTCGTAAAATTGATGCATCTTATATGCATCGCTTGCATGCATCGAGTCAAAACAATGACGCTATCGGGAACAAATTGCACTTATGATAATGTATGTGGAAAATGAGGTTACATTTACAAATAGTTAAATTTACCATTTTTTGAAGAAAGTTAATGTAACATATACAACACTGTTTTTTTCTGTATAAATATTATCAGTTGGTATTTTGGATACGTTTTGTATTCGATGTTCTTCAATAACATTTCGTAAAGTTCTAGTTTTTACGACGATCGGCCATTTTCTTCAAATTGGTAAAAAGCACGTGCACATGCATTGCATGTTCAGCTTGCACGTGCACGTGCACGCATACATACATACACACACACACACACACACACACACACACATACACAAACACACACACACACACACAATCAATTGCAATGCTGTAATCTACCCCATATACTATACAACATATATTCACCCATTAACATCAACATACACCATGAACATTCACATTAAAACGCCGAAGCCAACGGTGTTCCTGCCGAATATATGTGATATTTGGGAACATTGCTCCAAGGGGCATCATCATTGATAACTTGCAGGCTATTCGTAACCAATGCTTCTGTCTTTGTAACGTGGGTTACGTGGGTTCCTTATATATTTTATTTAAGGTAAAGCTCGACAAAATATTTGAAATTATTGTTTTGCCAAATTACTATCTGCCATTTTTAAGATGGTCGAAGTTCAACCTAGTGCTGTCATCTCGTTGGTTGTTTCGTCCGAGTCTCTCGCACGGGAGACTCAGACGATATGATACACGTACGATTTGATATCCGATTTTGCGATACACGTATGTATCGGATGGTTTAATCGTATTGTCTCGTGCGAGTTTATCGGACGTGTATGATCCCCTTAATGTAGTCAAACCATATTCTATTAAGCATATTTTGAAAATATTTACCTAAGTTATTTAATAGCGTTAGGTTCTCTCTTAAACGGACGATGTTCCTAACAATCGTCACACGTTGATATTAAGCCGGTATGTAGCATACTCCAGTACTTACATACGCTTCTTCGTCCGGTGATGACCGCTTCGCAGATGATCATCGACCAGTGCGTGCGTGACGGCACTTTCCGTTTGATGATGACATAGCGAATGGCTGTAGCTTTGCAGGCGACTGTGAATGACTCTGCTCTCGCTACTTTGTGGTCGTCCCTGGCGCATACTTTGTAGTGACGAAACTCCTCCTTGCTCGTCTGCCCGATGATTGGTGAGAGCGTGAAATACGACCAATCTGTAAATGTATATTACGTAATTTACGCATAACAACAAGTTCTATGAAGCTACAGTAAAGCTACTTTCCCACGTACACGACCTTTACCAGGCCCTCAACACGACAAAACTCGATCTTAAGGTCGTGCTTGGTCGTGCAGCATCGTATCAAATATGCAGATATGTGTTAAGTGAAGGACTGTTATACGATCGTCATACGACAGTCATACGGTGCATTACGACGATGTACGTTATTTAAACGATGGCAATACGACTTGTATACGATCCGTTGCGAGTGTGACATGACTTATGACGATGTTAACACGATGGCCATAAGATCTTATAATGTATCAATACGACCTATACAAATGGCATACGACTGTCATACGACTGTACAAGACTACTCTTTGGTGACGTGGTCTGATGTGTTTATACATGGGATGCAGTTTTATATCAAGTTTGCGAGGTGGCATGCTTCTTGTTGATTTGACTTTAATGACACAACAGGAAGTTCAAATATCGCTCATGTGACGGTATTATGGAAGTCTTGTTCAGTCGTATGATCGTCGTATGAAGGTCGTATAAAAGTCATATACAGTCGTATTTTAATCGTATGAAGATCGTGTTCAGTCGTATGAGTTCTTTCCCATGCTTCCTTGTACGACTGAACACGATCTTCATACGATCGCCATACAACTGGATACGAATTAATACGAATATACACGATCTTCATACGATAGTCATACGCCTGAGTGTGACTAAATTGACTTCTCAGGTCGTGTTCTTATTTTTGAAAATGTTCAAACAATTAGAACACGACTTATAGGTTCCCAATCATTTCGTTTTGCCCATCGCCAAACCTTTTCTTTTATGTCCTGATGTGTAATGTTTCTATAGTTTAACTAGTATGCACAGTCAGTTTAATTTAAAAATGCGTACTTGTCTTTTTTTATTCGGCAAAAAAGAATCGTCGTTACACCGGGTATAACTGGCGAAACCATTAGCCGGTGTAGACGTCCTGCCATTTTTGGGTCACGTGTTTTGAACGAGATCGGCATCCTACGGCACAATAACAAACCGCATGTGCTTTTGCGTGTCGTGACGAACGTTCCGAAGTGTTTCTTCTGTGAAGGTATGTATTACGTGCTTTATCGCAGTTAGCAATCAGGGCGAGTAGTCGTGGGCTAATTCAACAAGAACTGCAACTTGCGAACTTCATTATAGGCCTACTCGGCGCGGATTCTCTAACTTGTTAGATTATTTTTAAAGTTTGACAGTCGGCATCGCTTAGGCTTAGCCTTAGGGTTAGGCCTTAGCCTAAGCCTTAGCCTTAGTCTCCGCCAGATACACTCATACAACATGTATTTATACTTTTATATGTATTGTATTTGATTAAGCAGGATCTTGTTCATAAGCTGTGTCATTGCGAAAGTACATATCTAGAGAGTGTAGATGACGTTAGGGACGAAATGATAAATCATTGGCTTCGGAACATTGGCAGTAGCTAGGATCCGGGTGATCGTGGGGAGCATCCGTTATCTCGTGCAACAAAACGTCAAACGAATAATTATGTTGGTTATCACAATTATTTAAACAGTGTTTTGTGACTCACATTTTATTATGATTGCTGGATGTTGTTGATTTGCATTATATTTTATGCAACATAATTTAGATTTTTATGACACCCATGATGGTGATGAATTTATTCAATATAAAAAATGTAAACATGAACATAAAATGCTTGTATAGCTACTAGCAAGTGTACACCGGCATATGCAAGTATTAAACATAACATTATTGCACTTGTTTCCATTTTGGTCAGTGATGCGTGGCTGTAGTCTATGTAATACCTGATACCTTTCAATTCACATATGCCAGCTGTTCTAATCGCTATCTTTTCATCACAGCAATATATGAATGCATAATACAACTCGAATTATGATATATTAGTATGGGCCACACTACAATGCAAGTGAGACGAGGCAGAGGCGGGGCTAAGATTAATGCACTCACTTGTGTCGGTCAAATGCATGGAAGATACGTCTGATCACTCCAAGTGAATTAAACATTTTAACAAATCAACAATGTATACATTTTCAAAATATTTTAATATGCCCATTTCAATACACATTTGCTTTCATTAACATTTTCATAATATCCTGGACATGGAAAACTAGGATAACCTTTGCAGTTGTGTAATGCATGTTATACTAAGTGTGTCCAGTCCAGTGTCCACACAGACTTCGGCCAACACCTTTAAAAAACTATTCAGCATACAACAATAACTCAGAAATAAATTTATGAAATCAATTATTATTCATTCTGAAGAAGGTAGACATGTTTGAATATTTGGTGAAGGAAATATACTGTTGGCATCACAACAACACCTTATTTTGTCACTTCCAACATTTACTTTGACATGGATACAACCTCCAGCTGAGCCATTAAATGTCAAATATAACATGTGTAGTAGTTATTACATGACATACCCTGACACAAATTGTATATTGAAAATAAAACAGAAAATATGAATGCGCTATGCTTGGGAGTATTCAAATAATTCTATAATAATATCCAAGATAAGGCATCCCTATAATTAAATATAGCAGGGTAATTTTACTTTCATGTAATGACAATACACACCTAATGAATTACAACCCTGCTTAGATATCAACCTGTACGTGCTGCTGTAGCCGAACATTTCTTGCTGCCTTTTTTGTGGAATGCTTTAGGTCATACATAAAATATTATGTTATACAGCTGTAGATTGATTGATTACATGGCAATGAACACTCCATAATGACAACTCTAATACCATGATGCCATTTGTTTTTACTGAGTTTGAATATATGCTTTTCTTTTCAGGTCAATACTCAACAGGAAACTGAACAGCACCACTAGGTCAAAAAGTTAATAAGCTATAATTTTACTGTCCAAGATCCCGGACAAGATTCCACAACCATGGGCTGTGCAAGACACTGCAGATCAAACGTCATGTGAATATCAAGCGTGTGATCTCAGTTGTGTGTTGCATCCATGACAGTCTCCCCTGTACCGATGGTGTGTGCACTGACTTCCAGGCCAGTCAGTTACCCAAATTGACTAGAGACCAATATAGATCTGATTAACTTTGCAGTTTGTGGTAGTACGGTGGGTGCCTTGGTCTGGCAAATATGGCATGAGCCTTCGGTCAACCTCTCTCAACACTATAAGATAGGTTCGGCATTCTTTGGTGAACTTCTTCGGCTTGGATATCGATGACATTACTGTGTGAGTTCACTCTCTTTAATGGTAGTGCATGCCAGGTACCTGACATTTTCTGTGCATCCACATCTACCTATGCAAGAAACAAAGTGACAATTAACATTGCTCTCATTTATAAAATCTTGTCAGATGAGTCTGCCATTCAAGCCAAACTGAAAATTGTATGCAAACTTGTCAAGAGAAATATGTTTAATAAAACATCAATTTGAGTTCTACTGCTGTAAAAATAATCTATTTACAGCATGTTTCAGTTATATCTATAATGCGTGCATTATGAGTAAACTTTACAATTTTAGGTATATTGTCAAGATTTTGTTGTGTAACAATTGTTTCAGGATTTTGAACAATTTGCCCATGGGTGTAGTGTTTTCAACCTTTTCTTAATGTTCTATTACTGCTTGTTTTTGTATCTGATGTGCATGTGATATTAAAAATAAATACATATATCATGTGCAGTGCTTGCCATTATATTGTAGTCAATTTTGTCAAAAAGTTTCAATAAAATGTGTTTACTTTATGTTGTCTTTACTTTAGTGAAGTTTAGTCCACATGCGATTCCAACAATATACAATTTATCAAGGACACCCATTATTGCAAAGACCTCATGCAGACAAATAAACTATCATACGCAGGAGCAGGTTCAGAAATAAATTATAGGGGGCACAACAACTTCCACTGGCATATGAACCAAATTAATATTAAAACTAAGCTGACAATTTAGATGCATATTAACATATATAATGTTTTACTGGTCAAGCGGTTAATTTGTTTAAACATAACCGTGCATAGCTGTGTATGTGACAACAATTGTAATAATTGTTTTACCAGCAGAACTGATTAGTATAAAGAATTGGTGTTACTCGATGACAGAAGTACCGCACACTTGAAACTCGTTTTATTTTCAGGTCATAGGGAAGCCTGCACCCTTTGACTTTGCATAAACTATCCATCTACACAACTAGGCAAATAGACGACTGTGACAAATCATGATTACACATAATTTCAATGGACTAATGATGCATAATTTTGAATATGTTGTAAGTTTGTAATTATTAATTAAATGTTTCTTCACCATAATAACATAGTTGGCATATTTTTCTTTGGTTATTCATATGAGATGACCACAAACACAGAAAAATTGTGTGAATGCAGTGACATAGGTGGGCATTAATTAGTGCTTTCTGTAAAGATAGAGTTAGGTATTCCACTCTACTCAATCAGAATGCAGTTGATACCAATTATAGTGTATGATGTAATGAGTATTTCAATGTATAATTTCCATAATATTAGTTTCTATGTTTTTAACATAAATATGGCAACATATAATTAACCAACATACACCACACTTACATCATTATAAACATAATTAATCAAAACAAACATAACATCTTTCTTGCCATTATACAAAATTAATAGTTTATAAGAAACATCTTTAAAATGCAGTTACTTGTGTCATGATGATATTTTATGACTATCAAATACCAATGATTACCTCCATTCTGGCCAGCTCCAAAAGGCATTCTTTGTACACAATGCAGCATGGTTTGCCAGTGACGTCTTCCACTCTTGTCATAAGTGTCATCTTCATCGTCTGTTGTCACCAGTCACAATTTCTTCAATGTCATGCACAAGTTCACATGTAGTAACAGGCTGCAGAGTGGCAACGTCTTTGCGGCATCTGAAATAAAACATAACCAAACCAGTGAACATTACTGTGAACACCTCAAAATGGACATTTAATCATCAACACTGGCTCAAGAGGTCCTCAGGTCCTTTGGACTATACAGCCCTAAATAATGAATTTGTAACATTGAATGAAACGTATTTTTTTTTATCTTAGTCACTGCTGAGTTTTTCACCACAAAGCACAGCAAATTGTGTTTGTTAACTTGCACAGCACCATAACAGGTCATTAGTGATTTTAAGTAAAATAATATTAGAATAAACTGTTACTAAAATCAGTTCATTTTAATGCCATGAAGACTAAGTGAGCTGAAAACCTACTTAGTGTTCCTCACAACTGCACTGTAGGCATACTACTGAAATTTCATCATGACGAAATGTACCCGTCTGTGAGACTAATGTTCAGTTTTTCTTTAATATTGGTCATAAACAAATTTGCCAGTATTAGCGCAGTGGTTTAGGGGTAGAGCATCGGACACTCAAATAAGAGGTCCCGGGTTCAAATCCTGTGCTGCCATGTGACACATTGGGCAAGTTTTTTCACACTACATTGTTCCAGTTCACTCAGCTGTATGAATGTGTAACTTGCTATAAACAGTGATGAATATTTGCGTACAAGCAGTCTTCGCGAAATTGTCACATGGCTGAATGCTTCACAGAGAAGCCGAGATGGTCTTCGTTTGAACATGTCTGTTAAGTGTACACAAATAAGAATGGCTACAATGGTTAAAAATCAATCAAACATGTTTTTACCATGGCTGGGCACGAAGAAATTCCATTCGCAATCCAGTCCAAAGTCATCACTGTAGTGATGAATATTAGCAAATTCTTGAAATTTTTGTACTGGGCTGCGGACCAATCACTGGGTAAAAGCAGTATACATGTACATGTGAGTACTGTGACATAAATTGAAAAAATCTATCCATGGTAGAACTGTCACTAAATTACAATTGATACAACTTATATTTGTATGAGAAGTTTTTTATAAATTTACTTGATATTTGTGTTATGTTTGCTTTATGCTTCGTAAACAGATCTATACCAGTTTTAATATGTACAGATTCATAAATACGAAAAACAGACATGCAAAACTCCCTGAAAATGTATACCGATATGCATAGATATCTAATAGTTATAAACATTACCAACAACATGTATGTTTAACTCAAAATCAGTGCTTGAAAACACGCTCGCAAGTGATATATTGATAAGTTTTGGGTACCAAAAAACTACCAATGGGTCCTCATTCTTCTTGAGAAGGAATCATGGAAGGATATTGTGAGTTACTTGTTTTTTATGTGTTTGTTTGGTTTATGCCTGGTAAACGTTTCATAACAATATCTTCTAATCCACACTGACCGGTCGGAAGTTTGCTAATTTTTAGAAATATAAAATATATCACGTTGGGTATGTGTACATTCCTAATTAAGACAGTCAGGCATGTCATGTTGCTCTGATAATTCACAATGTTATGCACAAATATCAAACTGACACAACAGTTCATTGAACCATCCATATTTAGCTTACAATCAAATGTCTGAAAACCCTCTCGTATATCACGAGCAATTTATTTTAAAAATTGGGGCACCCAGACGTATGGTATTTTTGTTGTAAAGGAAGCTCGGAAGGATATTGAGACTTACTAGTTATTTGAGCTATAAGAATGAGCTTACACCTAGAAAAGGCTTTGTGACAATACAAGCTACGCCTCATCGAAATGTTTGGTCAGATTTTAAGAAATATAATAACATAGATTCATAATTAAGCCAACCAGATCTGCTATATTCCTCTGATTTGCACATTTATATACCAAATATGTACAATTTATGTATAAGGTATGTGTATTCTGCTCACAATCAGGGTCTGAAAACCCTATCGCGAGTGATATTTTGAAGAAATCATGATTTGTATCAACTTGCTGTACATTAACCGTACACTGTATTTATATTGTAATTGTATTTGTGCAATCTATGTATTATATAGATCAACTGAACACAATTTCACTGACCCAGGCTCAAGATTGCATAATTTATTGACTATGAAATGTGAATAAAATTATTTATTTTTAACAAGCTGTCAAATGTCAACGTGCCATAACTTGAAACCTATTTCAGCTAGAACGCTCACATTTTTGATTCTTGCTAATCTTACCAAATGCAAAGCAGCAAAGCTCTCATCGTACTGTATTACTGATCCATTCAAAAATAATCTAAGACTAAGTCTTAGACGTCGACGACAGCAACCAATTTATGGAATTTTATTTGCGTTCACTCGGAATGACCCTAAATGGCCTAATACCGTCGACTAATTTAATAGCAAAACAATTTTGTCAGCTTGCAGTATTAAAACAATGTGAAAATGGTTGAAGCCGAGTAATAACAGAGTATTAACCTGTCAATAAGACACTTGGCGAACGCTGCATCAGTTTTGATGCCGGTCATTACTTTTGTCTGAATCCATAAACTCACCGCCTTTCCTATGTACACTTTTGCGGGCGGTCGATTTCGTTTCTGTTCTGCTTGTGCCTTTTCTTTGCCGAGTCGGTGGCGTATTTCCGTGGGCGACCACGCATTGACATTTTATATAAAAACGAGTTAAAATGCAAAAGCAAGTCGGAAAAGAAACACGTGTGTAAAACTGTAAATACTGCCTGGATGGGGGTCAAGGCCGATCTCGCGACATCACATAATCACGCGCTATCACGTGATTAAGGCGAAGATAGTCTACCACATAAAACCCGTACGGTAGAAATTTTCAGTATGAAAAAGACTATATAAATCTTGGGCAAGCCTAAAATAGTTTTTACATTTTAACAAAAAACGAATAAAAAAATGCGCAAAACCGAAACAGTATGTCACAGGGGATACTTGGTAGGTTTGCTCTTCCGCAAATTTAGCATGAAACGCGAGGAGCAAAACAATCGAACTGATTAAGCATTCTTAAGCACCTGTACGATCATCATAAGACCGCGCACGATCACCAACGATCACATACGACTGACCACGATAATTTTCCCGACCTCAATGCGACTGAGCGCGACTGCTTAGATCTGCTTCTATCGTGCTCGGTCGTGGCCAAGGTCGTGTATGTGGGAAAGTAGCATTATGCCTTGGTGAACACATTCAACAGTATAACAATCAATCATTTCACATTTAAGTTGTGCAGAAGCCCTATGACAAGCTATGCGAACGGATTACTTCGGATGCCAGTATTAAGTCCTACAGTTATTCCTGACGATATAATCTATTCTACAATGATAGAACATATACAACGTTTAGTTCAAACCAACAAAGTTTGTATCAAAAGTCGTTACACTCGTGTATCCTCTCTCTTTCATGAACACACGCACGTTTGTTCGACTATTATCAGCAAGGCAATATGGATTATAATTCTACACTACATGCAATTGCTTGCTTTTTAATATTTAGTGGGGCAGATATGTGAAAAAGATGTTCACCTTTGGCAGAAAGTATGCTAATTTGCATATAAGCAGTTTAAAGGATGCTGAATAAAATAAGATCTGGAGACATCTGATCCGAGCAATGAAACCGGCTAAAAATTTAGTTTTATCGGAGGGGGGTTGTTTTCATCATTTTTGGCGATTTCGCGATGAAGGGAATTTGTGGGTATGGTTGATTACTGGCTCAGCATATCACCATCGCTGCATGGAATATTCCATGTAGCAGATCATTGCAATGGTTATATTAGTATCTTTCAGATGGTGTATTACAGATATATTTTTGTTATATATTGCAGGAAAAAAGACCAATTGAATGCCAATGCCTTGGTCGCTAGGTGGCGTAAGGTGGTACATGTTTCTATTTCACTGCTCGTTCAAATTTACATTTTTAATCTAAATTTTACATTTTTGTGTTCGACATTACTGCAGTTTTAAGACCAACCAGTGGATGACAGCATAGACTTGGTGACATTGGACACTAAAGTCATCATGTCAGAGGAAGTAGTGACCACCATTCAAACAGCTGAACAACTTGGAAGCACACAGTATCAATCGTTCATTTACGAACGAATGTCTGGATCAACAAAGTCATTGTATGATCCAACCCACAAGAATAACTTGCCGTTGTTCAAATCAGGGAAAACGAAAACTACAAAAATCCAGCATGAAAACTGTCGCGATGAAGAATGATGTACAACTGTTCTCGAGAATGTACATCGCATGCCAGTCTCGAGAAGGAGACCTTGATTCATTTTCGAACACGATAATCATCCATGGCCCCCATCACTCGCTGAAAACAACTGAATGCGCCAAGGGAGCAAGGCAGATCTGATGCGCTGTCTGGACCAGAAGATACCGCTGAAGTCGACATGAATATCATTGATGGAGCTGCTCTCATGTACACACTTGATCCCAAAAAGTCAAACATCAGTGTGAATACATTTGGAGATTTTTCACAACTCGTGTTTCTCCCATATGTTGAAAGGCAACTGCAGTCTGTTAAACGTTTGGACTTCGTGTGGGACATCTACAAAGCTGGAAGCTTAAGTCATCTACCCGGGAGCGCCGTGGAATGGGTGAAGCTCTTTGAGTTGCAGCCAGTACAAGACTGCCGCCCAACTGGCAAACCTTTCTTCGGGTTGATTCGAACAAAACTGGGCTCTTCAACTATCTAGCGTCTGCCGTGAAAGCCTTTCACCTACCAGAAGGTAAAGTCATTCTCACAACTTACCAAGAGGATGTTATCTCCAACCCAGAGAGTGATGTATCACAAATCGCGCCATGTGCACAAGAAGGATGCTTCTACACGCAGCGCATGCACGTGGACAGGGTCGTTGCAGAATCATGATTCAGGCCACAGACACAGATGTAGTTGTTCTGGCAATAACAACAGCAAATAGCATTCAGGATTGTGAACTGTGGATAGCGTTTAGCCATGGGAAAACGTTCCGCTACATATCGGCTCACGCAATTGGGTGCCGAGTCGTCCCAGGGCTTACTATTTCTACATGCCATATCGGGTTGTGACACAGCATTCTGTGGGATTGGCAAGAAGACCGCATGGGTGGTATGGAGGGCATCAGATATATTCAAGTCTCTTTTCAGCAGACATTCTCAGTCGCCAAGTCAAATAAGCGAGGATGATGTGAAGTCGCTGGAGAGGTTTGTGGTGCTCTTGTACAAACGAACGTCGACGTTACAAAATGTAAACGAAGCACGGAAACGGTTGTTTGCATTCGGTAATCGTCAACTGGAAAACATTCCGCCGATAAGCTCTGCATTGCTGCATCATGACAAGCGTGCAGTATTCCAGGCTGGTCACGTATGGGGTCAGTCTCTAGTCGCAAATGCTAGGTGTGCCATCCCCATCAGACTGGGGTTGGGAGATAATTGGTGAAGCATGGACCCCAAAATGGAGTACATTGGCAGAAGCATCCAAGTCATTTCGCGAACTTTCAAAATGTGCTTGCAAGAGCATCTGCCGTGGCAGGTGCAAATGCTACCAATCGAACCTACCACGTACACAGCTGTGTGCATGTGGCGGACAGTGTGTTCATTATGTCTAACATAGTGAACTAGTAACATACACATCCAGACAATGACAATATGTCTCCCTTTCGCAATTGCGCAAACTTATATGGTCTAAATAAGTTTACATACATATATGTGTGTTAATTAAATTGATGAATTATTATATTTCTATTGTTGATGTTTTATTTAATATAATTTACTATGACGTCAATTGGATTACAAATTCTTATGGCAATGAACGTTTTCCCGTGACAAATCTAAAAAATTACTCATTTTAGATTGATTTGTGTTGGACTACCCATAGATAATGATGAATATGCAGCACACAAAAATAACGTATATACCATATGGAAGGTATGTATATGCCCATTCTATTGCTATGCAATATGAAATAGTTCATGCAGTGATGCTGATATGCTGAGCCAGTAATCAACCATACCCCAAATTCGCTTCATCGCGAAATCGCCAAAAATGATGAAAAAAAAACCTCCGATAAAACTACATTTTTTAGCTGATTTTAGTGCTCGGATCAGATGTCTCCAGATCTTATTTTATTCAGCATACGTTAAGCTGCTTATATGCACATTTGCACGCTTTCTACCAAAACTGAACATCTTCCCTAAATGTTGTCACATATCTGCCCCACTAATTGTGCGTTTTGAAATAAATGGAAAATTGAATATTTGAATATCAAAAAGTAACACTTATCTTTAATTATCCCAAGTACCGTTGTATTATCCTACGTATTTATTAATGTTACACATTTCACAGACCAGTTCAGATTCTGGTCAGCATTCCGATAGTGCTGGTTTTGTGTATTGTTTTTAAGTTCTATGCACTAACCACTAGTTGCATAAAGTGTAATTGTTTCTATGTCATAGAAATCCTGCAAGTCGATCTTCCACGAATGGCCAAGAGGACCTCCTCCCTGAGCCCATGAGCAATGTTCGTGCTTCATTACAGGATCTGTGTTCCCATCTACCGCCTTTTTGGCTGGCCACCGCTTTCCCCACATGCCAGAACCCATTTGTGCCGGCTTTTTGTAAGCGACATTTCCTGAAACCATAACCGGATTGTGCTAGTGGTTCAACGTGTCGTATTAAGTCAATATAGATGTTTGATATGTTAGATATTGTTTGTTTCCGTGTACGTGTATAATGCTTTGCTAAATGTCATATTTCACCATACATTATAGCCAAGATCTCCAGGAAGAAAATGCTCCTGCACGAGAGGGTGTATTCTGCAGTTACTTTGTGCTTGTCTAAGCTGTGGTAAGGTTATATATATTCACTTCGAGTAGTAACTGTTGTATTGTATTACATTATCCGAGTCGCACAGCGTTGCTTGGAAGAAAAAGACAGGCGCCGACGCCTATACGTTTGAAAATTGCATTACATTGATTCAGCTTGTCCCAGAAATAGATCACGTAACCACACGTACGACATAACCAAATACTAACAAGTGCCAAGGACAGTTGATGTCTGTGCTAAGCGGTGGAGATTTTCAAATGTCTATTATTTGTATGGTACGAATCCACAATACGCAAAACACGAAATTCCTCTGATGACACTCAACGTATAGCCTTTTGAAATAGCTTGAAATATTTAGTTCCCGCGTTCTCCAAACCATTTTGCAAAAAAGGTATAACTCCACGAGACGTCTTAGGGGATACGCTTGATAACATGCTCAGTGTCGGTCCTACACATGTAAAACTTACGGATATTGGATTTAAATGCTGCGGCTTGACGAGCGATGACGATTTTCAAACGCGAGTCATTTGTTAAATATGCAGACTAAAATACCATAGACAACATCATGTAATTCCGAAGATAGAACTCCACGTATAATATGTTTTGTAAATGTTGACCTCTCGAAATGTTCAAACACATAGAAATAAGTTCGAAAAATGCGTTTTTAAATCTACCAACCATCTTTGTCATCGCAAATACACAAGTAAACACACACTACCAAACGAGTAAACAAAGAAAACACAGATACACTATTTCATAATACAATCAATGTGTGTGCGAGTGCATGTTGTGTGTTTGTTTGTTTGTTTGTTTGTTTGTTTGTTTGTTTGTTTGTTTGAGTGTGTGTGTGTGTGTGTGTGTGTGTGTGTGTGTGTGTGTGTGTGTGTGTGTGTGTGTGTGTGTGTGTGTGTGTGTGTGTGTGTGTGTGTGTGTGTGTGTGTGTGTGTGTGTGTGTGTGTGTGTGTGTGTGTGTGTGTGTGTGTGTGTGTGTGTGTGTGTGTGTGTGTGTGTGTGTGTGTGTGTGATGCGTGCATGTTG
>OZ024867.1:8819024-8841524 GCA_964017155.1 Oasisia sp. SBJ-2009 | reverse complement strand
TATATATATATATATATATATATGTATATATATATATAATATAATAAAATAATTGTTTTAACACATTTCATACTGCCATTAAACTACACATGTTATAATTTATAAGGTAGCATGCGGCATTACGAAAATAGGGCGTAGTGTATGCTTATATATATATATATATATATATATATATATATATATATATATATATATATGCACATGTTGGTATAAGTATATATATATATATATAAATATATACGTATACATATACATATACATATATATATATATATATATATATATATATATATATATATATGTATATGTATATGTATATGTATATATTATATATATATATATATATATATATATATATATATATATATATATATATATGTGTGGATATGCCACGCTTTATATATATATATATATATATATATATATATAAAGCGTGGCATATCCACAATATATTTCTGCACATTGTCGTAATCACTACACCATTCGTAAATCATGAATATTAACACGGTAAAACAATCATATTATGGTAGATGATAATAAAACAAACAATCAGCTTAATTACAATTGTAATGTATACACTAAACTTACCACCAATAAATTAATATATCACAAATTAATAATGCAATATATTATAACCGTAACAATTACTCAGATAAAGTCACAACTATTTCTTTTGAAAATAACGGTTAGAACATATTACAAGATTTATTTATCATTTACACACTGCATTGACAATATCTAAACAAGGATAATTTGCCAGTATTTTATGTTAGTGTTTTAAAATAATTATTTTCCTAATTAATCATTCACATCAAAAATTGTGTTATAATTATTCTATTTTGTATTATTATTATTTACACTGCCCTTAATACATTATCAGAACATCAAATATTTGCCTTCGCAGTAAGCTCCAATATATTCCTCCGGGCATTCGCAATAGAACTCAGTGTCATCCCCATGACAAATCCCGCCGTTTTGGCAAGGCTTCTTCAGGCACGCTTTGGGCACAGCTGCAATAACATTAAAAGCCATCATATATCATGTTCAAATTCCAAAACTTTATCTCAAGACACACATGAAGAACACATTTACACATGACAAGTAAATGATAAGTCACATGATATGATATACAATCATGAAGATCATTGAAAAAGAGTAGACGTGAAGATATACACTTGTAAGTGTCTACCTTGTGACACGTTCTACAATATAACATTAGTGGTCATACTGACGTATTTTTAGTTATATTCATACAATTCCACTAGGGATAAACACGTATAAATAACACACATTAATTTTTGTGTTACCGATATAGTTATGTGTTTACATAATATACTTACTTAAAAGTATATTAACGTTACGATGTTTATTATGTGTTGACGTTATGTCAACAAGCGATTTATTTAGTGCATTCCACAATTTCACGCCGAGTACAGGTATGGCCATTGCTCTCATATGTGTACGCACATTCATTATCATAAACTGATGTTTTCTGAATGCAGAATTTGATGTTGCATACTTTACACATAACTGTTGAAGATCGTTTGATAACACATTGTCATAGTATAAAATATAAGTAAAATGGATTTAGTCAACTATATCATTGAATGTTTGAATGCGATGACAGTGGAAGAAATCATTTGGATCGATTGGCACCGTGGTTCAATATAATCACTCTTTTCTGTATTAATATACATTAATAGTTTGCCAACATATGTGTTTCCATATATTTAGACCAATATATAAAGTGAGGTAAAAACAATGAACAATACAGAGTATGCCTGCTTGGGCGGTCGACACAATGACATCCTTTGTATGCAACGGAAGCTACTTTCGATAACTTGGATGTTATAATGTTAAAACTTTTAATGTGGTTCTTCCTGTTTAGCGATTCATCAATTAACACACCAACAATATAGTGGCTTGAACTCTCTTGAATTATTGATGATAATAATAGCAACATTTTATTGATGGCTATTTTTATCAAATAATGTATAATTAGTTTTTTAAATATGTAATGCCAGATTGTTGACACATTTTATTGATGGCTACATCTATCAAATAATGTATAATTAGTTTTGTCAATATGTAATGCCAGATTGTTGATGCAAAGCCACCTGTACTTCTTACGAGGTTCCGTAAATAGCCTCAAGAAATGTTCACGTGATTGATTTCATCACTTGAAACACGTTGGATAACGCTACGGGACTTACCATGTTGCGTGAATATAAATAACCCTCTAAACCTGGTATGAATATAACTCTCTCGCGCATGGTCGAAAAGCACCATTTATTTTAATAATCGGTTTTTAGCTAACTTATTGATATAATCTGAAACTCTGTCCCCATTATTTGACAAGATTTAATAAGATTGCCACCAAGAGAATCAACTCTAGATGGCAGGTGGACAAGGAAGTCATTTGGCTTATCGAGAGTCCAACCAATCTGTCTAAATGTACCCCGCCCTTCTTAGGGATATGTCGATTTTATTTTAAACATGTTATCACTACTAGCACCTACACAGTCAGCCGATAATCTGTTCCATTCATCTACTGTTCTTTGTGAACATTTTCTAATATCCAGTCTACAATGCTTATTTGCTAATGTAACTCCATGTCCTCTAGTCCTCTCTTCCTTAACCGAGAATAACACATTCCTGTCAATATTTTCATACTCATTCAATATTTTAGACACTTCTATCTGATCTCTTCTTAGTCTCCTGGTTTCGTTGTTGATCCACATTCTTTTAGACACATTTAGTAACTAATATTCCTGAGTATTTCTATCATTTTGGTTGCTCCCTTTGTAGTCTTTCTAGTCTATCAATATCCTTCTTGCGATATAGCCTCCATGCATGTATGCAATATTCTAAATAAGGCCTAACTATTGTTTTGTACAGCGGCATTAATAGTTATGTTTCCTTGTACACTATATTTCGCCTAATTAATCCAAGACATTGATTTCCCTTCGCTGCTGCATTCCACACTGCTCTGATACCTTCATATCAGCACTAATAGCTAAACCTAAATCCTTTTCCCTTGCGGTAGTATTTAATACAGTATCACCCATTGTATATTGTGCGTCTTCATTTCCATGTCCTGAATGGAGGCAGTTACACTTCCCATAATTAAAAATGATGCATAAGCATTGATTGTGCATACGCGGTCCTTGGAGGTCAAGAGGTCATTCGTGGAGGGTTGATGACGTGAAAGATTTATATGAAACAGCGAAAATCACTGCGCACGGTACACGTGGTGAGTACATCCAATGTCATCAATAGCATCGCTATTGAAAATAATGAGTTATGTATTATTGTTGTTAATCCTTCTACCAATTATAATATTGCCATGATATTAGAGTGATTTTGTTTCTAAATCCATACTGCCCATCCTACATTTTTTTAACATTCAAGAGAGACGTAACAGGATATACCAGGCTACAAGTTCAAACATCGAATGGGCAATATATTAATAATACACATTATTTATTCACGATAACCTAATAAAATGTACATATTATCTAGTTTATTTATTTAGGCGACAGGTGAAAAAACTGCATGCCTTCATGATGCGACATCTGCGTTCGATCATGAGGATAACCTGGATGGACAAAGTGACAAACAAGGAAATACTCGAACGGACAAGGCTGTCATCTATGGAAGATCTTCTGATCAGAAAGAATATACGGTGGACTGGACACATCATGAGGATGTCCCCAGACAGTCTACCAAGGCAGGTTCTCTACTCTCAACTGTCTTCTGGTCACACAAAGAGAGGGCGCCCTCGTCTCCAGTTCAAATCAAGAGAAACCTGAAGCTGAGAGACATAAAGATCGACTCATGGACATCACTCTCACAGCAGAGAGATATAAATGGAGAGTAGTAGTCAAGTGATGGAAGCAGTCTTTCCTAGTCTTTCCAAGCTGACAGCATGATTATGATGACCTGATGAAGTATGATATATTGATGTATAACACACCGTTCGTTCAATGTACTCATTATCAAGCACTAGTATTCAAAAGCGATCTCTCCAAAATGACGTGATGCCATCTTAATTAGTCAGATATCATTATTATCATGATCTTTCACTTTTAGCATTATTTACTAGGGCCAATACATCTTCATCAGTAACAGGTTTAAGGTATGGTGACTCTTATATCCTTTCATTTATGTTATGCTTGATATTATTGGGACATTTAGGAATATCTTTGGCTAGTGTGTGACCTATATTTGGAAATGATTAATTAAAAACACTTGCAATATTCTTTCTGCCACTGATTGTATGTGTTCGCTTTAAATTAAAATGATTGATATTGATGATATACTGTAATCCTTTTTCGTTGTATTCAGTAGAGTATTTAAAATTGCCCTTGTTTCATGTTGCTCTTGTTTATTTCGAGAAGGTCAGAATAGTATAGTTGTATGTGTATCTCAATACGGTTGTCAGTTTATTGTATATATTTCTTGTACTACTGTTTTGCATTTGTTCAATGTTTAATTATGTTTTAAACTATGTGTCATCCATAATTTACCCTGCGTTTATTTATTTTTTATTTTGCATATATCATTTGGCTACTGATTGGACAACTTGTTGTATACAAATAGTCAAACAAGTTGATCAATGTTGTATTGACATCTTCGCATGACCCTTCGGTATCGCTAAATGTCCACGAATTTATTTCATTACTCGTCCAACGACAGCACCGTTTTAGTGAAACGTCATACGAATCTATCGGCAATTGGCCATGAGCTTGTGTCGCGAAGCAGCAAACGAATGGCCCCTATCACCGACAAACTGCCACCAAAACATAGTTATTGCAACACTTTATCGTCCTGTCGTCGTCCGCCGCTTGAGTTTCAGTAAATACTGCCGTTTTAGGCACAACACAGTGTCTGTCAAAACATTCGTGTCACGCCACCTCTTCAAATCACACACAAATGGATCGACAACACCTCGAAAGCGTCTCGAACGCTGAAATCGAACTCTGTATCTTGTCAAAAACGACGAACTTTGATAACGGAATCGAGCGATTTCTACGTTACTCGTTAGCTGCCATGTTTGTTTGTCTGAGTACGGCGTTGATTACGCCGTTGGCGTTAAGCATACTCAGGATTTGGACCTTCCGGGCTCAAGTCTGAGTACGATACCTTACTCAGAAGTGTTGTGACCGACGTTGATTATGAGCACCGTGTGAAAGCGAGGCTTGTGCATGAAATTTGATCACGGAGTACTGAATAAGGATTTAAAACATCGGACAAAGTCAAAGTCTGTGAGTTATTTGTATCGAATTAAAATGTGTGTTGTTGTATTGTACTCCCAATAATCGATCTAGCTGACCATCGGCATCGATGTATTTACTGTGACACTCAGCGAAATGTGAGAAGACAAAACCATATTAGTCCTGCCTCCTGGTTGTAGACACAACGATCTATGACGATAATGAAGGTCAATTGACTATTACATAAACAAATACATGCAAACTGCAAAGTTTGTTGTATTATAAGATGATACAACTTAACCCAGGCAAACGTATCACCTTAATACGCACTTCCTTCGTTTAAACGTTACCTGCAAGACATCCGCTTAGCTGCCAAGAAACAATGATGAATAAATAACGCATAGATAAACACATTTTGCCGCCGTTCATTTTATGAAATCGCCGTTTTGTAACAACGTTTTCTGGTCGCGAGCTCCGGTCGCGAGCCCCTCGAAAGCAACGCCAACGCGCTGTCGATGTTCCCGACCGGCAGTAAAATTGTTGCTTGGCCTTGGAGTTTGCGAACGTGTATACTGGCCAGCCGGGAGCCGACGTTTTTGAATATATGAACAAACATTTGCAAAGTATATCAATATTACAAATGTGTTACACTTTTTTTATTCCACTTGTGCTAACGAATGGCTAAAAGATACGTTTTGGCGAAATACTTACACAATATACACCGCGAGGCGAAGACGTCTCGCGGACAAATTTCCGTGGCGGGAGTCGAAGTGTTAACGCGGTGGAGGAAATAAGTATACGATTTATATCCGAGGGTGAACTCCATTCATATGGCGAGTGGATAAAGAGGGCTTCGACATATTGAAAGTCCAGCCCATATTAATTTATATATGTATTTTAGTCCTCCCTTCTGAGGTATTTGTAGATGTTTTCAAATCCGGAGCAACCCAAGGGACCATTATGCAACTGCGCCAATGGCAATGCCAATGTCATGAGTATTTTGTATTATATTAATTTTCAATTTTCTCAAAACCTCCTTTTATATCTGGCGGATCATTGACATTGACTATGTCATACTGTCTATATCTATGGCTATGCCTATGACTATGTGGCTATGGCTATATCTATTTCATGCATGTATCAACCCTAATGCTATGCAAACATATATTTTAAACAAACTATAGCAACGTATATGGCTTTTCTATTAAACAAAACTACATAATGTTACAGTTTCTAAAGTTTTCAAAAAATAATCACATTTATCATTTTCTATGGAACTGTTGTGGCCCTTTCACACTCTCTGACGAGAATCAACCGATATGAGCGCCGCCGTCGACATTCGGACAAACTAACTTACGTACAGATGCACGTAAGCCACCTATTGTCAACCTAATTCTAACACTAACCTTAACCCTAACCGTAAAAATAACCCAACACCTAAACCTTATTACACATAAGAACAATCAAAAATGGGCATTAGTATGTGAGTGATAGTAAGTAGCAATTGGCGACAAGACAAAGAACGGCCACATCACCTGGGGAACAGAAGCCTCCAAAAAGGTGTCAGCTGTTCAACCTAAAGCAGATAGCAATCCTAGTTTTGATGGTATTTTCAAGGATTCTATAGCTTCACAAAGATACGCAACTCCTCGCGATTTTGCCGTCAATAGCGTGATATTACGTAAGTGGCGCCACCTGATTAAAAGCGTGCTAAACTACGATAATGAAGGTTCAAATTACAGAGACTGTACCAGCGTGTTAGGACACGATAGCAAAGGTTCAAATGACAAAGGCTGCACCAGCGGTCATATATACCCCCCTCTCACCCCACTGGCCTTGTAGATAGTGTTTTGATGCTAATGTATTATTTTAATTGAGGTTAATGACACAGTACATCCCTGGGCCTATTCCGTAGTAAACGCGACTGTTCTGGCCCCACAGTATTCAATATTTGAGAATTTGTTCAAATTCTTGCTCGAACTGCTTGTTCAATTATTCCCGTTCCTGTTTTGCTTGGATTGAAGCGACAAAATTGCAACAATTAAGACATTTGGGATGAAAATGCATGTAGATAGCAAAGTCAAATTCCCATAGATTCATTGTACAATTAAGACAAACAGAATATGATTATAAAGAGGTACAGAATATTTATTCACAGAAAGATAACAAGCCCATAAGTCCCAATTAATAATGTGTACAATTCAAAACGTAAATGATCGTTACAGTTCAGTTAAAATGGTAAATAGTGTGTATATAAACATAAACGCTCCAATGGCGTGTACACAACCCAAATTTAATCCAATTAAAACGTTCCTATTTTTATTGTTCGACTGAATATCTTCTCAGAATATCTGTCATGGATAAAACACACACCATTATTATGCCACAACCAAACGTCATGTTTTAATAATATTATGTTTTAATAATATTATTGCCATAAACGGTATATTGTGTACAGTCAATGGCCTGAAGTAAACATGCAATACTAATATGACACTCAAAGCTCATTAATAAAAGTCAGGTGTAAGTCATAGCATACACAGGATGTTTGAAAAAGCTTGCTTTGATTTGATTTAAAAAGTCACAATATGCCATTGTTTTTAGATTTAGATCTACCTGGTACATGTAATAGTCAAGAATGTATAAAACAAATGACACAACATCTAACACAATTAATATACTGCCATCATTGTCTTTGCTTTTAATCTTGGATAGCCAATTTAAGATTCCTAGTAAAGAACAGTTTGTGACCACTGGCTACAGTCAGAGCGTGTTTAATCAGTGCTGGACTGGTCAACGTCTGGCTGTTAAAGGCATTGAACAGTTGGTCCATCCTTTCGATGAACTCAGCTGTGCCTGTGTGAGCTGATTCTTCTGCAACATGTAATGAACACAAATATTAATTCAATTCAATATTATTTATTCAAATAACATTCAACAAACATTACAAATGAAGAACATGTCAACATGTTGTACATATGATGTTGTTTGAAGGAATACATAATAATGTAAACACTTTTATTAGTAGGTATCCCCAAAGGCCCAAACACAATTATTGTGGTCACAACCATAATAACAAATCATTAGATATGTAAATATTGTACACATCTTAAATGCTTAAATGAATATAAAGAAAAAACAATATAAACATAATTAGTTAAATAATAATATATCCTGTTACATAACAAAACATTATTGACTTCATGCATAAATTACATTATATTTCAACTCTATTAGATTAGTATCTAGCTATGCTGCTAGTCGAAATAGTAACTTATTACAAGGTGGTGGTAATAATTACACAATTTAGCCAATTGGTCATTGCCATATGAGAGTGAACTCTATATGGCAAATGAACTAGGAATAGGCCTTTGGCGTACTGAGAATCCAAGCAATATTATCTACGTATATTCCACCCTTCTGCGTTATTTGTAGATGTTTTTAAACATGACACACTCCCCATAGGCCGGGGGCCAGTGAGTATTTCGTGTAATATAAGTAGTTTTTGAAAAGTAATGTTCTCAAACCTCACGTTACATCTTTGTCAATCAGATTGTTTGTGTAGATGCCAAATGTACCCGTTTAACGCATTCTATGTTACATATGGTAGTAATTACAAACGATATCCTTCAGTGTTCGACTTGCGAGCGTATTCGACTGGCGTTTCAGGGACAGTGACTATGTAGTATGTACATTTGGCCATTTTTCTCATGTTTTCACAGGGGAAAGGGTCGATTACTTTACTTTTACATATATATTTCTTTAAAAGATCCAATATTTACCTTCTCTATTCAACCGGGAAGCGGTGGAAAACCATTTCCGGACATTTTGTGCGACTGTTGTTGCAGTTGAGCGCAGCACAACATTGTGTCATTGGCAATTCGACATACAACGTCGAGCAGACGTCTGTAGTTTAGCACGCTTAAAAATAGATGGCGTTAGTGGTTGTGGCGTCACACGTTATCGCGAGGAGTTGCGTATCTTTGTGAAGCTATAATATCCTTGGCATTTTCTTATTCTGCATTATCTTCATATAATCAGAAAATATTCCACCGAAATCAACTGGTCGAACATTGCAATTTTCACATATTGCCAAAAGATCGTATGTCTCATTACTCACTGTATAATATCAAATCATATTCGCTTTGTTGGATACTGTCTCTGAATGTTTCGCTCATGGTATCAATATCGTTTAGTTATAATAGTGTCTCGAATCGATTTCTCATTTCAATTTGTGTAGCATCTATTCTTGGTGGCTTTTTGGTATCCAGTTGTGTTACTCTTGGCCATTATGTGGTCACTTCCAATGTTGACTTGGTTGATAACTGTTATGTATGTGACACTGTTTGACATTTTTGTTAGGATGTAGTCGATGTAGTAGTTTGCATTCGTTACACCGTTTAGGCTTTTCCAGACCCACCTTTTCTTTGCTTTCTTCTGGAACATGGTATTCATGATTTTCTACTTTCTTGATGTTGCCGATTCTACCTTCTACCAAGGTGTCGCCTCTTTCGTCTCAAAAATAGCGGCATGTCCATAACAATAAGCCCAAAAACCGCAACCCGCAACTGGTGATTTTTTTACCGCGGAACAGGATTAAAGCAAGCCCAATTCCGCGGGAAACCCGCGGAGTTGGCAACACTGATGACGACCTTGATCGTTAAAAGACTGCGGAAACCCCGGTTGAAATAAAGCAGTACTCAGGTGCTGAGTAAATGGTACGCACTGCAGCGGTATGCGAAGACATGCACGAAAAAACAAGACCGCCGAGGATTTCGTTGAAGTGCCTGCTATTAACATGTGTGAGCACGCATTTTTGTCTTTTTTATAAGTATTGTTTTGTTCTCAAGGCCTGCTAATCGCAATAGGATACAGAGATAAATCTTCCGAATATGGCATATCACTGCTCAATTTAAAAACGTACAATGACATTTTGAAATATGTATTCGCAAAGGCAAAGCAAAGCAAAACAATTACATTATCATGATTATGACAAATGCTTTAATCGTTTTAAATGCAATATAAAAACACGTGGAAATAATTATAAATGAAATACAGCCTAGACATAAGAAAATAATATCCTAATTAGTTTAAAGACTTTGATTCTATAGTGACAGATAAATCAGAAATTGTAAATAAATTCAATGCATTTTAACAACGGTATCCGGTCCGGTCGCGAGCCTCTACCGACCAACAAGGAACTGCAGACGTTGGCTACCGGAAATGAGTGGTTCTTTGGAGATTGCAAAATTCAAAATTAAAACATGCCGAATTTGTTTCTACTATATGAGGAATCGTTTGCAAAGGTACACCGATATTTCTTATCTGTAACAATTATTTTATGCCATTTGCGATTAGGAATGGCTAAAATGTATGTATTGGCGATATTTACCAAAAATATGTAAATGTGTTTAAGCGCTCAACAACCAAGGGGCCCTATATTAAGCTTTACGCAACAGGGTCATTGCGTATTTCGTGTAATATGATGTATTACTAAAATGCATGTTAATAAATGTGTGCATATATATATATATATATATATATATATATATATATATATATATATATATATATATATATATATATATATATATATATATATATATATATACGGCACGGCACGGCACGGCACGGCACGGCACGGCACGGCACGGCACGGCACGGCACGGCACGGCACGGCACGGCACGGCACGGCACGGCACGGCACGGCACGGCACGGCACGGCACGGCACGGCACGGCACGGCACGGCACGGCACGGCACGGCACGGCACGGCACGGCACGGCACGGCACGGCACGGCACGGCACGGCACGGCACGGCACGGCACGGCACGGCACGGCACGGCACGGCACGGCACGGCACGGCACGGCACGGCACGGCACGGCACGGCACGGCACGGCACGGCACGGCACGGCACGGCACGGCACGGCATATATATATATATATATATATATATATATATATATATATATATATATATATATATATATATATATATATATATATATATATATATATATATATGTATATATATATATATGTATATATATATATATATATATATTACCATCAAGAGACCACAACAATTAACTTGATGGAACACCGTCATTTTCAATTGATCGTATATCTCACTAACATTTAGAGGACGCACGTAGTTCATGTTGTATGCTTTATTTTATTATAATTGTTATGAAGACATATACCTCTAGAAGAAATGGTACCTACTATGTGTACTATATATTAATCTTAAAACCATAATGTTGTTCTTATCACATTTCCAGAATAGCGTAATTGCTGCGTTCCACGGTTTTCTGCCTATCTTGTCAATCTATGGTTTGACCCCCAAACAAATTGCCAAAAATATATATAACGTTCTTAGTTACCAGAGAAGAAGTCCTTTTGACACCCGCCTTGTGGACCATATTCATCTGTTTAAGATAATGACAAGCTGTCGGAAAGTATTGCCTGTTATTTTTAGGCATAGTGAGATATAAGATGTCATTTGGATATATATATATATATATATATATATATATATATATATATATATATATATATATATATATATATATCCCGTCAATTTGGGTTGGACATAAAATAAGTTGCAGTAGCAATCATGATGGTATATTTGGTTAACTAGTACTATAATCTACGTATTGATAAAACAGTTTTCTGAAATTTAGATCGTGGAACATACACCACTTTATTTCGGACGATAATAATTAGTCTTGCTGTTTCAGTCTATTTGGAAGAGGTAGCAAAGGAGAGGTTGATTAATGTTGGTAGTGTTTATGAAATTATGTTACTTTAATATTTCATTGCAGGGATGCCATCACCTCCAGTGGCTTTTCTTGAGTTTGATTTATAAATGAAAGTATCTATACTCTCAGGGGTGACGGGACTAAAATCAAAAGCAAAAGGATCAGGGATGTGGGCAGTAACTGTTTCGATTCGGGAATGGTGTACTATATCTTCCGAGATAGGTTCAGATGCTCTGTCTTGGGCGACATTTACATAGCACTCGTTCAGAATACCCGCAACATAAATTTGGTCTGAATTAACTTTATCGTTTTCCAAGAGAATTATTACGGGATCTTTTAGTAACATGCTTTTTAGAGCAAATAATGAACACATGACTTCTTTTCGCCAACAATCTATGATGGTGATATAAAGAAACGTAATGTTACATTTTTTGGAAGACAAGCACCATTTCACATTTAACACTACAGGAAAGTTAAATAACTCCCCATGGCATCTGTGTTACAACTACTCTGTGTTTTGTCGAACCCTGATGAGTTTGTCTTCAGCGTGCGTCAATAGAAATGTCATTCGGGTATTATCCGATTAGCCCTCAAGTCGGGCATTGACGGTCACCTCGAATCTCCTCAGGTCGGCCATAGCCGGCCAGCGAATACATCACAGCGTTTGAATTCGGTTTACGTGGTTGCATCTAGTGACTAAGAGATGCAATAAATGCGACACCTATCTAGACATATAACATTACATTGTGATTATTTTGGATACTTCCGTTCTCAAAAATACTTACCGCGTTTTCGAAATTTAACAGCAATAGTTTTTGTTTTTGGACATTTAAAAATGTTCTCCAGCCAGGAGTTGGCCACGTGTACAGCTAAAATGTGTAATATATTATACATACATTTATACCAGTGTGTAGATAATTTAATGTTCTTTTAAATAAAGCCAACTTGTTGCAGCAGAAATCCAAGCATAAAAAAGTTACACCGCAACAAAGTAGTTATTTTCCAAAAAGTTTCAAAATGTCATAGTGTCAACCACGAAATGGTCAACATATTATAAAGTTATAACAACAGTTTTGACACCACTCTGTAGGTACTTTTATTATCTACAACATGCATACAACATGCTATTGCGAGAATTGAACAATAAAGGCGCTAGAGCAAAGAAAATGGCGCAAGCAATATTTTTAAACATCTAGGTCAAATGTTTGAGGAGCCACAGGCATCACGTTACAATCGGCTGCGTGCTAATGGATTATTGTACGCACAAGTGTAGGTGCATCAGCGACACTAATTGTCCTGTCGTTACATCAACTAGTTAAATTAACGTAATTGGTCTACTCCATTAAATTGACAACAGAAGACGTCACGGTTGACTAGCGGTACACCAGCTGACCTTTCCCAGCACACACGCTTAATCATGCTACATAGACAGCGAGGATTTCCGGTCGTGGGAAGATAATTAGCATTACTTGTTTATACCGTATTGCTTGCCAGATTGAAATTGACAGAGTAGTAATTTGTAAAAGGAAGCCTGCTGTCTAGAACGTGAGAAAGTTAAACATCACAAATTACTGCGGTTAACTCTGCATGCCCGTACTACTACCAATCGAATTGGTTTTAAAATGTGCGTGTTTTGTTTACCATATGAAAATGTTGCGAGTGGAATCACTCAAATTTTCAACATTGTTCAGGGCTTGCTAAAACCTAACTAAACAACTATTACATACAGCAACCCTTCAACATATCTACGTACATCTGTACTCGAGCCATACATGCATGCTCGCGTATTTGCGGTTCGGTTCATACACTTAACACACTATAACCTTTCAGCATCCGATGCATTTATCCAAGTTGCATAGACATATACACACACATATACAATTTCGTGAAAGCATTTGTGGTATAGTTTACCCTGAGTCCATGTTGTCCAAAGGTTGTCCAAAGGTTGTTCAAAGGTTGTCCGCTAGTTGTCCATACCTGCACGGCACGGCACGGCACGGCACGGCACGGCACGGCACGGCACGGCACGGCACGGCACGGCACGGCACGGCACGGCACGGCACGGCACGGCACGGCACGGCACGGCACGGCACGGCACGGCACGGCACGGCACGGCACGGCACGGCACGGCACGGCACGGCACGGCACGGCACGGCACGGCACGGCACGGCACGGCACGGCACGGCACGGCACGGCACGGCACGGCACGGCACGGCACGGCACGGCACGGCACGGCACGGCACGGCACGGCATTACAGTGTATTGTTTTCCAGCACAGTTGCGGAATATATTAATAAAAATAGCTGCCATTTATGCGCATGCCTGTCAGTTGTCGTTAGTTACCAGTACGTTAACGCTACCCGTTGAATATCATTTTAAATACGCCTTTAATTCGATGAAGATCGTACGCTATGAAAAGCATGTCATAGACCCTATCAAAAATCTCAACAAAGTGTTTGTCCCAATTTTAAACGAGGAGAAAATCTATGGTGGTGGTGATATCAAGATACGTTATTTTCCATACGGAAATTGGAAAGTTACATAACTCCCATTGGTATCTATGCTATAACTGCTTTGTTTTTTGCCGAACCCTGATGAGTTTAACTTCAGAGTGCGTCAAGAGAAATGCCTCCCGGATATTATTTAACGTACACACGTAGGCGGAACAGAGACAGTAATTGTCGTATGTTGCTTCAATTAGTTAACTTAACGTAATTGGTCTACTCCATTAAATTGACAACAGAAGACGTCACGGTTGAACAGCGCTACACCAAGTAACCTTTTTCCACCACACTCGATGGACAATGTTACAGTGACAGCGATGATATCCCGTCGTCTCCATTTAGAGCATTTCTGAATATGATTTGTTGAACAAACAGCAACGACATATTTTAAATATATTTGTTTTTAAACACGGATATCATTGTCCAAGCTGAGTTTGATTTTGTGTAGCTCGTATCTTGCAGAAATCAGTTATTTATTTTATGTTACCGAAAGACCTTTCGATAGTATGCGATCATAGTATGCGATCATAGTATATATATATATGTATATATATATATATATATATATATATATATATATATATATATATATATATATATATATATATAGCCGGAGCCGGAGCCGGAGCCGGAGCCGGAGCCGGAGCCGGAGCCGGAGCCGGAGCCGGAACCGGAGCCGGAGCCGGAGCCGGAGCCAAAGGCTGCTGCAGAGAGATACTCATGGACAGAGACAGAGACGTAAACAGTGATTTGTCCGTCGTCAAGCAGTCGGCGTATGTAGTTACGAGCCTCTTATTACATGACGTCATCACGCTGCCTCGTTGTCATATTAAACTGCTAGGCTTCGTTTCACCACAACGGTTTCGGAGCTCACATGTGAGAGACAATCACCGCTGAACAGCCAGGATGTTGTCTACACGCTGTCCGTACAAGCCGACTAGACGTCCACCGCATAGGCATAGACCTCTGTCAACCGGGCTTCTGTCTCGAATACTATTCCTGACTTTGGTATGTGTCTGGGCTTCTAACGCAGACGGTAAGACTATGATCCTTTTCGATAGTTGTTATATTACAATTAGCAATGAATGCAAAAATGTATGACTATCATTATTAAATTGACCGTGATATGTGTAATGACACAAGATTACAACATAGGATAATTGGAAATGATAACGAGTAGTACAACTGATTGTAAAATTAATAAATAGTCAATATATATGTGCAGATGAACAACCTTTTAATTTATTACTGAAAAGTTAAAATAAATTAAAAGTATTAAATAAAAACCAATACTTATATTAGGTAAATGTGCTATCAAACAACTAATAAAACAATAATCAAATACTTATGTGGTGACTATTATATACTATGTTATATTTCTCTGTATCTTTCCATTATCTGACTTGTATTTTTTTGGACATACTCTCGGAAAGAACAACGCATTCAATGATTGTTATCATTTTAATGTTACGGTATGTGCAACCAAAACGTCTCCACGCGTAGGCGTACAATCGTGGATGCACCTATTGACGAATCATTGTAATATGAATATCCTCTTATTCAGTTATTTGTATGGAGCTCATTTCTAAATATATGTAGGAAAGTATCGTAAACAGACAATACAATTAAAAAGAAAGTACAAAGTAACACAACGATGCAAGCAAGTAGAACGTAAGAGAGCTATGTTTATTGATAAATATACGTTTAGTTTTCGTGTGGAATTTTACATGATACATTTCTGTAATCATATTTCATAGATAATTCTATAGAAACTAGTAATGCTTCTATTGTGCTGTTTTTATTTCATGTTTAATTCTGCACACTGACTATGTTAATGTTTCCATTGTTTTGTTTCTACATAATATGTTATTGTATATATGGTATTGTTTTTATTTGATGTATAATTACACATAATATGTTAATGTTTATAGTGTTGTTTGTACTTCATGTACAATCCTACATATCTTCCACTGTTTCTATAGTGTTGTTCCTATGGTGTTGATTTTTTTTTAATTTACATACAATGTTATAATATTATGTAAAATGCAATACAATTATAAATGTTGTATATACTGTATTGTATTCGGAAAGAGTTACCTTATCGTATCTCTTGAACTGATAATATGAATTGCATTATCACCTTTGATACCAATACATATTAGGCGACACTTGAGTACGTTAGTGACGCCTTGTCAACATTGACATATGCGGTCACTTTAAATAGCTCCAGCTCACAAAGTTTTATTAATGAGCTGACAGTGGCGAAACTATGTGTAAGAATATTCTAATCGTACCAATAATAGCTGGGCTGAATGTTTGCCAGAGAAGTGGAGTTGGTCTTAGATTGAACAGGTCTGCCAATGAGAAAAGTGTAAAACGCCTACGGATTGGATGCTTTGCTGTATGAGAAGTTACCTCTTACCCTCGAACTGTGCTCTGGGATACACCGGTGGTTAGTCTAGTTAGACAGTTTATGCAGTTACTTTTCCAAAATTCCACATGTGGGTTGTCGTCTTTGTCATACAGGAGTCCCGGTCCACTGTCCCAGCGCTCTTCTGGTCGGTGTACCGAA
This sequence comes from Oasisia sp. SBJ-2009, assembly GCA_964017155.1. Lineage (NCBI taxonomy): Eukaryota > Metazoa > Annelida > Polychaeta > Sabellida > Siboglinidae > Oasisia > Oasisia sp. SBJ-2009. The sequence goes on along the minus strand of OZ024867.1, from coordinate 8,824,471 downwards.
TCACATATTGAGACTTCCACTGGGCACGTCGTCAGCACGCGCGATGTACGGACCTCCAATAGATCTGATCACCGGTGGAGGTAAGTTACATTTATTTCGTATTGCTACATTTGTTTCGTATTTCTTAGTAGTGTAATTCGATAGGAACATTATATTTGTTTCTAGATTATTTGATAATATTATCGATACATAATTATACACTTATGTATTTGCATTATTGTTACATAATTATTATTATTTTAATATTTTAACATAACATATACTAAACTATTTATTATTACCAATAATTATACATATACTGCTATTTATCAGTATCATTGTAATGTAATTATGCACTAGACCGATTAGTATGTATTTGTATAACTAATACGTAATTTATTCATTTATTTACAAGTGCTACGCTCTTTAATACCGTACTAATTGTATTTATTTATATACCTATACATATCTTTTTTCATTTATTTTACATATGTTTGTGTCTTTTACATGTTAATGTGTTTTGAAGCGCCACGAACGATTATGGATGTGGCGCTATACCAAATAAATACATTATTATTATATTATATTATTATTATAAGTAGGAGGCTGCTGTAGAGCCTCGCTCGTGACGACTTTAGGTACTGAGCAAGTGATACATTAGTAGCGAGATGATCTTGTTAATGATATCAGTTTCCAACGTTTTTTCTATGTATGGACATTATTTGGGACTAATCGTTATAGCGAGGTGGCTGCAATGCCGATGTGGCCATTAAGATCACAGGGTACATAAATGGTTTCGGTGATATGGCTTCAAATAGAACTGAGCTGGTCATTGGCTGTAAGCATCAACTAACAGTGACACTTCTCTATTACGGTAGCACTCGGGACTGGAATAAAGTCACCCGTATAGCGAGGGGACCTTATTAATTATATTACAGTGTGTGGAAATTATTGATGACAAGTCTGTGGCGATTATTCTGGACTGCCTGGATCACACCAATCCACTTTTTCAACATTTGGGTGTATTGAAATGTCTAGATATTATTGATTTACAAACAGTATTGTTTATGTACAAAGTGTATTATAGTTGTTTGCCATCACATAGTCAGCGTATCTTTGTTAAACGGGATACGACGTACTCACTGAGAGCCTGTCACGATCTAGAAAAAATATGTGTTCATTCCACATTAAGATCGAAGAATATGTGCGTATACGAAATGCAGTTGTGGAATTATCTGTGTAACAACACACACAGAAACATAGATAATATAAATGCTTTTAAATCTAAATACAAAAAGAGTCTTTTTACAAATATGTTACCGAAGAAACGTGATTGTAATCGTACTGAAATTTGCTATTTTAAGATGGGTTAATTGTTGTGTATTATAATTATATGATAGCATGTATTGATTCCAATATGTAGACAAGTGCACGTGTGGCAACTATAACACGATTACCTTAATAAGATTGTCTGGGGTAAGCTTACATAAAAGTCAACGACTTCTTGTTTGCCCCTTCAAACATTGTGTATACACAAATATGCATATCTATTTTGTACAATGTATTCAATGTTTTGAATACAGTAACTACTACTGTATTCAATTTCTAAAACACGCTGGAGCCTCTATGTGTGAGATATGTTGGGTTTGTAAGTAGTTAGACTATAAACACAGACAACCAAGCACACTTCGCTGTGTGGCTCCAAAACGAATTTCAAGCTACATTGTAATTATATCATTTCAATCTTGATTCGCTGCAGGTGTTTCGTAAGTATGATTACACACGTAATACAACATAATTATATTATAGAAGCACTTATGTGTTAAATGCCAGGATGTGACCCCTTTGTTGCTAAATGCCAGGATGTGACAACATTGCTGTTAAATGTCAGGATGTTACGTCATTGTTGGAGCAAGCGAGTCGGCTGCTTAGGAATGTCATAATGATTATGAACCTTATTTGCGTACATTTATACGTATAACATTTTATAAGCATTCCAAGTAAAGCATAATTATTAATTACATAAACATAGGGATTTCAAATAAAACTTCAACATTATCATATGTTGAACAATAAAAAGTTCGTGCATTAAATATACACACATAATAACATGGGTTGGCCACTATTTAAACACAGATCTTCTAGAAACGTATATCGTATTATAGAAATAGGTAATATACCATAATGGATTGTCAGCATCCATGAAACTAGATATATCTCAAGAATTATTCAGACATGTTTGGCAATGTTATGAACTAAATGGAAGCATTATGTGATACACACGTGCGGTTTGTTTGAAGACGAAATAATTAAACTGGCAGTGGACAATGTTGGTGGCTTCGTGTACTGGATTGATGACTACAAAACAATCAAGCAAGCTTCGCTGGATGGCTCGAACAAAACGACCATCTTAGATACAGGCAAGTTGACTGTTATCTGTAAACTAACACAACAATATCAAAGTAAACATATTGTCAGGAGTCAATAAGTCTGTACTACTAAACATGGATATAGCAAGAAAGTAGATTGTAACTGTTGCTGGTGATATCCGACAACCATACGAGAAAATCGAACCACTTTTTGAATATAAATGAGTATAATTATAAAAGAAATGTATAAAAGTACGGATGAGCATGGATGAATCCAAACAAGATGTGGTTAATTTGGGTTAATTTTAGGAATGAACTTAAACACTGTGGTAAGTAGCAACTTAATTGCATTCTTGACATCTGAGTTTGAAACATAGCATTTCACTTTGATAAGTATTTAAGTAGAACACACGTAACATGTGTTTAAACTTCGAACTGTAATTAACATTTCTTATTTGTTCATCTATTTTTTCCATATTCTTGTAAAATTATATCTAGGTAAATTGTTAATTATGGGTTTCTCTTGACAAAATAGTGTGAATTGACTGATTATTCTTATATCCGTGGACAGTTTCGATTTTTATTTAAACAAATCTAAATTATTTGGGTAATTAATTATGATCAACGTCATACATATAATACTGAAGTATATAACTTAAATACATCTACGATTGTCAATACTTGTTTAGACTTAAATAAGGCGTCCGTATAACTCCGATATTCATTCTTATTAATTATTGTTAAGGTACGTTTTTGTAAGATTTAATTTATTTTGCGTTTCCGTCGCCCCATCTTGCATGCCGTATGCTATGTGGCTGTGAATTAAAGTTTAATACAATGATTTTAGTGACTCACGTGTTAAGATATGTTTCACTCTATTTATTGCATAAATGTTTCGAGATATCTTCGAGCTTATTGTGTTGGTGTGTTCTCTCAATGATAAATTCTTATTCTTATTTATTCCTAGGAATTTCACAGATTCATCTTTGTTGTACTTTGTTATTCGGCTCGCAAATCGTAATGTGTGCTTAATACATAAAACGAAATAAATTGCTGGAACAACGCACGCGTGCAAATGTGTTTTGGGTAAACTTTATAATGTAATATACGATTTCAGGCTGACAGTGGAGATATTTTAACCTACTGCAAGTTAGACAAAATAATATTATTTTGTTCTCATTGAAACATTTACTACTATAACCTTTCTTACCCATCGCAACCCTCTCGCGTATCCACCCTTCTATTGCAATTGCAAGAACGTTTTAATCTTTACAGACTCTTTTAAAGACATTAAAGAGGATCAAAAGACAATTGTTGTGTTGGTTTTCTGCATCTAGGATTAGCATAAAAATCTAATAATTTTCAAGTACAACTAAGAATATTGTGGTAGATAAAGTCTGAAGAAGGTCAAACGTGAATTTGTGATTGGGATGTGATATTCTGATCTGTCAATTCGGGTGGAATGAAATAGAAAAGACGTTACGCCAATACAAATGTCATTAAACATGCACCTATTGTTTTCTTTTGTACAGGGAAATATATTAGACAGCTAATCCATGAACCAGTAGAAAACACACTGTACTTCACAACCGAGTCACGGGTTGAAACGTATGCGTTGGAGAGCGGTGTGAGAACGACAGTCATCAACAGTAGCGACATAACGTATGGCTTGGCCATAGATCGGAACTCGGGGTAAAGTGACGCATGCAGTCTCACTAACAAAGTTAGTGTGACACGCATAAATAATGTGTAATGGTGAGGGCGGGCAGTTGTGACACTCGAATCGCTGAAGGTGTTATTGTGGTGCCCCCAAATAATTATTGCAAAACTTCCTTTTGACCTATGATTATGTCGCCCTACTAGATTATTTGGGGAACAAAATAAAAAGGGTCAACCTGATTCTCTAATATGCGTCATAAGAATACACCTGCAGTTTAATACATAGACGAACCTCCAGGTTATTTGATAATGAAAATATTATTGCAAAATCATATACAAACACATACATGAATATTTGCTCACGAAAAGTTTCGAATACAACTTTAACCAAATACACGTGTGTGCTGGTTGGTGTGTGTGTGGGTTGGTGTGTGTGTGTGTGTGTGTGTGTGTGTGTGTTTGTGTGTGTGTGTGTGTGTGTGTGTGTGTGTGTGTGTGTGTGTGTGTGTGTGTGTGTGGGTGGGGGATTGGTGTGTGGGGTTTGGTGTGTGTGGGGGTTGGTGTGTGCGGGATGGTGTTTGAAGGTTGGTGTGTGTGGGGGTTGGTGTGTACATGTGTGTGTATGTGTGTGTGCGTTGGTGTGTGGGGGTTGGTGTGTGTGGGTTTGTTGTGAGGGTTGGTGTGTGTGGGATGGTGTGTGTGGGTTGGTATGTGAGGGTTGGTGTGTATGGGTTGGTGTGTGAAGGTTGATGTGTAAGGGTTGGTGTGTGAGGGTTGATGTGTGAGGGTTGGTGTGTGAGGGTTGGTGTGTGAGGGTTGGTGTGTGTGGGTTGGTGTGTATGGGTTGGTGTGTGAGGGTTGATGTGTGAGGGTTGGTGTGTGAGGGTTGGTGTGTGTGGGTTGGTGTGTATGGGTTGGTGCCTGAGGGTTGGTGTGTGAGGGTTGGTGTGTGTAGGTTGGTGTGTGTGTGGGTTGGTATGTGTGCGATGGTGTGTGTATGTGTGTGTGTGTGTGTGTGTGTGTGTGTGTGTGTGTGTGTGTGTGTGTGTGTGCGTCGGTGTGTGTGGTTTGGTGTGTGTGTGGGTTGGTGTGTGACGGTTGGTGTGTATGGGTTGGTGTGTGAGCGTTGGTGTGTGAGAGTTGGTGTGTGAGGGTTGGTGTGTGTGGGTTGGTGTGTGTGGGTTGGTATGTGTGGGTTGGTTTCTCTGGGCTTGTGTGTATGAGTGGTGTGTGATATGTATGTATGTCATCACATACGCATCGATCTAATTGTAATTATTTTATCTTTCGTCGTGATAATAAGTTACTGTCACAGCAGATGAAACAGTGTTTTACATACTTTATATGAAAGATTCGTGACAACTGTTATTCCTCGTGTTTTTTTTCAGAAGACTACACCCAAACCTGAAATTCCTTAATGGTTTCCTAATATAATGATTG
>OZ024867.1:8806524-8814024 GCA_964017155.1 Oasisia sp. SBJ-2009 | reverse complement strand
GTGTGTGTGTGTGTGTGTTTGTGTGTGAGTGAGTGTGTGTATATGAGTACATGTGTGTACGAGCGTGTGTGTGTGTGCGCGTGCATGCGTGCGTGTGAGTACATATATGTTTGTATGTGTGTGTATGTATGTGCACAGTTCGTGGATATGTGCATATATATGAGTATTTGTGTGTATGCAGGTATGCATGCGTGCCGGTGATTATGCGTTGGTAAATACATTAATAACTACTGTTATTATTTCATTATATAATCATCCGATGGCATTATAATAATAGGTATTTAATTATGTTGAGTTGATTTCTCATTGGAATACAGTGTGCACTATATGAATTAATCACGTTGTGGTTTAGCGAGAGATCGATCCATTGTGAGTGCTTAACGTTGTAGCGAAATATTTATTGAGTATAATCAATATAATAATGTAATGTTCCCATCGATTACATTAAGTTATATAGCGCTGTTCAAGTAATTGAATGTAACAATACATTTGTATAACATTGGTTTACGTGATGTGTTTATAGTGTATTAATTACGAATGAATGGCAGTGCCATATGTCATCGATTATACTATGTGACATTGCACATTTGTATGTACTGAGTTTCCCTGTCCGTTGTGATATATGTCGTTCAACTGTCTTGGTTTTGATCTCGATATAGATGAGTGGCGATCGGGTGTAAATGTTGGTAGTATTTATTAGCATAGCATTCCAACTAGCTACAAGTATAACGTAACCATTTCCAATATTTACGTCTACATTTGCACATGCAATAGCATTATTCGGTCACAGTAACCGATTTGGGCGATATGCCATGGTGCCTCTCTTGCTTCTAACTCGATAACGACGATTGGCGATCAGTTGGCCAAATGGAGTCAGTTTGACCGAGTGGCTTGTTACTTCGATAGCGGGTTTAACCTGTGATTGGACATTTTACCATTCAATCTAGTTGCCGTTTTATTGTAATTATTTACATTATTTATGTTCACGCTAGCGCTTGTAGTGTGACGGTTTGCAAAAACTACAAATGCGCTTGTGTATGACTGTTTGATGACACTCCACCGTAGGATTTATAATGTCTGTGACACAATAATATGACAGACTAAAAGTGAACATATTGTGGTTATTATAAATTGTGTTCGCGCTAGCATGCATAGGTGTCCGTCCGTCCGTCCGTCCGTCCGTCCGTCCGTCCGTCCGTCCGTCCGTCCGTCCGTCCGTCCGTCCGTCCGTCCGTCCGTCCGTCCGTCCGTCCGTCCGTCCGTCCGTCCGTCCGTCCGTCCGTCCGTCCGTCCGTCCGTCCGTCCGTCCGTCCGTCCGTCCGTCCGTCCGTCCGTCCGTCCGTCCGTCCGTCCGTCCGTCCGTCCGTCCGTCCGTCCGTCCGTCCGTCCGTCCGTCCGTCCGTCCGTCCGTCCGTCCGTCCGTCCGTCCGTCCGTCCGTCCGTCCGTCCGTCCGTCCGTCCGTCCGTCCGTCCGTCCGTCCGTCCGTCCGTCCGTCCGTCCGTCCGTCCGTCCGTCCGTCCGTCCGTCCGTCCGTCCGTCCGTCCGTCCGTCCGTCCGTCCGTCCGTCCGTCCGTCCGTCCGTCCGTCCGTCCGTCCGTCCGTCCGTCCGTCCGTCCGTCCGTCCGTCCGTCCGTCCGTCCGTCCGTCCGTCCGTCCGTCCGTCCGTCCGTCCGTCCGTCCGTCCGTCCGTCCGTCCGTCCGTCCGTCCGTCCGTCCGTCCGTCCGTCCGTCCGTCCGTCCGTCCGTCCGTCCGTCCGTCCGTCCGTCCGTCCGTCCGTCCGTCCGACCGCCCGCCCGCCCGCCCGCCCGCCCGCCCGCCCGCCCGCCCGCCCGCCCGCCCGCCCCACACCTGTCAATCGAAATTAATATCGACGTCTTTGGGAAGATTCAGCCACGTTGCCCTTATTGTGCGAAGAAAAGCTCGTTCCACATTCTCCACTCACTATTGCCAGATATTGATTCACCACGCTTAGTGAGGTGGACCAAAGCATACTGAAAATAATAGACGAAACGTATTACACGGTAGAAGACGATGCTGGTCAGCATGGCTGTCAGACGGGAGGACGTTCGTTCGTTCGTTCGTTCGTTCGTTCGTTCGTTCGTTCGTTCGTTCGTTCGTTCGTTCGTTCGTTCGTTCGTTCGTTCGTTCGTTCGTTCGTTCGTTCGTTCGTTCGTTCGTTCGTTCGTTCGTTCGTTCGTTCGTTCGTTCGTTCGTTCGTTCGTTCGTTCGTTCGTTCGTTCGTTCGTTCGTTCGTTCGTTCGTTCGTTCGTTCGTTCGTTCGTTCGTTCGTTCGTTCGTTCGTTCGTTCGTTCGTTCGTTCGTTCGTTCGCTCGCTCGCTCGCTCGTTCGTTCGTTCGTTCGTTCGTTCGTTCGTTCGTTCGTTCGTTCGTTCGTTCGTTCGTTCGTTCGTTCGTTCGTTCGTTCGTTCGTTCGTTCGTTCGTTCGTTCGTTCGTTCGTTCGTTCGTTCGTTCGTTCGTTCGTTCGTTCGTTCGTTCGTTCGTTCGTTCGTTCGTTCGTTCGTTCGTTCGTTCGTTCGTTCGTTCGTTCGTTCGTTCGTTCGTTCGTTCGTTCGTTCGTTCGTTCGTTCGTTCGTTCGTTCGTTCGTTCGTTCGTTCGTTAGTTTGTACGCCGGCGTCATCCCACTGGAGATGATTTCATGAAATCGGGCAAATATTAATTTCCACCCTTGCTTATTATACATTTTAGGAGCCACGAGCGATCATGCACATGTAGAATTGCGTATTTACCTCTTAGAGTTCAGCTGGGTGCTTTCTCGCCTACGACGGTGAAATGTAATATAATTGTATTTGCATGATGACAACGTTCTTTCCCAAAGGGTATGGTCGCTTCGCTACTGCTCGCGTGGTTAACGGCAATACATGGGACAATAACAAGTCACGCGAATCCCCATTAATAAAGCATAGGTGAACGACAACAAAGCTGCACGACTGAAGCAGCGCCATTTAGGTGAGCAATTCCCGGTCGACGACTGTTATTGATTATAATTATCGTTTATCGTACACCGTGTTAGCTTTCACACTATCCAGATAAATGTACAGCAAATTACATAAACCTATATTGTAAATTGATGTTCGTTGAATTCCCCGCCTCGCATGAACTCAACTGTTGTGAATGTGCTCGGGCATGTATGTTTGCGCAGTGTGTGTTTGATTACACATTAGATAGTGACGCCGACTTCGGACTACTTATGTCTCTGTTTCTCTGGATTACTTAGTGCGTCTGCTTATTGTGTGGCGGAAATCTTCACATGGATTTATAGCGGAAGTTGTTGAGTTAGAGGTGTTTGAAAGTATCAACTAACACGGAGTTCGTAGTTACGTTTTCCATTTTATGAAGACACATTAACACGTACCTAACATGATTGGCACGGTTAATTAAAATGTTTATTTTTAGAAGCATACCATTACAGTCAATACGATTGAGTAGTTGTTCTGTAAACCCAACTCAGACGTAGCAGACCCTTTGGACCCGGAGAAACTGTCGTGGACCGTTGTGTCCAGCAAACAGGACGTATCTCTTCGAGTTGCAGTCAGCCGGGGGTTTAACGCCTACGACAAATGTCGACGACTGTTATTGATTATGTCTCTGGGTTATCGGTACGTTTTGTCTGCGGATACCTTTTTCAGGAGAGGATAGCGTAAACATACGAACTTGTATTATAACATTTATTGTAAAGTTATGCTAGGAGACAATTAGGGAGGAGGAAGAAAGAAAAGAGGAGGAGGGAAGGGGTAGGAATGGAGTTAGTGGGACAGATCCTTACCACGTGACCTGTCTGTCTCGTCGTTTCCCAAAAACTCCCGTTTCGCTGCTTCACATTCTAGTTTCTTTACTCATCTTCCTTTTTCTCAACCGAAATAATTTTTCCCATCGCGTTATTCTCGCAAACATATGATTGAAGTTGTTGTTGCTCTGTCAATGTCACTGTCTCTGCACCATATATGCTCTGATTCTAACCATTTCAACGTTTTTCGAAATTCGTCCGTTCAGCATGACTCGATGATCGATGAATTCACGTATTGATGGATGGGTGGACGGGTGGACGGGTGGACGGGTGGACGGGTGGACGGGTGGACGGGAGGACGGGTGGACGGGGGGACGGGTGGACGGGTGGACGGGGGGACGGGGGGACGGGGGGACGGGGGGACGGGGGGACGGGGACGGGGACGGGGACGGGGACGGGGACGGGGACGGGGACGGGGACGGGGACGGGGACGGGGACGGGGACGGGGACGGGGACGGGGACGGGGACGGGGACGGGGACGGGGACGGGGACGGGGACGGGGACGGGGACGGGGACGGGGACGGGGACGGGGACGGGGACGGGGACGGGGACGGGGACGGGGACGGGGACGGGGACGGGGACGGGGACGGGGACGGGGACGGGGACGGGGACGGGGACGGGGACGGGGACGGGGACGGGGACGGGGACGGGGACGGGGACGGGGACGGGGACGGGGACGGGGACGGGGACGGGGACGGGGACGGGGACGGGGACGGGGACGGGGACGGGGACGGGGACGGGGACGGGGACGGGGACGGGGACGGGGACGGGGACGGGGACGGGGACGGGGACGGGGACGGGGACGGGGACGGGGACGGGGACGGGGACGGGGACGGGGACGGGGACGGGGACGGGGACGGGGACGGGGACGGGGACGGGGACGGGGACGGGGACGGGGACGGGGACGGGGACGGGGACGGGGACGGGGACGGGGACGGGGACGGGGACGGGGACGGGGACGGGGACGGGGACGGGGACGGGGACGGGGACGGGGACGGGGACGGGGACGGGGACGGGGACGGGGACGGGGACGGGGACGGGGACGGGGACGGGGACGGGGACGGGGACGGGGACGGGGACGGGGACGGGGGCGGGGGCGGGGGCGGGGGCGGGGGCGGGGGCGGGGGCGGGGGCGGGGGCGGGGGCGGGGGCGGGGGCGGGGGCGGGGGCGGGGGCGGGGGCGGGGGCGGGGGCGGGGGCGGGGGCGGGGGCGGGGGCGGGGGCGGGGGCGGGGGCGGGGGCGGGGGCGGGGACGGGGACGGGGACGGGGACGGGGACGGGGACGGGGACGGGGACGGGGACGGGGACGGGGACGGGGACGGGGACGGGGACGGGGACGGGGACGGGGACGGGGACGGGGACGGGGACGGGGACGGGGACGGGGACGGGGACGGGGACGGGGACGGGGACGGGGACGGGGACGGGGACGGGGACGGGGACGGGGACGGGGACGGGGACGGGGACGGGGGCGGGGGCGGGGGCGGGGGCGGGGGCGGGGGCGGGGGCGGGGGCGGGGGCGGGGGCGGGGGCGGGGGCGGGGACGGGGACGGGGACGGGGACGGGGACGGGGACGGGGACGGGGACGGGGACGGGGACGGGGACGGGGACGGGGACGGGGACGGGGACGGGGACGGGGACGGGGACGGGGACGGGGACGGGGACGGGGACGGGGACGGGGACGGGGACGGGGACGGGGACGGGGACGGGGACGGGGACGGGGACGGGGACGGGGACGGGGACGGGGACGGGGACGGGGACGGGGACGGGGACGGGGACGGGGGCGGGGGCGGGGGCGGGGGCGGGGGCGGGGGCGGGGACGGGGACGGGGACGGGGACGGGGACGGGGACGGGGACGGGGACGGGGACGGGGACGGGGACGGGGACGGGGACGGGGACGGGGACGGGGACGGGGACGGGGACGGGGACGGGGACGGGGACGGGGACGGGGACGGGGACGGGGACGGGGACGGGGACGGGGACGGGGACGGGGACGGGGACGGGGACGGGGACGGGGACGGGGACGGGGACGGGGACGGGGACGGGGACGGGGACGGGGACGGGGACGGGGACGGGGACGGGGACGGGGACGGGGACGGGGACGGGGACGGGGACGGGGACGGGGACGGGGACGGGGACGGGGACGGGGACGGGGACGGGGACGGGGACGGGGACGGGGACGGGGACGGGGACGGGGACGGGGACGGGGACGGGGACGGGGACGGGGACGGGGACGGGGACGGGGACGGGGACGGGGACGGGGACGGGGACGGGGACGGGGACGGGGACGGGGACGGGGACGGGGACGGGGACGGGGACGGGGACGGGGACGGGGACGGGGACGGGGACGGGGACGGGGACGGGGACGGGGACGGGGACGGGGACGGGGACGGGGACGGGGACGGGGACGGGGACGGGGACGGGGACGGGGACGGGGACGGGGACGGGGACGGGGACGGGGACGGGGACGGGGACGGGGACGGGGACGGGGACGGGGACGGGGACGGGGACGGGGACGGGGACGGGGACGGGGACGGGGACGGGGACGGGGACGGGGACGGGGACGGGGACGGGGACGGGGACGGGGACGGGGACGGGGACGGGACCGAGCAGGAGCAGAAGCAGAGGACGGACGGACGGACGGACGGACGAATCTCATATTCACGTACTGTCGCTGTGGACTTGAGAATAGGGGCGTAATGATGTAATATCTGTGTCAAAACAATACATTTTATTTGCTTTGTTAACATATATGCTTGTTTTTAATTATCAGACGATTGCTACACCTCCTTCACTTCTGCCTACACTTCCGGCACTTCTTGAAAGCACCTCCTTCACTTCCACCAACACTTTCGGCAGTTCTTGAACATCTCCTTCGCTTCCGCCGACATTTCCGGTAGATCTTGAACACCTCTTTCACTTCCGCCGACACTTCCGGTAGTTCTTAAAAACACCTCCTTCACTTCCTCCAACACTTCCGGCAGTACTTGAACGCCTCCTTCACTTCCGCCAACACTTCCGACAGTTCTTGTTGTTATCTGTTCTCACTGTCAGATCGTCCGCACGTGTTAACTAACTTAGACAATGTCATCTTGGGTTTTGGTGTTCCTGGAAAGCGATTCCAGTAAATAAAAAATAATAAAACACCAAAGGCACTCCCTAGAACCAAGCTGATGTTGCTACAGATCGGGATCTCTGCCACAAATAAGTTTGGATTCCTCATTACATACTTCTTACATTTGAGTAGCAATGACATGACGTGCTTACTTCAGGCTTGCATTAAAAACCAAGCTACACATGCTTAGTTGTTTCAAACATACATTTATAGTTGATTGACTGTTAACGAATATGACGATTACATTAAACACACATGTTAAGTTTAATTATAAAACATCTGCACCATGGGCATCCCAGGATGGTGTATCGTGGTCCAGAACACCAACATCCTGCATCGTGGTCCAGAACACCAACATCCTGCATCTGACATGTAACATCCAGTAATACTGTGATTCCCTTTGGAAACGCTCAACATATCATTCCTGGGTACGTCCCTGTGAGTGTGTCACCCCCTTTGGCAGAGATCTGAAAATGCAAGGTGTCTGTCATTTTAGTTCAGGAGACTAATAATTCCATGAATTATTACTCCCCTTAGAAAACATCATAGTGAGCTTGGAGTAGGAACATAGTCCTGATCG
>OZ024867.1:8704024-8801524 GCA_964017155.1 Oasisia sp. SBJ-2009 | reverse complement strand
TAAAGTATGATAACAATTTTACAGGTATAGAGTGTACAAACCAATACACATATTACAGAAATGTGGTATAAAACACATAATTAAACAATAACCACATACTTTTTAGACGACTATTGTATTATATATTATATTCCTGTATGATGTCGTTGCATTTACTGATATGTGTATGGTTTGTTATACTCTGGGAAACACCAACGCATTTAAGGAATGTTATCATTTTAAATATATGGTTAGGGCAACCAAATTTCCATCGGCAGTTCTTATAAATATCTTAACGTTTCCATGGTATCATTTCTATTTAAATTTATTTTCGATTTGTATAAGTACGTACAACTGTATACTTTATATATATATATAATTCAATGCAAGTGTATAGTTGTATATACTGTACAACATTCCGAAACGTTTACCCTATCGTACGGCTGACACTTTAACTCATAATATGAGTTGCATCCTCATGTGTGATGCCTATAAATAGTAGACAATACAACGGTACGTTAGTGAAGCCTTGTCAAACCTGTGACAGAAAGGTTCATTTTAAATAGCTCTAGCTCATTCAGTTGTATGAAAGGTTAACTGGCTGACTTTGTCGAATGTACGAATATTCTTTTCGTATTCATAACCGCTTGATTGAATGCTTTCAAGAGAAGTAAAACTTGTCTGAGATTGAACTGGTAAGTCTAGTTAGACAATTTCATGAAGTTACTCTTCCACAAGTCCACCTGTGTTGTCGTCTTTGTCATACAGGTGTCCCGATCCACTGTCCCAGCGCTCTTCTTGTCGGTGTAGGTGGTGGTATACTGAGACTTCCACTCGGCACGTCGTCGTCAGCACGCGCGATGTACGGACCTCCAACATGGCTGGTTAGATGTGGTAAGTAAGAGCCTGCTGTGGAACCTCACTCTTAAAGTTACCATAGGGACTGGATAAACGCGACCTTAGTAGCGAGGTGACCTAATTGGTGATATTAATTTTCGAAATTTTCTGTATGTGGACACTACTAAGCACTATCCCAGGGTTGAGACAGGGTGATAGTAATAGCAAGTTGGCTGCAGTACCGAGGTGATTGTAAAGTGAGGGCACAGCGTACATAGACAGTTTCAGAGACCTGAGATCATGTCTAACTGATGTGGGCAGTGGTAGTAAGTAACAACCTACACTGACACCTCGCTATTACGGTCACCCTCGGGACTGGACTATAGTAAACCGTATAGCGAGGTGAAATGATTAAGTATTACTGTATGTGTAAATACTTGATGCTTGGTGTGGGGCGTATTCATATACATGGCTATTTTTAATATGGTTACAGATGGAATGTTTGCAAATCAAATGTATTCGAGTAGGAATCCAATTACTATTCAGATGCATAAGTACGAGTACGAGTACGAGAACTCAGAAATAAAAAGTGACAGATTACGATATATGTGTGGTTTATTTGAAGACGTACAGGGACTGGCAGTAGACGATGTTGGTGGCTTCGTGTACTGGGTTGATGACTACAAAACAATCAAGCAAGCTTCGCTGGATGGCTCCAACACGACGACCATCTTAACAACAGGCAGGTTGAGTGTTATACGTAAACGACTACACTGAGACATTGCACTACAGCATACATTGTAGCATCTGGTAATAAAACGTCCACTGTATCATATTGCAAAACAACACCCATTGGATAATCTTGTTATACAACATCCATTGCATCATTTTGTAATAACACCCATTGCATTATCTTGTTATACAACATTCATTGTATCATCTTGTAATACACCATCCTATATATCATGTTTTAATGCAGCATCCATTGTATTATCTTGTAACGCAACATCCATTGTATCATCTTGTAATACAACGCCCGTTGTATTATTTTGCTATGCAACATCCACTGTATCGGATTTTAATACAACACCCATTGTATCGTCTTGTACTAGAGCATGCATTGTATAATTTTGCAAAACAGCATCATCTCGCCTAGTTCCACTTATGTTCGCTTGCCATTGACGAGTAATAACTATACTGGACTAACTGGAGCATATCATTTAGGAATTTTATATTACAGTTGCTTACTTGTGTGCATGGGTTGATAAACTGTTTTGCTAGAAGACCTGCCTTCTACATAATATATACGTCATCATCGGCATCATTGTGTATCGCCGCAGGAGCCGCTGGTAGGATGAAGGCATCAACGCTATTTCCAGATCTGCCTGTCTAGCGCTATCCTATTCCAGATGGAGCCCTTCCTGTACACGTCTAGTTCGTCTCTCGATCCACCATCTTGCCTGTCTTCCTCTAGATAGTTTCCCGCTGTAAGTGTTCTAGCTGGTTGTAAGCGATGTCCATCGGCGACGACGAATCCTACTGATACGGTCTTCTCTCTTACAAATATCTTTATGTCAGTCCCGATACGTGACATTTCACACAATTATCTTCATTGTGTGTGCAGTTTTTACCATGTTCTTTGCCAATTCGGTGAGTGTCCATGTTTTCGCGCCACAATTCCCATTTGGAAATACGCATGACATCTCTCTTTCAACTGGCTGCTACTCTTTAGTGTATCTCCTTGGGTGTTTTCTTTGGTGCTATATCGAAACTGTCCCAGGCACACACCTTTCTATTTGTGTAGTGTTCACAATCTTCGAAATATGCTTCTGAGAGTTGCCGTAAACGTATTGGGTGCAAAGCCATGGTGTCTCCCTGTCGTACACCTCTAATGAGTTTGATCTCAATATGGTCAAATGGTGATCAATTCGACAAATGTTTTAAGTTTGAACGAGTAACTTGTTGCGTCACGGGCGGATGTAAATAAAATATTATGATCTAGCTTCCTTCTGATATAATTATTTACAACTTTATTTTTATTTTTGCACTTGGACTATTATTAGTTGTCCACATGCCAGTTCGATAGCTATTGAGTTCGGGACATTAATATTGTAGAATGAGAGATAAGGTGTTGGGATTATTTTGACAAATTACCCTCGAACTTTCGTGTAAATGTTTGCGGGGATATCAACATTTCCATCGCGATAGCAATATATCAAGAAATTATTCAGAACCTAACAAATTATATGTATGACCTACGTATAATAATAATAATAATAATAACTCAATTGTCCAATCGTAGAGTGGAAATACATTTTCACTTTGGAGGTTGCATAAAAACACAATATTGAAGTCACTTAGTAATGCATGTATACAATAAAAACAAGCCTGTAAATATGTAAACGGTAGCTAAAAATGTATATAATATATTGTAATAAATAAATATGCTAAAACAATATGACACTATTATAGTTAGAAAAAAAAAATTAATTAAGATGAACAAACCCGTTGCATTGTCAGCGGTAGAGACTGTGATAGGTCAACGATTAATGTTATTGTGACTAATTCAGACACTTGATGGACGACGGAATGAAGGATTTAATAGGATAATATAACATACGAATCAAGGCTGACACTGTAGGAAATGTAGCATGTTGCAAGTTATTTGAAATAATATTATTTTGTTCACATTGAAACACTTAACTTGTTGACCTTACTTACCCCGCGCAGCTTTCTGACGTATCCACCCTTCTATTGAGACACTTAACTTGTTGACCTTATTTACCCCGCGCAGCTCTCTGAAGTATCCACCCTTCTATTGAAACACTTAACTTGTTGACCTTACTTACCCCTCGCAGCTCTCTGACGTATCCACCCTTCTATTGAAACACTTAACTTGTTGACCTTACTTACCCCGCGCAGCTCTCTGGCATATCCACCCTTTTATTGAAAGATTCTTATTAATCTTTACAAAATCGTTGCCATCATCTAAGAGAACCAACAGATAATTGCTTGGTTTTCTGCATATGGATGTATTAACAACATCTAGCCATTTTCAAGTACAATTAAGTATATTTTGGTAGGTATAGCTGGAGAATGTCACATGTAAACCTGTGATTGTGAGGTGAGATTCTGGAGCTGTCAATTCTCCTTGCGTCAGACATGCATTGCTAATGATGAACAGCGGGAAACGAACAGAACAAATGAAATGACATGAAAAACACATTTCGACAATAACAAAATTAATTGTCATTAAACATTGTACAAAACACATCATGACCCTATTGTATTCTTTACAGTGTTACATATTTATCACCTAATCGCTGAACCAGTAGACGCAAAACTACATGTACTACATAACCGGGTACCATGTTGAATTGTACGAGTTGGAGAGCGGTGTGAGAACGACAGTCGTCAACACTGGCCGCACAGCGGTTGGCTTGAACGAAGATCGCAACTCGAGGTAACGTGACTCATACAGTCTTACTACTAATGTTAGGCAGATCCGCACAGAGAGTGTCCAAACTGGTGGCCAGTTGTGTCACTCGAGTCGCTGAAGGTGTTACTGTGGTGCCCCAAACAACATAACCGCACATGTCATTTTGACAGTGCATTTATTTTTCCCTGGTTGACTATTTGGGGTTCCAAATAAAATGAGTACTAGTAGGGTCTAGAATTGCACTTTCGTGACCATTCTCTGGCTACTAAGGTTTGACAATTGATTTGACATATATGGACCATCTAAAAAAAGATTTAGCCCCCCGGTCCCTCTCAAAAATGCTAGCGTTTTCCGCCAGAGGGCCAAATCCAAAATGGCCGCTGGCACCATTTCGAAAAATGTACAATTGAACCAAAGCGTCAAAAATCACGTATGAAGACACTTGTTTGGGTAAGTCTTCCACGAGGATTCCGATTCTGACATTAGTTTGACGCTATTGCATCAGGTTGACCCATAAATCCAAGATGGACGCCACCGGGTAGAACGAAAACGTAACTTTTAAATCAGAACACCAAGAAGCATGTATGAAGACACTTTTTCGGGTACGTCGACCACGAGGATTCCGATTCTGACATCATTTTGACGTAATGACATCATTATGACCCATACATCCAAGATGGCCGCCATAGTTGTTAGAACGAAAACGTAACTTTTAAATCAGAGCATCTAGAAGCATGTAAGAAAACACTTTTTCGGGTACAACGACCTCGAGGATTCCGATTCTGACATCAGTTTGAAGTTATGACATCATTTTGACCCAGAAATCCAAGATGGTTGCCATCCGTTCAAAGATGGCCGCCATCCCGTAGAGCGAAAACGTAACTTTTGAACGAGAAGAGAAGATGTGGGTATTTGGAGTTTGCATTTATACAGCTTGTAAATAAGTAGAGAAATAATACTTTAAACTATGTTCAGTGAAAAATATTTAACGTGCTTCAGGGACGGTGGCACATTCGATACGCCAAGTAGTTGGCGCGGAGGCAGTGTTGGCGCTGGCTATCTGCATCAGGAGGGAGGCAGATGAATGATTTGTTCTTCATTCTCTTCCACTTCGCGGCACGGGCCTCAGCTATAGTGCTACTCTTGTTGTCGCCGTAGATGGCATGTCGTGTGAACTGGAAAAGCTGCTCTACCACCTCGTCCTCGAGGTCAAGGGTCTCTCCGCACCACGACAGCTGCCGTCGCGCCACAGGGTTCTTCGCCACTTGGTCATACACCAACCTCTTACCCTTACCGTAGAAGCCTGAGTTGGCATCACAGCCAGTCATACAGTGCAGCTGCATAACACAGCCTGCCATCTCGTCAGCTAGCAGGCCTCGGCAGAAGATCGCCTTCTGCTTTCTCTTGATACAGAGCATACCTGCCAGCTTCTGCTAGAGGACGGCTGCTACGACATAGGCATCTGTTTCAACGGCATCAATGACAACAGGGCCAGTGCAGCCTGACTCGCGCATAACTGCGAAAGCGGAGAAGGGGACAGTGATGGGCTATGCTGACAGCTCTCCCTGTTGATCAAGTCGCCTACCTTCGAACTGACTTCACTCGATCCATCCAGGCAACCCCCTACTCCAAAATGGCCTGGGACATGTGGAGTGAGTGTACCATGAACAAGGTCAGCAAAATGAAACCTGACTGGCTCACTATCCTCCATAATGAGAATCAGCTGCTGGTGCACTCCAGAAATGAAATGTGAACAATGTGGCCCGGATCAGAATGGCTCACAACGACCTGGTCAATCGAAAAGATGCAAAGAGGAAGCACATAGAATGCGGTCCAAAACGGATGCGATAAGACGAGCAGTGCGTGCAGGGCCTAGTCACATGCATGCAATAATTCGAATACCTCCCGTTCGATCCGGCCTTACCAACCCTCCGCATCCTACAGTCCGCAATGCCTGCATCTGGTAAGCTCGTTGCGGACTTCAACTAAGCGTCTGCTGCGGGGGAAGAAACATTGACCAGTTTCTTGCGAGAGCGGATGTTCAGGAAGAATACCTCCCTCCATGCATCCGTTCCTCTGAGCAAACGGTTGACGTTTGCCAAGGGACCAGGCGCGATGAAGCCAGGGGAGGACAGAGATGGGGCGACATATATGGGGCGGACTGCTCTTAAGGCTGTGATCAACCTGGTTGAGATCAGTCAATGTATGGACCTTTCCCAATTGTTGGAACATCGCGTTGTCGAGGAGTGTATGACCTTGTTCAACTCCGACGATATATACAGAAAAACGCAAAAGAGCAAGCTCATCCAGAAGCTCTCTCTGCAATCTATAGACCTACAAAAACCCTACGTCGCTGTTGTCGACATGGACATGATCTGGAGTATGGCAGCTCCAACAGCAGAAGATCGGCAGACGAAAGATGGCACCCCATACAATTGGTCGGACTACGTGCACAAGGTGTCATCCATCATCCTTGCCCGCCGTGGCGATGCTGACTGTATCATCTGTGTGAACGACGCAGCATACTCGACTAAAGACGACGAGCGAGACCTGCGGGTGCAGGGCAAGGCACATGTCCCCAACACCTACATGAACTTGGCAGACCCTTCCCCTGTGCCAGAGCGTTCAAAACGCGCTGTAGAGTCAGCAACAAGGGGAAGCTGCAAAAAAAGGCAAAAAGCTGACCGACATAGCACAGAGTGTTGATGCTGAGACAATCTACTCAGTTGGCCCCCACAGCACCAACGTGTCAATACAGCAACCAATGCAGAACGGCAGCTTTGACCAGTCTCAGGCTGACACTGTCCTCTTCTCCGCTTTCGCAGTTCTGCGCGAGTCAGGCTGCACTGGCCCTGTTGTCATTGATGCCGTTGATACAGATGCCTATGTCGTGGCAGCATTCCTCTAGCAGAAGCTGGCAGGTATGATCTGTATCAAGAGAAAGCAGGAGACGATCTTCTGCCGAGGCCCGCTAGCTGACGAGATGGCAGACTGTGTTGTGCAGCTGCACTGTTTGACTGGCTGTGATGCCAACTCAGGCTTCTACGGTAAGGGTAAGAAGTTGGTGTATGACCAAGTGGCGAAGAACCTTGTGGCGCGACGGCAGCTGTCGTTGTGCGGAGAGAGCCTTGACCTTGAGGAGGAGGTGGTAGAGCAGTTCACACGACATGTCATCTACGGCGACAACAAGAGTAGCACCGTAGCTGAGGCCCGTGCCGCGAAGTGGAAGAGAATGAATAACAAATTATTCTTCTGCCTCCCTCCAGATGCAGATTAACAGCGCCAACATTGCCTCCGCGCCAACTACTTGGCGTATCTAATGTGCCACCATGGCTGGGAGATAGTGGGTGATCGCTGTCGCCCTGTAAATACCAAGTTAAAATGGGTTTCGACGTTAATTTTTTTTCACTGAACATAGTTTACTAGTATTTTTTCTCTACTTATTTACATACTGTATAAATGCAAACTCCAAAAACCCACATCTTCCCTTCTCGTTCAAAAGTTACGTTTTCGCACTACGGGATGGCGGCCATCTTTGACTGGATGGCAACCATCTTGGATTTCTGGGTCAAAATGATGTAATAACTTCAAACTGATGTCAGAATCGGAATCCTCGAGGTCGTTGTACCCGAAAAGGTGTCTTCATACATGCTTCTAGATGCTCTGGTTTAAAAGTTACGTTTTATTTATACCAGCTATGGCGGCCATCTTGGATTTATTGGTCTTAATGATGTCATTACGTTAAATTGATGTCAGAATCGGAATCCTCGTGGTCGACGTACCCTAAAAAGTGTCTTCATACATGCTTCTTGGTGTTCTGGTTTAAAAGTTACGTTTTCGTTCTACCCGGTGGCGTCCATCTTGGATTTATGGGTCAACATGATGTCATAGCGTCAAACTAATGTCAGAATCGGAACCTCGTGGAAGACTTACCCGAACAAGTGTCTTCATACGTGATTTGTGGCGCTTTGGTTCAATTGAAATTTTTTCGAAATGGTGCCAGCGACCATTTTTGATTTGGCCCTCTGGCGGAAAACGCTAGCATTTTTGAGAGGGACCGGGGGCTAAATCTTTTTTAAATGGTCCATAGAAGTCAAATCAATCGTCAAACCTTAGTAGCCAGAGAATGGTCACGAAAGTGCAATTCTAGACCCTACTATACATCTGATTATCATGTATTCACAATTATAGTAAAACATCACTTACAATTTAATATGTAATTGGACATGCATATTTTTTGAAGGTAAAACTAGTATTACAAAATAAACATACAATACTATTTCCAATTTATTTCTGTTTTATTTTGAGGTTTCTTCAGCGTATGCACATATCAGCGGGCATATGTCAAAATGAGCATGTCTTTTATGTATTTACAATGGACTTGAGCAATTTTAGTATAATATTTTTAAACTTCTCTTTCAGTTGTTGTATAGTTAGAGTACTTACGCGTAACGATGGTGCATTGTGCCCTTTCCGTGTATTTGATGCATTATACTTCTAGGGTAGTTTCAACTTTGTCCCTTTTTATGGGATGTTTTATTCATTGAAAGGGATAAATATCTGATTTCACTGAAGACATCGTGCGTGTGATGGTAATGCCTCTGCATATGATCCAATATGTATTCACATTTCTTCTGAAGCTTACTGCTCTTGTGTATTGACTTTGCATTTTTGTGTCTCCCCGTTGATAACAGATCCACAGGCTGCTTTGTGTTTGAATTTGTAGCTGTAGAGGATGGTGTGTGTGTGTGTGTGTGTGTGTGTGTGTGTGTGCGTGTGTGTGTGTATGTGTGTGTGTGTGTGTGTGTGTTTGTGTGTGCGTGCTGGTGTGTGTGTGTGTGTGTGTGTGTGTGTGTGTGTGTGTGTGTGTGTGTGTGTGTGTGTGTGTGTGTGTGTGTGTGTGTGTGTGTGTGTGTGTGTGTGTGTGTGTGGTTGCATGCGTATGTCGTATGCCTGCATGTATTAAAGTTTGGTGTATGCGTTTCGCCACACAAAATATTTGCTAACGAAACGTTTAGAATATAACTTTTTAATGCGCGTGTGCGTGCCGGTGTGTATGTATGTTATATTTGTCACCACACACGACCACATACACATACATAAACACAAACATTGGTACTGGTCAAAATGTTCTAATATATTTTTAATACGAAATATTACGTTCAGGTGTAATTTTGGGAAACAGATTCATCCTAATGAACATTATTTATCTTCTTTCCTTATAAAAATAATAATATTAGAGAACAAATAAAGAAACTTAGCCAACGCAGATATAAAATAATGTAATTACATTTCACACATTTTGAATTCATGCAGTGCACGTGTTTGCATAAAAAAAAATTATATTGATTATACATTTTGCAAGTAATACATATATATATACTATTCCGAAAAATTATGTTTAGCTAACCGTATAGATAGCAGTTGAAAACAATTTAAATTCATCACTTGTAATGCGTACCCTAGTGTGGAATACCTTATGAAATATACGGATTGTGTCTACAACAATAACATAATTTCTTTTACATTTACATATTAATATTTCAATTAGATCATGGCTAAACATATGACATCCTGCAAACAATGATATAGAACCAGAGTATTTATTTTACTTTCATGGTCACTAAGAGTTACGGATAATAGTAAGCCTTTTGAACAACATTTTATAGCAAAAACTGAACTATTAGGAAAAATATTATGGACGGTACTGACGATATCTGAATGAACAATCATTCATCTGTATGCGCCAATTACATTCCCAAAGAAAGCGAATTTAATAGTACTGTTCTGCGTATAAGGGTGAGTTCGGGAAATCATTATGGAATATCATATTTGGCTTTATTGTTCGGAAAATGTCGTCTTGAAAATATCACAAGTTGTTCACACATTTTTTGAATAATGTTTCACCTGCTGAACAAAGACAAAATACTTACATAGTTAACATTTTCTAACCTGCACATAATAGGTTGTAGTGGTAGACTGTGACTAAAGTGATCTTAACAATGTCATTTCACGATGTTTCGTATTGTGTATGTATATACATATATGTATATATATATATATATATATATATATATATATATATATATATATATAATATATATATATATATATGTGTGTGTGTGTGTGTGTGTGTGTGTGTGTGTGTGTGTGTGTGTGTGTGTGTGTGTGTGTGTGTGTTATTTTTAGTGTGCTGTTTTATGCGACGTGGATTCCTAAACAAATCTATAAAGCTAATCTGAACGGCAGTGACATCACAGCGATCGTGACAACAGGCTTGCCGCATGTGACGTCGATTGCCATCAACTTCGATAAGAAGAGAATGTGTTGGTCAGATTACGATAAGTGTTGTACCAGTTTGTATCCGATGTACTGAGTATATTGGCCTCAATGACGGTGAAGTGACGTCACCAGAAATTAAGCAGCGGAAGTTATGTTCCTCGTCATACGAAAGTTCCAATTGTTCGCAAAACCATACAAATATACACAATTACAAAAACCCAGTTTTCATATTTAGTAGTATCGCATACAGTAGTGTCCGAAGTCAGAGTTATAAACTTGATTGAATTATAGTTTCTAGTGCACTACCTATCCGCAAAGGGGCTCCCCTTTAAAAAATAAGACGCACGAATTTGCGTAGTATTAGTTCGTGAATTGTCCGTAAGAGGGTGCCACCAGTACACGACCTAACCGCCAGGGGGCGCCACTTGACCTTCCACCGGTGGAATTCCACCGCGCCGCGCCAAGCATGCCTTGATAACCACATACTATACTACTTATATATATGTATATATATATATATATATATATATATATATATATATATATATATATATATATATATATATATATGTATATACAGTATATATAATTAGTAGGCCCTATATATAATGTCAGTAATTGTGTTTTAGACTTGAAGCACATCGAATGTTCTGACTACTTCGGCAACCACAGACAAGTCTACACCACAACTGGCAGACCGGGGGATCTAGACATTGTCAATAATGTTGCTTATTACGTACAGGACTCGCCAAAAAGGTACATTATCATACGTAATATAATGCCTGATACAATGCTGCTAAAAGATCACGATGGTGCAATGAGGTACCACAATAACTAATCGGACAGAGGGCGCTCTGACACAACTAGGGTCTTTGTGCCGTCTTTTACGTATTCTTGACGTGTGTAAAATGCGGCACCGTTTTGCGTAACATTTTGTGGAACGCTTGTTTAAATAATCCTACAATCAGCTGTTGAACTCGCATGACTCCCGCTAAATATGGATACAGTCTGACATGTCCGTCAATGTGAAGGTATAATATGTACATTAAGGAACATTCACAACCGATGGAACGTCGACTGCTGGCCCGACGACAAGTGTGCTGGCTCGATGCCGGAAAGAGTGTTTAAAATCATCTATAGCTCGCCACACGAGACTGCTACGTCTTCACACATAGTTAAATATTGATATCATGTAACATGTCCGTCAATATGAAAGCATAATGTCTACATTAACACACATTTACAGTAGATGAAACGTCGCGGGACGTTCGATTTAATTCAGTGCCAATATGGCGTTGTTTTGGCTGTTCTGTTCTGTCTATTGACCACACACACGGCTTGCCCATATACAAACTATCGTTGGCTACGCGCCTGCACAGTAAATAGATAATTGACGATGATTTAAACAAGCGTTCAGCAAAACATGCAAACAAATCCACGTTAGTCGCTGGAGGCGCTGATACACAACTAGGATCTAGTTGCGTATTAGCGTATTGGATTTGTGGAAGCCCATTAGAATAAACGGAGTCAATGATGAATGTCGTAATGATTTGAGCCATCTCGTGTATACTTGCAAGAGAGACATAATAACCAGTGTGCAACGTGTTTAATAACATAATTATGTAATGATGTAACCAAGTTTTTCGACGGACGCAGTGCGTCATTGTTTACCGATGTCACAACTGAAAAAGTCCACCACGTGACCAAGTGCTTAGCAAATATACAGTAACAATGTTTTATTGTGACGTATGCAGACTACGATGTACTCGACGCGTCAGTATTGACGGGGCTTCTGGTATATGATTCACAGCTACGTGCAGGTTTCACTTATGCCACCTATCTAAACAAATTTTGTCTCAAAATAAGTACATTTAGAGCCTTAATATCAATCGAGAGTCGATGTAAAGCTCAGTAATAGCATTTGTTTTGTCCGCTAGATGGTGCTGGCGTGTAATGTAGCGTGCGTTAAGGTTATCCGCTAGATGGGGTTAGCGTGTAATGTAGCGTGCGTTAAGGTTATCAGCTAGATGGGGTTAACGTCTAGCGTAGTGAGGTGGCAACCGAATATTTTGTCACAAACCAACATTTTTTCTAGATTTGGTTGGGAATTTACGATAATGACTTAATAAAATACGAATACTTGACATAATTATCACATCAAAACGTTAAGTTATGTTATGGCTGTGGTCGAGACCACCATTTTCCCGGACGTTTTGTCTTACACGTGAGAGGAATCATCCTGTTTATGGAAGTTATGTTTTTGCACATGACCGGAAGCTTCATTGTTTACGGAAGTTACGTTTTACACATGGTAGGAGCCCATTTTTGGTAGAAGTTATGATACGAATATGGTAGGAAGTGGAAAGTTTCCTCATTCTATCTCGTTAACTCGCCAAATGTTATGAAATTACCACGTTGAATTTAGTAAAATACGAATATTTGCCAAGGTTATGGTCTCGAAACACAAAAAGGTATGTCATGACTGTGACCGAAGCCGCCATTTTACAAGAAATTATGTTACGGAAGTAGTCGAAGCCATCGTTTTCTATATCAAACCCTAATTAGAGGCTGTTTTGTCCGCTAGATGGGGCTCGCGTCTAACGTAGTGTCAGAGTTATACGCTAGATGGTACCAGTTTTTAAAGAAGTGACGTGGCAACCCAACATTTTTTCTAGATTGTTTTAGATTTGGTTAGGAAAATGATGTGTGTCATAAGAAAAACCACCAAGGTTCTCGGTTTATGATAGAAAGTGTCAAAGTTTTCCCACAGAAGGTTACGAAAGTAACAAGATGACTTAGAAAAATACGTCAAAGTGACAAAATCATGGCGGTGAAACGGAGAAAGGTTGTGAAATGGTACAAAGTTGGGACACTGACTAAGTAAAATATGACAAACTTGACTAAGTTATCACGTGGAAACAGAATAAATATTGTATTTTACTACTGGTTACAAGAGTAACTTAGTTAACATTGTGAAAACACCACCTGTCTACGCAATGAAACGGTAAAACGTTACGAAATGCTACGAAGTTAGCACACAGATTTAGTAAAACACAAATATTTAATAAGGTTTTCACCCCAAAACTCTAAAAGTTACGTTATGACTGTGACCGAAGCCACCATTTTACAAGAATTTCTGTTATGGATATAGTCGAAGCCATAGTTTTCTATGTCAAACCCAAATTAATGGCTGTTTTGTCCGCTAGATGGGGCTCGCGTCTAACGTAGTGTCAGAGTTATCTGCTAGGTGGCATACGTTTTTAAAGAAGTGACGTCGCAACCCAAGATTTTTCTAGATTGTTCACGGTGTATGATAGAAAGTGGCAAAGTGTTTCCATAGAAGGTTATGAAAGTACCAAGCTGACTTAGAAAAATACGTCAAATTGACAAAGTCATCGTGGTGAAACGCTGAAAAGTAGTGAAATGGTACAAAGTGGCCACGCTGACTTAGTAAAATATGAAAACTCGACAAGTTTATGGCGTCGAAACAGAAACATATTCCATTTAACTTCAAGTTACAAGCATAACTTAGTTAAATTTGTGTAAACACCACCTGTCTAACGCAATGTACGGTGACACGTTACGAAATGGAACGAGGTTAGCACACCAACTAAGTAAAATATGAAACAACTTGACAAAGCTATAGCATGTAAACACTAAAACTACGTGAAATTGACAAAGTCACCGCTGTGAAACACTGAAAAGTTGTGAAATGGTTCAAAGTTGACACGCCGACTTAGTAAAATATGTCTTGTATTTTGTTTTGTGAACATAACGTGTTTGTAAACTTTAGTTTTGTTTTTAAACATAACTTGTTTGTAAATTTTTGTTTTATAAATATATCGTGTTTGTAAACTTTCTGTTTTGTGAACATAACTTGTCTGTAAACTTTTTATTTTTGTTTTGTAAATATAACGTGTTTGTAAACTTTTGTTTTGTAAACATAACTTGTCTGTAAACTTTTTATTTTGTTTTGTAAACATAACGTGTTTGTACAACTTTTGTTTAGTAAACATTTGTTTGTTTTGTAATGTTTTGTAAACATAACCTGTCTGTATTTTTTTTGTTTTGCAAACATAACGTGTTTGTAAACTTTTGTTTTGTAAACATAACTTGCCTGTAAACTTTTTATTTTGTTTTGTAAACATAACATGTTTGTAAAACTTTTGTTTTGTAAACGTAACTTGTATGTACACTTTTTGTTTTATAAACGTAACGTGTTTGTAAATTTTCTGTTTTGTATTTTGTTTTGTAAACATAACTTGTGTGTAAATTTTGTTGTTTTATAAATATAACGTGTTTGCAAACTTTCTGTTTTACATTGTTTTGTTTTGTAAACTTATTTTATTATGTTGCTTTATGTTATGTTATGTTATGTTATTTTATTATGTTGTGTTATATTATTTTATGTTATTTTATTATATTATGTTGCTTTATTTTGCTTTATGTTGGTATGTTATATTATGTTATGTTCTGTTGTTATATTATTTTACTTTATTTTATTTCGCCTTATTTCATTTTATTATGCGTTATATTACTTTATGTTATTTAATATTATTATGTTGCCTTATGCTAATTTATGTTATGTTACATCATATTATGTTATGTTATGTTATGTTATGTTATGTTATGTTATGTTCTGTTCTGCTCTGTTACATATTTTATTTTATTATCATGCTGTATGTTATGTTCTATATTTTATTTTATTATGTTTCTTTATGTTATACTACATTATGCTATGTTCTGCTATGTTATATTACTTTATTTTATTTCGTCTTATTTCATTTTATGTTTTGTTATATTAATTTATTTTTGTTCATGTTATTTTATTTTACTTTAGTTTTTATTATCTTATTTTATTTTATTATGTTGCTTTATGTTATGTTATATTATTCTATTTTATTATGTTTTGTTATATTATTTGATATTATGTAATTTTATTGTGTTGCTTTATATTACATTATGTTATATTATATCACAATTATTTATGTTATGTCACGTTATGTTCTGTTCTGTTCTGTTCAGTTCAGTTCAGTTCAGTTCAGTTCAGTTCAGTTCAGTTCAGTTCAGTTCAGTTCAGTTCAGTTCAGTTCAGTTCAGTTCTGTTCTGTTCTGTTCTGTTCTGTTCTGTTCTGTTCTGTTCTGTTCTGTTCTGTTCTGTTCTGTTCTGTTCTGTTCTGTTCTGTTCTGTTCTGTTCTGTTCTGTTCTGTTCTGTTCTGTTCTGTTCTGTTCTGTTCTGTTCTGTTCTGTTCTGTTCTGTTCTGTTCTGTTCTGTTCTGTTCTGTTCTTTTCTGTTCTTTTCTGTTCTTTTCTGTTCTTTATTTTATTTTATTATGTTGCTTTATGTTATGTTGTATTATTTTACGTTATTTGATTTGATTAGGTTGCTTTATGTTTTGTTATATTATTTTATTTTATTATGTTGTGTTATATTATTTTATGTTATTTTATTTTATTATATTGCGCTATGTTACGTTATGTTGTTATCATGGAGTTGGTAAAATATGAAAAACTTGACAAAGTTATTGCATGTAAACACTATAAACACGTAAATTTGACAAAGTGCTGGCGGTGAAACGCTGAAAAAGTTGTGAAATTGTACAAAGTTGGCACATGCAGTTAGTAAAATATGAAAAACTTGACAAAGTTATGGCTTGTAAACACTAAAAACACGTACAATTGACAAAGTGATGGCGGTGAAACGCTGAAAAAGTTGTGAAATGGTACAAAGTTGGCACATGGAGTTAGTAAAATATGAAAACCTTGATAAAGTTATGGCATGTAAACACTAAAAACACGTAAAATTGACACAAAGTGATGGCGGTGAAACGCTGAAAAAGTTGTGAAATTGTACAAAGTTGGCACATGCAGTTAATAAAATATGAAAAACTTGACAAAGTTATGGCATGTAAACACTAAAAATACGTAAAATTGATACAAAGTGATGGCGGTGAAACGCTGAAAAAGTAGCGAAATGGTTCAAAGTTGGCACATGGAGTTAGTAAAATATGAAAACACTTGACAAAGTCAAGGCGGTGAAATGGGACGAGGTTAGCCACACGGATACACGTGAACACACACGAACAATTACGGATACGTGCGAACATATGAGAACATTTACGGACACACGCAGTCACACGCGAACACTTACGGGCACACGCGAACACATGCGAACATACGCGAACACACGCGAACATACGCGAACACACGCGGACACACGCGGACACACGCGGGCACACGTGGGAAATACGTAAAATTGACAAAGTCATAGCGGTGAAACGTTGAAAAGTTGTGAAATGGTACAAAGTTGGCACACCTAGTTAGTAAAATATGAAAAAACCTGACAAAGTTATAGCCAATAATAGAAAAATATTGTATTTTACTACAAGTTACAAGACTAACTTAGTTAAATGTGTGAAAACACCACCTGTCTAGCGCTCTGAAACGGTGAAACATTACGAAATGTAACGAAGTTAGCCCAATGACGTAGTAAAGCACGAACATTTGCCAAGGTCATCAACTTTGTTGTGTGTATGACTCTAATTACTGAATGTTTTATGCTCTAGATGGCGCTAACGTGTAACCTAATTTCAGAGTTATCCGAAAGATGGTGCCAGCTTTTAAAGACGTGACGTGACAATCCAAGATTTTTCTAGATTTTCGATAGAAACAAATTCTACGACGTAAGAAAAACCCACCAAGGTTCTTGTTTTACAATAGAGAGTGGCATAACTTTGACACATAATGTCATACAATTACCAAGATGACTTAGAAAAATACGTGATATTGACAAAGCTCTCGCGATGAAACGATGAATACTGGTACAAATGGTACAAAGTTGGCACACCGAGTTAGTAAAGTATGAAAAACATGACAAAGTTATGACATGTAAACACTAAGAACACGTAAAATTGACAAAGTGATGGCGGTGAAACGATGAAACAAATTGTAAAATGGTACAAAGTTGGCACACCGAGTTAAGTGAAATATGAAAAATATGACAAAGTTATGCCATGTAAACACTAAAAACACGTAAAATTGACAAAATTATGGCGGTGAAACGCTGAAAAAGTTGCGAAATGGTACAAAGTTGGCACATAGAGTTAGTAAAATATGAAAAACTTGACAAAGTTATGGCATGTAAACACTAAAACACGTAAAATTGACAAAGTGATGGCGGTGAAACGATGACAAAAGTTGTATAATGGTACAAAGTTGGTACACCGAGTTAGTAAAATATGAAAAACACGACAACGTTACGGCGTAGAATAGACAAATATACTATTTTACTACAAATTACAAGAATAACTTAGTTACATTTGTGAAACACCACCTGTGTGACGCAATGAAACGGTGAAACGTTACGAAATGGAACGAGGTGAGTACACTGGCTCAGTGAAATAAGTAAAGTTGGCAGGGTTATTGCGTGGAAACTTTAAATGGCACTAGTTTTTAACGTTATCACTATGATTGAATGTGTAATTTTGCAAGAAATTGTGTTATGGTCCTGATGTGACCCGACATTTTGACGGAAGTTTTGTTTTGCACATGGTAGGAAGCGTCATTTCAACGGAAGTTATGGTTTGCGCATGACATAAAACTCTCCTACCGTCGTGTTTATTGGTTGCACAACGACAAATGTAAGTTGCCTACATGCAGAACGTGATCGGTGTGTGCTCCATACTGAACATGGTGGCGACGCGTGAGCTACAGTTTTGTATTGTTGGAAGAAATGCCATATGACCTGCATACTGGACAATACGCATGCGCATTGCACGACATATGTATGTTGCCTGTTATACTGGACATAGTAGCGACGCGCGAGTTACAATTTTATATTGGAAGAAATGTTATGTGACCTTTATACTGGACGACACGCAAGCGCATTGCACGAAATAAGTAAGTTGCCTACGTGCAGAACGTGACCTGTGTGTGTGTGCTACATACTGGACATGTAGTGAGATCCGCCATATGAATAAACGTGTTCAGACTTGTGAACGTACCGCCACTACGTGACAGATACAATGTATTACATTGTTTTTTTATTTACTGCTGGTTGCCTAACAATCTATAGTTGAACCGGCGACAGGTCTACTATAGGGTGGTTTGTTAAGGTATGTTTTGGTATAGTTTAATACAGTAATTTATAACCGTTTACCTTTCTCAGCTCCATGTCTTGAGACAAAGACGTATTCGGTTTTTCATAAAGCCTTTTCATTAAACAGTGTTAAAACCCAATTTGGTTAAAGGTATTGCCCCTACAAAACTGCCCCCAAAACCCATTTCCAACCTTCTCCGCAACAGCCAATGAAAACTCTTCTTCGTGTGCAATAGCCAATGAAAATGCTCGCCAGGTTAGCCACTTGACCTCTTGACTATTTTTAAAAGCAGTTTAAAAAATAAGACACACATATTTATGGGGTATTATCTGAATACATATCCGTCACATGAGTCCACTTGTTGTTTCACCTAATTTGTAATTCGTCATCTATCCGCGAGGGGACGCTACATGAGCCCTAACGCCATCTTGACCCTTTTCAAAAATAAGACGCACGAATTTGAACAGTACTAGTTCGTGACTTGTCCGTCAGAGGGCGCCACTAGTGCTTGACCTATCCGCCAGGAGGCGCCACTTTAAATAATAAGCTGCACGAATTTGTGTGGTTTTAGTTCGTGACTTGTCCACCAGGCGGTGCCACTAGAGCATGATATATCCGCCTGATGGCGCCACTATTATACGACCTATCCGCCAGGTGGCGACACTTGACCGGAGGAATTCCTCCGCGGCGCGGCAGTGGGGTAACGATAGGCACCTACATTACTACTGGTGTAACATACTGTTTTAACAGTCACCCAACAAACATTTCAAATGTGAATCCAACAAATACAAACAAATAAGAAATACAAAACATATATATACTCAATATAAGCACACATAAAACACAGGTTTACATAGATGTATAAATGCACCAAATAGCCACCATGCAAGGACTGCCTTTTCATGCATGCCAAGCGTGCCAACTATCAGGCTGGCATCTGGAGAGGCAGTCTTCAGCAACATCCACAAGTCCCAAGCCCAGTCGAGCATGGCTGGGCCAAAAATGACGATGGCCAGCTCACCGTGGAATGGATGCGAGGATCTCCAGCCCCTGATGCAGTGTTGCAGCTGCTGTCCTGCAAGTGTAGTCGTGGATGCAAGCTACCGGAATGCCATTGCATGAGCAATGGATTGAAATGTATAAACATGTGCAAGTTGCAGACATGTGCCAATCAACCCCAAGACGAGGACATTGACATGATGATTTCGGAGGCATACCTGACTGACTCTGAAACAGACGACTAAAATGGACGACTGATCTTAAGGAAGGATCCCTCACACTTGAAAGACTGATAATTTGTGCTTCCAATTATCTGTGACATAAGTAAGAAGCTCATTATGTAATCTTAATTGTATTTACATCACATGTTTTGTTCTTTCCAGAAAATAAAAAGACTTTCTTTCATGGGTATCTGTTTTCATCAAATTCAGAGACATGAATATAGACTTTCTTTCATGGGTATCTGATTTTCATTAATTTCGGAGACATAAATATCATATTCCTAAGATGATATGAATACAAAGAAAAATGTACATTAGAATGATTTAGGCACCCTGAGTAGTTACCAAGCCCCAACATACCGAAAATGCACTATACTCGATCCTCGGATTTCCACTCTAAGTTTTACATATTCAACGCATGATAACTACCACTACGCTACCAGTCCGCAATGGTTATCATACCAAACTGTGAAGTAGAGATGTCTAGCAAGTCAAAAATCACAACTAGAATTTGCCCACCCAAATGATACCCGTGGGTGCATTTTCGGGTCTTGGCTCCTGGACTATTTATCACTATTGTTGTTATAGCGTTTGTATGGGTTATTTTTAATACTGATAAGTCACTTTGTTAATTATATAGACACACATATTTTCGTTATTTATTTTGAAATATTATCTGTGGGTAGTATTCTTCTTATTGTATGTTTAGCAGAATGTTATGAAGCGCCATAACCAATTATGGATGTGGCGCTATATAAGTAAAATATTATTATATTATAATAAAACTTATAATGTCCTGCAAATCATAGAGGTGATGATAATTAATTATTACTATATTATACTATTAATTTAACTATTTTGTGCGTGCGAATGCAGTAAGTAAAGTATATAAATATTCGCGCGCACAAACGTGTCGTCTAATTGCATTTTGTGAAAGGCTAACTTATTTTAGCGATGTTATGGTACCGGGCAGCGGTCGACATCTGCGGGTTTGGGTTATGGATTTTCTTCGTTAGAGAAAAGCAAGTGATTTTATTTTATAACGTAGTGTATGCATATGTATGTAAGATAGGTGAGCAGAAGTTTGGCGGCTGTTGGTGGTCCTTTTTCATGGTTATGTCAATCTAACCCGGTCGTCTGGCATCCGTGCTGTGTCTATGACTGTCCCATGGAATCCACTGGAGCACTGTTTCAGTTCTGGTTAATTCAAAGGGTAACAAAAAGATAGCTTATTGATATTACTGTCTTTCACTGTACTGTTGCTACAAGCGTGTGAGGAACCGTGTTGCATAATGCTGTCGCGATTTCGTTGTAAACCGACGTAAGGCACTTGCAGCGAACCACTTGGCTCTCTGTTATGACAACTGAACCAACAGACGACTCCGTGACGTATTAGTTTTCCAAAGAGCAGATAGAAGCTTGGTTGTCATTGGTTGCAAAGACCAAGACGGGCCCGTTCATAGTGTCGGTGATTTAGCTAGACTTTCCCACGTTAAGTCCACTTTCTGAGGAAACCACTAATGTGAACAATTTGATTGTAAATGCAAATGATTAGCTTGTATAAACTCTTTTAGGTGCATAACACCAAACTGTTGCCTTTTCCCCCTTTAATATACTGGAAACTTGATCAAAAGTTACACTGACTAGACCAAACATAATTTTATTATCTGAAACATTTTGGTTTTGATAAAAATCAATAACATGAGCATCCCAAATCGGCCTGAACATGGTGGAAGCTTCTCGACAAGTGATGAAGCAATATAAGTAAAATAATCATTAACATATTCTGCTACCATCAGTCTGTTTATCAAAACATAACTTATTTTCATTGTTAAGACTAATACATTTATATACAATGTGTGAAAGGCGAAATAACAATTATTGGACTTGTTGTTTGTTTGTTTTTATTTTCACCAACACAGTAAGTATTCTTAGTATTACTATTTCACTACAACAATGACATCTCATATATATATACATATATATATATATATATATATATATATATATATATATA
Organism: Oasisia sp. SBJ-2009; assembly: GCA_964017155.1. NCBI lineage: Eukaryota > Metazoa > Annelida > Polychaeta > Sabellida > Siboglinidae > Oasisia > Oasisia sp. SBJ-2009. The sequence goes on along the minus strand of OZ024867.1, from coordinate 8,779,650 downwards.
TATATATATATATATATATATATATATATATATCACATAATAAATATAATGTAATTATAATATATATTTAACTACAGTACAACAAGTTAGCATATACAATGTTTGAAAGGCGAAATAACAATTATTGGATTTGTTGTTTGTTTGTTTACATTTTCACCAACACAGTAAGTATTCTTAGTATTACTAATTCACTACAACAATGACATCTCATATATATATATATATATATATATATATATATATATATATATATATATATATATATATATATATATATATATATATATATAACTATAACAACGCACGTAAAAGCTCCCACGTTAATATGGAGCGTATCAAATCGGTGGCATCTTTGTGAATGTGGTCCGCCGAATGTGTTAGTTTAATGTTATTCGACAGGTAGCGCCACCGGGCCAATTCGAATGCAGCCGGACAAATTATAACAGTCGGTACAAAAGTTACGGATGTTGATACTTTAGTACTAAGTACCTATCTGCAGTTTTGCAAGATGCTCAAAGATACCTCATAGGCTACGTGCCGCCAACAGCACCCTTGGTTACCTACACCGCATACAGTGTGGTCGTGCGTGGCCGTGCGCCTTCTTCTAGTCATACCCTGAGCCTGACTCCTGCGGCTTGGACTGGGAGCACGCCTCCGAGAACGACTGTTGCCAGTGCTGGAACGTTTTGTCTTTTGACAGAGTCGACCGTCGTTCAAAGTAAGCACACTCGCTGTGTTATTGTCCAGCAGTGTCATTGCATATGACGGCGTGCATGCAGATCTGTCTGTTTACGTTCATAGTGCGAGGTCGAGGGTAGTGACGCGAATATGATCCCTTTGCCAAACCGGGCTTTGCCCGGCAAAGCTTTTGGCTTTATAATAGTCTTTACTAATATTTTTATTTTACTTCTTTTGACTTGATTTTTACTAGTCTATGGTAAGGTGCTTAGAAAGAGTTATTAGTTGATGTCCCCTGACCAACATAAATTAAAAAAATACACTAATTGCTTCTAAAACGAAAATTATTCAATTTGACTTATATTATCGCTCAGTAAACAAACTCGTAACTAAGCTGCTAAAATTCATTGAGACTGATACATACTCGTAGACATAACAGTTAAACTAAATTTTGTATAACTCTTCATTTTTTAAACAAAACATTTCCTGGCTTGAGTCTGCCATAAATGATGCTGCTCTTTGTGTGTCCAGTGGCAGTGTAGGCCTTGGAACAAAGACTTTTTCTATACTATATTCCATTTTGTTTCTGTCCATTGCACATAGCAGTACCATCCATGCTGTAGCACTTCTTGACAATTGGAGACACTACATACATTTTACAGGATATTTTATTTACCTAAGTGTTGCTTTCTCGTGATTGCATTTGCAGAGATTAAAAAATAGTACAAATAACTATTATAAAACTCCACATGTAATTTTGATAAATAGATCAGGACCAGAAATGTCTCTCATCAAGGCGTTATCCGACAACTTGCATCACAAACCAAGGGCGTCCAGAGCAAACCCCCAGAAATTCCCATCATATACTTCATATTATATCTTCTTGTTCTGGCAAATGAAATTGGACTGAATCCTGGCCCCAGAGCACCCAAATTCCCTAGTGGTGTCTGTCAAAAATATGTAACATGGAAGCACTTGTCACGCAAATTGATATGATATTTAATACCTGGTTCCACACTTGTGAAAGCATTATAAAGACACCATATACGAAACAATGCACAATTAACATAACAAGAAGTCTAATATTCACATAGAACACAGTTCCCAGTATGCAATAGAAGTAGTGCTGGTTTGCTACCTGAATTCTTACATATCGATCGATATATTGCTGGTTCAATACCATAATTCTTCTATACCAATTGATACCAAATTTTTATTCGATGCTCAAAATGTACGTTGTATGTCTAATTCAGTACAGTAGAGATCTCCAAAGAAACACAATATCCACTAAGGCTAATGTGACCGAAACACACAATTTAGGGAAATACAATGTAGGGAAATACTGGGGCTATGTGATAATGTTATAGTCATGCAAACAATTATTAATATGCAATTTTCATTTTATTTAAGTACACAAACAACAGTTGTGACTATTTCAATATAATGTATTACTGCTGTTTAACTAAAAATAATTGTAATATAATATTAAAATACTAAAGACAACTGCCATAAGATAATAAATTAATTAATTGCACTGAATAATGTTACCCCAGCTGTTTGCAAATACACTATATAGCAGCTTAATTTGTCAACATGTCTCCTAAAGTTACCAACAACAAATACAACTGAATCATATCATACAAATAATATGTTAAATATTGTTAAATACACTTATAATAGTGCCAGTACAGCTGAACAGTAACTGTAATAATTGTTTTATTTATTAATTGTATTGTAAAGATAATTGTGATTTAACATCAAAGTTATATAGACAATTACAATAAAATAACAGTATTTAATAATAGAAACACATATTAATAAAAATTACAATTGTACTTCCTAGTTCACCAATATTTGTGAATATAAAACTTAAATTACCATATTATCAAGTACAGACTGTACACATAACAAGCCCCATAATGTTTGTGCAACTGTTTTCAAGAACAGGTCGGTTTCTTCCTCTGCCTCTGTCAGTGGTGGGCAGTGACAGTAGATGCAGTAAGCGTATCACCATGGTCTATCAATCACATTGTGATCAGACATGGGGTCAAATACATTTGTATTTGTATTTGAAAGTATTTAAATACTTTTTTTTAAGTATTTGTATTTGACATTTAGGAATTGAAAGTATTTGTATTTAAATACTTTCCTAAAGTATTTGATATTTCAAATACTTTTCAAATACTTTTTCAAATACTTTTTCAAATGTGTATACTACAGTCAGGGACTAAGAACTTAATTACACAGCTTAGCAAATATGGGCACCAGTAAACCCTGGGCACCAGCTAGCTAGCTTTGTGTGATTGAGGAAGAAGCCTGGCACTGGTTTATCAAGCCCTTTGTTCAAGCCAGGTATCCCCAATTAAATAAGCCACAGTGGACTTTGTTCAAACATCACTGAGCCCAGTGTGCAGGGCAGCCTAATTGATACAGATGATAAATGGAGAACCCAATTCAAGTCAGATCTTGTTAAGTGATCCTCAGTGAATGAATGGAAAGCTTGGCTGTGGGTTCTGTCCACATTGCCATGATTGTGTGAAAAGGGTGTGGAGGAATGATTAAAAGGAACATTGCATTAAATTAGTTTGCAGCAGGACTTTGCACTATCCCATATAAGTGCTAACTTCCACCATCCTGGGTGATATAACTGACAATTTTAGAAGTATAAAGGTGGAATATTTCACATTATTTAAATATTGAATAACAAACATTAAAATTTATATATAATAATTAAATAATTGTGAAGTTAACCAATCACTGTTTTGTAGATAAATTATTACTTATTGTTAGTACATGTGTAAATCTAATTTTATGCAGAACTGTTAATTACTCAGGTTTATATATATTTTATTTAAACAATTATTTTCATTTCTAGAGAAAGCATCATGCAGCATATGCTGAAACTCGGGCTTCATCGTTTTGTTTCTTTTACCTATATAGTAATATATCCTGAAAATGAAAAGTATTTGAAAAAGTATTTGAAATACTTTTCAAAAGTATTTGTATTTGTATTTAAATACATTTGCATTTAAAAGTATTTGTATTTGTATTTGAATCTCTCAAAAGTATTTGTATTTGTATTTAAATACATTTCAATGTATTTGACCCCATGTCTGATTGTGATTGTCACTTATTGACACTTTGGCCATCAATGTCACTTATTGACACTGTGGCCGTAAATGTCACTTATTGACACTGTGACCGTGGATGTCACTTATTGACCCTGTGACCGTGGATGTCACTTATTGACACTGTGGCCGTGAATGTCTACATCGTCAATCAGTCACATTGTGTATCTCACTTCTTGGCACTGACCGCTGTAGTAGATTCGGCAACTGATGGCGATTCGCTTCGACTGTAGCTAGATGTCCACTGCGTGTTCATTGTTGAAAGTTTCGAGAACACGTTCTCGAGTTATTGCGACGTTGTCCACGACGACATCGACATGTCCTTCAATGAAAGTTGATCATCACGTTTTTGAAAGTTTCTTGAGTGATGGAGAGTGACATGTTTTGGCAAATTCGATGTATTTCCCCCCTGCCTTTGGGACACTTCTGGCATAGCAAACACTGTTTAAAAACTGCCAAATTGGCGTCTTGGTTGAGAGTCATATATACAACAAACAAACAGCACCACCAAACGGAACCCGGATAAACAAAGCTTGCGCACCGCACTCGAATATCCATCAAACGAGAGAGTCACGAACCTTGGTTTGGATAACCGAGGCTAAGCGAAGTCTGACCTAGGCTAAAATCGCGCATAGAAAACAATTATTATACAGATTAATTCTATACTCAAGTTTTAGAAAACAACTCACATTTGATGTTATCTTATTTTTTAAACAACCATGTCTAAGTCAAGTTAGGCAGCTAAGCGCTGTAGTGGTAGCTCCCGTAAACAAAGACGTCGTTGACTGGACTCGATGTCGAAGTATCAAAGGTATCGAACAGTGTGTGTTCAATACCAAAAATATCAAAGTATCGTGTTACCACTAAATATTGGTATCAAACTTTCGCAAGTATCACGAATATCCAAAGTACAATATAGGTTATTGTACTTTGCAGGGGTAGAAATAATTCCAAAATTTCTGGTAGTCAGCAGGACTGCCTAGTTGGGAAATCTGGTAACTAGTCAGGACTCAGAGATATGTGCCATTATGTGGTAGTCATATGGCCCAGATTTAAGCAAAATAACATGACAAAAATACAATTTGAAAAATATTCCCCAATTTTGTGGTAGTCCATCGGACTACTGCTGTCATCATCTTTGGTAGTCCGACCAAGTTTCTGGTAGTCCTCGGACTACCGGAATACCACTATTTCTACCCAGGGCTGCTTTGGTATATCGAATATCAAACCTGCGCTACTGCAGGTCATGTGAGTGGTCAGTGGTCACACTGTGGAGTCTTCATGGACATGGACAAAATCTTTATTGTTTACTCTACACCTCCTGTTCTACACATGTGTCCATTCAACGCTACAGGCCCCACTCTGAACCTCTCTACATACACAACTCTACACTTTGAACACTACATTTTCAGCTCTATGCCTCAAACTCTACACCTCTGTATATATCCACCTCTACACTCGCAACTGTACATACATTTTCAACTCCATTCTTCCAACTCATCAATATTTGTTTCGGTGACAATTTCCTTCCCTTACCTTACCATTCTTTACCTTAAATCTTGCCTTAGCTTATTTTATTTTACTTCATCATAACATATCTAGCCTCACACTACGTACTGTGTTTGTGTTGCAGTTGTCCTTATTGGGAACGAAGAGGTTTACTCCTTTGGAGGAAAGTACGTGCAGCTTGGTCATGGCGACATAGGAATGAGGTAACACTTTGGTACTATTCCTTACATTTTAGTTGATTTAGTTCTGTGCATTTATGTTCAGTATTGAACTCACACACAGCCGAGGTCATACATTCCTTGGAATAGTGATGATATGAATCATTAGCCTGCCCTGGTTGTCAAAGTTGCCTCAATCACGATATAATTCAACATATTGCAGATAATATTCATTGTTGTTCAGATCTATGATGTATGAATAATTTAATGCAATACCCACAATTGCTTTGGATTTGTTTGGATTATCATCAATTAACAGACCAAACCAGTTGAAGATCAGATATATAACTTGTTCTAGAAGTTGGAATGCTGGGTGGGAACATTGTTATGACATATCAGTGACAGTCGATGTAAACACACATTTGATTTTAATAGGTGTTCATAATACTTATCAATAGAACATTATCAGACAGACACGACATGTTTATAAATTTAATGAGGTTCATCTTCCTGTTGTGAAATGCAGTTTCAAACACACCAGAAACTTGGTAATTAATACATTGGGCCCCAGGATTTCTAGGACAAAGTGTTCCCCCTATTCCCAGGATTTAAGGAAAATGTTTCAAGAGCTTATTTTATTTTAAGAAAAATCTAAATATATTATTCTATAGTGACAAGTACAGGTTGTGTTTATTGTGTAGATGAATATTTGTTCTATATGTGTGCATGTATAATTATATATACACAAATCAGATGTGGTCATGAAAAGTTGACGCTATAACACTTTGTAAAAACAAAATTCTAAATTACCCAAATTATCTGATGACATTTATTTATTATGGCCATAACTAAATATATATATATATATATATATACATATATATATATATATACATATATATATATATATATATAATATATATACATATATATATATATATATATATATAATATATTTATATATATAATATATATATATATATAATATGTATAATATATATATATATATATATATATATATATATATATATATATATATATATATATATATATATATATTGACAACATTCAGAAATACCAGTATTGTATTTTCTTTTTCAAGAACATGTTGACAAGTGCAGTGAATTGTGAAAGATTGTGAATATTTTTAGATTCCATTACCAACTTTACATAATCAAAACCCAAGGAATAAACTGGTTCAACATAACGTTGAATGCACTCAACATCTTTTCAGTATTTGTACCAAAGTTTCAATTGTGCAGTTGGGATTTTGACAATCCATCTCTCTGTTCTACATGAAGTTTATAGTGCTATGCAAATAGTGATGCATTAGTTTTGAAGTTAAATAAGTACTACTGGTAATATCATTAGCTGTGTTACATAAATCTGGTGGATAAGGCATTCTGACCTAGCACTGAGTGGGTGGCTAAGATAGTTAATAATGAAGTGTTACTGTAGGCTGTTCTCTGTCCTACTACCACAGGCTGTTCTCTGTCCTACCACCATAGGCTGCTCTCTGTCCTACTACCATAGACTGCTCTCTGTCCTACTACCATAGACTGCTCTCTGTCCTACTACCATAGACTGCTCTCTGTCCTACTACCATAGCCTGCTCTCTGTCCTACTACCATAGACTGCTCTCTGTCCTACTACCATAGACTGCTCTCTGTCCTACTACCATAGACTGCTCTCTGTCCTACTACCATAGCCTGCTCTCTGTCCTACTACCATAGACTGCTCTCTGTCCTACTACCATAGACTGCTCTCTGTTCTACTACCATAGACTGCTCTCTGTCCTACTACCATATACTGCTCTCTGTCCTACTACCATAGGCTGCTCTCTGTCCTACTACCATAGACTGCTCTCTGTCCTACTACCATAGACTGCTCTCTGTCCTACTACCATAGACTGCTCTCTGTCCTACTACCATAGACTGCTCTCTGTCCTACTACCATAGACTGCTCTCTGTCCTACTACCATAGCCTGCTCTCTGTCCTACTACCATAGACTGCTCTCTGTCCTACTACCATATACTGCTCTCTGTCCTACTACCATAGGCTGCTCTCTGTCCTACTACCATAGACTGCTCTCTGTCCTACTACCATAGACTGCTCTCTGTCCTACTACCATAGACTGCTCTCTGTCCTACTACCATAGACTGCTCTCTGTCCTACTACCATAGACTGCTCTCTGTCCTACTACCATAGCCTGCTCTCTGTCCTACTACCATAGCCTGCTCTCTGTCCTACTACCATAGACTGCTCTCTGTCCTACTACCATCTAGCCTGCTCTCTGTCCTACATGAAGTCTCTAGTGACATGCAACTAGCCATGCATTACATAGATGTTTAACAGGTGCTGATGTGAATATCATTAGCTTTGTGTCATAAATCTGTGGAGAGGGAGTGATGACCAACCACTGAGTCTGTTGTTAAAACATGTTTAATAATGCATTATCACCACAGGCATTTCCATTCTAAATGACGTTTCTACGGATGTACAACCAGCGATGCATTACTTAGAAGTTTAACAAGTACTACTGGGGATATCATTTGCTACGTTTCAAAAATCTGATGGACACTGGGCTCCGAAGTAGCACTTAGTCTGTTGCTAAAACATATTTAATGATGCAGTATGTTACCCTACAGATGCAACCATCTGTTAATGAGTCCCACATCCATCTAGATTCTACACTGCAATTTGTCATTAATACAGTCTGTTTAATTTTGAATGATAAATTAGCAGATGATAATTACCGGTATGCTCAAAAAAAATTTGACTAGAAAAAGTGTCAAGCCTGTGTCTTATAGAATATGGACCCCCATGGAAAATGGACCCCGGGTCCATATTCTGTTAGAATATAGACAGGGATCCCTTATATAATTTGGACCCAGGGGCCATATAATATGATATATATGGACCCCCATATAATATGGACCCGGGTCCATATTCTATGGGGGTCCATATTTTATGTCACATATATAATATGGACCCCATAGAAAATGCACCCCGGATCCATATTCTATGGGGATCCATATTTTAAACTTGTAACCATAGAGTGACAAATCATATGCTTTATTTTCTGCTGTTTTCACGTAATTTTGGCTGTGTTGCTGATCATGTCATGAATAACCAGAAAAAATACCAATTAGGTGATTACGGTGAAGAGACCAGATGGTGACTATGATTCACTAAAACACAACTACCTGGTAGTACAAACATAGCTTTATCTAGAGATCTAGAGACCCGTCCACCCGTCATTTGGACGGGTACAAACGAATATGGACGGGTAGTAATATGGACGGGCAAAAAAAAAAAAAAAAAAAAAGGTCTTCCAAAACCACATATATTGTTAGTTATGTCTTGAAAGTGAGTGTAAATGGTGTCAAATGTGTGTTTGTAGTCCATTTCAGGTCATCAGGCACAATTTGAAAGTTTATAAACTAGCTTAACAGTTAACATCAACGTGTCCACCAAAACATGTGACTGGCAAACCAAAACATGTGACTGGCAATAATTTGATCCTGCATAAAGCCCTGAGTACAAAGGACTTCATGACCACTTGGCCACATGACCACCACATTTTTTTTTAAATGTGCAATGTTTTGGGAAGGATAGTATGCTATTATGTAGACATAATCTTGCAGACAGTTAAGCTGGACAAAACAGTATGCATGTGGTTGTACAGTGAATGCAGTGTCTCACCATTGAAAGTTTTTGAAACAGCAAGTGTGCTACACAATATTTGTAACTCACTTTCCATGATTAATATGTTGTATATATAGCGCCAAAAAAGTTACTGGCCCGAACTTTTGTTGTAGGAATACACATTTATTCTGATAAAAACAGGTACATTGTACAATAAAATATATTTGTTTATATTTAGGACACTAAAATAGAAACGGCAGCTGAAATGACAAATAAACAAAAACGTGTTTTTGACGTTTTCTAATTCTTTTTAATGTATTCTGTCAATAGAGTTCACTTTTATTTTAATTTCATACCTCTAAGTTATTTGTTTGCCATAACAACTGAGCCCCTATCGATTGTGAAATCCATTTTAATTTTGAAGACGCAGGATATGTTAGAAAATACGCGATGTTTAGACCTTAGTAATGCCACCGCACTTTCACTGTTCGCCATGTTGTGTGGTACAAATATAACCGCCAAGCTTTCCTCTTACTGCTTGCATAGACGGCATCCCCGCCGTTTGACCTGTATATACGTGAAATCCAAATATATATTCGACCGCCTATCTCCTTATTGGGCGTTCGCCGTTCGTCAGCTTTGGGGACTTCCGGCCATGTTGACAAGTGCAGTGAATTGTGAATGAATATTTTTAGATTCCATTACCAACTACCCAGGTATACATAATCAAAACAGAATGAATAAACTGGTTCAACGTAACATTGAATGTGCACACCCAACATTTTTTGGGGATTTCCATGAAAATGTTGAAAATGGTCTGAAATTTTATTCATTGAATTTCAATGGATTATTACATGTTTTTGATAGGACATAACTCAATGTTATAGGAAAGAAACAATTTTCAATCATTGCACAAGGTTTTATGTGAAAATGCTACCATTAGCACTGAAATAATAACATTTCATTCATCTGAAATGTAAATAATTAGTAGCCCTTTATATCCCTGTTTTCTGTTATTCTCGTGGTTTGTTCAGTTGTTATTTCATAAAGCCTTAGACTCATGTATTATGACAATGACATTTCCCAGTCTGTTCTGTATTTTTTAAGAGATGCCTCTACATTGCGGTGGTGATTTTTGCGTAACGCGAGTCACAAAATTATAGATTTTTAACGTTATACTGCAACCTTTGGTAGTCTGAGACTGCCCATTATAAATGTCCTCCTTCTTTTTATACTTTATTAAATAATACAAACTACATCCATATCTAGTGAATCTATACTGTGACATTGGACACTGAATATGTGTAACGCGAGTCACGTGTAACGCGAGTCACGAAAAATAAGGTATTGTAACGTGAGTCACAATGCTTTTGTTAGATTTTCCTCTTCTTCTAAGACATATAACAATGCGTTGCAAAAGCATTATATCATAGAAGGCAGTATGAATGTTTTCATTGATGATAATTCTGCCACCAAAATAAATGTATTTACTAATCTATCCCATAAGCCTTTAAATGTCCTGTTTGTTAATAAATCACATGCTTTATAAAACACAAAACAGTTTGAATCTGATTTCATCTATCACCAGTGACAAAATATTATTTCCACATATTGAATAATAAGAAACAATAGATCATAGTACTTATTTCCATAGAAAAAATAATTCATAAAAACAAAAGGGTTCAAATTGACATGGACACATGGGCTGAATGCATGCCAGTCTCATGCAACTAAGATTTTCTACTACATTGTATTCAGATAAATATGTCCATGTTTTATTTCCATTCAGTTTTTACGTACTAAAATATTTAGTTTTGCTTTGCTAGATAGCAGTTAATAGAGGAATTATTGAGTAAAATTAACTGCATACCTGTATATACCAGGTAGGTGAATTCATGAAAGATGTTAATTTGGCGGTAACAATGGGTTTTTTGTAAGAAGTTTAAAACATTTATTGTTGCTCTTAAATAAAACAACATTCAGTATTATGTCTTGTATGTTTATTCATAAACATTTGACATATTCACGGGAACTGAGTTTAGATTCTTTCACAACATTCGCAGTTATTGAAAGACAGTGAAAGAGACATCTGAAGCTCTGTACTCAAGGTAAATATAAAGATTCGTGCAAGCAGTAGAATGAAATGAGTACAAAGAGCCATGATGCAAAAAAAGCAAGGGAACAAAACATGTCTTTTTCTAAGCAAAATAATATGAAGAAAAAGAGGCAAGAGGAATTGAGTAGCCAAATGTTGAGCCCTGAAGAAGCAAGAGTAAATAACAATGCCAGTGGGCAAAGGCAACAATGAAAGCAAAGACGACTTTGGGTCAGTCGTTCTCACCAACACCGAAAGGGAGGAAACCTGTAACGCGAAAGCTGTACAGCAGAGATGGAGTAATCGTACTCGAGTATGAGTACTTTTTGAGTACTCATACTCGTACTCGAGTATGAAGCAAAGTAATCGTACTCGAGTGCATTACCAAAGTAATCGTACTCACGATTACTTCTCACGATTACTTTATTTTCATATGAACGATTGCAAGCAAATATATTAGACAGATAAAAATGGCAATATTAGAAATAATCTAATAAATGTAATAATAATCGAGGTATTCATTTTCTATTACTGTTGAGCATTTCAGTTAAATAAATATTCAGTCAGATTTCCCTAATTAATACCTTCTCTTCCCAGAGAAGCCACATCTCCTCACCCTCCTGCTTAGTACAAAGTACAAGTTATATTGTGACAGTCCCAGGGAAGCACTGCAGGAGATAAGCATCCCGTAACATCTTGCTTTGTAATTTTACAAAAGCCATGCTGCAGCCCCACCTGTACTGTACTGTACTGTACTGTACTGTACTGTACTGTACTGTACTGTACTGTACTGTACTGTACTGTACTGTACTGTACTGTACTGTACTGTACTGTACTGTACTGTACTGTACTGTACTGTACTGTACTGTACTGTACTGTACTGTACTGTACTGTACTGTACTGTACTGTACTGTACTGTACTGTACTGTACTGTACTGTACTGTACTGTACTGTACTGTACTGTACTGTACTGTACTGTACTGTACTGTACTGTACTGTACTGTACTGTACTGTACTGAATAATTGATTTTGCTCAAGCTAAAATATGCATAATGACTTATCTGTGGTAATGGATGTCATATAACACAAGTTACAGTAATGCGAGTCATGCTGATTATCTAATATATTTGTATGTTATTTAAAACATTTCAAATCACTTATCACATTTTTTGAAACCCTATATATTTGTGTTTGACACAAGGGTAGTCATTGTTTGCTATCATTTATACTTTAAGGAGAAACTTGTCATGTATCAAGTGACATTTTTGTGTTTTCCGTTTGATGTAACGCAAGTCACGCTATAATTAGATACACACAAAAATCATACTATGTAATCAAATTTTCATTTGTTTATATCATTTAATACTTTATACCATTAAGTGCCTCTATGCATAAGTTGAAATTTTAAGATACATTATTATAAGAGATATGTCAAAATAGTGCTAATGGAATGGTCAAAATATGTAACGCTAGTCACCTGGAAATGCCCTTTTCAGTATTTGTGCCAGTTTCAATTGTGCAGTTGGGATTTTGACAATCCATCTCTCTGTTCTACATGAAGTTTCTAGTGCTATGCAAATGGTGATGCATTAGTTTTGAGGTTAAATAAGTACTACTGGGAATATCATTAGCTTTGTTACATAAATCTGGTGGACAAGGCATTCTGACTTTGCACTGAGTGGGTTGCTAAGATATTTAATAATTAATGAAGTGTTACCGTGGGCAGCTCTCGGTCCTACATGGAGACTCTGGTGACATGAAACGAGCGATGCATTATTTAGAGGTTTAATAGGTGCTAAACTGAATATCATTACCTTTGTTTCATAAATCTGTGGAGTGGGCGGCGTGCCGACCAACCACTGAGTCTGTTGTGAAGACACGTTTAAAAATGCACTATCACCATAGACATTTCCGATCGTTGCAAAGTTTCTATGGATGTACAACCAGCGATGCATTCCTTAGAAGTTTAACAAGTACTACTGGGGATATCATTAGCTTTGTTTCATAAATCTGGTGGACACTTGGCTCTGAAGTAGCACTTAGTCTGTTGCTAAAACATATTTAATGATGCAGTATATATTACCGTAGAGATGCAGCCGTCTGTTAACGAGTTCCATATCAAATCATACATCTCGCTTCTACACTGCAATTTGTTTGTTTCATTTTGAATGATAAATTAGCAGATGATAAGTATGGTCAAACATTGTTGTCTGTAGAAAAAAGTGTCAAGTCTGTCTCATATAGAATATGGACCCCATTGAAATTCAGAGATTTATGCAGGACGAAATTATTGCCAGTTACACATGTTTTGGTAGTCACTTGGATGTTAAGTGTTAAGCCAGTTTAGATACTTTAAAATGTGTCTGATGTCTCAGTAATACCCAGTTGTCAAGCCTCAGTCATACACTATCAGGCAGCCTCTGTCATTGCAAGACAGCCCCAATCATCCCCAGTCATCCCCAGCAGCCAGCCCCAATCAACCCCAGTCAGCCAGCATCAGCCATCCCCAACAGACAGCCCAACTTGTCCCTAGTCAGCCAGGCCCAGCCAACCAGTCATCCCCAATCAGCCAGCTCTGGCCAACAATTCATCCCCAGTCAGAGATTTATGCAGGACGAAATTATTGCCAGTCACACATGTGTTACTGGTCACTTGGATGTTAAGTGTTAAGCCAGTTTAGAAACTTTAAAATGTGTCTGATGACCTGAAATGCACTACAAACATGCATGTGACACCATTCAAACTCACTTCTAAGGCATGACTGACAATATCTATGGTTTTGGAAGACCTTTTTTGCTCCTTTCTTAACCGTCCACCACCCGTCCCCCCATATTTCTACCCGTCCGTAACGGTTTTTACCCATCCAAATGACGGGTGGACGGGTGTCTGCTTAAAGCTATGTTGAAAATGGACCCCGGGTCCATATTCTATTAGAATATAGACCCCCTATATAATTCGGACCCAGGGGCCATATAATAGGATATGGACCCCCATATAATATGGACCCGGGTCCATATTCTATGGAGGTCCATATTCTATGTCACATATATAATATGGACCAACAGACTTCCTGACCACATGGCCCATTTTTTTAAATGAGCAATGTTTTGGGAAGGATAGTATGCTATTACATAGATCTATAGAAACTAGCAGACAGTTAAGCTGGAGAAAACAGTATGCTTGGGGTAGTGCAGTGAAATTTTGTGTTTCTACATTGAAACAGCAAGTGTGTTACACAATATTTGTAACTCACTTTCCTTGATTAATATGTTGTACATACAGCAACAGCTCAACCAAATACGTGTCTAGTATTACATAATTGTAGATACTGATGCTAGGCACACACCAACCAAGTAAGGCTGACTTTATTTGGCAGTTGGTGTAAAGCAGCAGACTGTGAACTAATTTTTGAATATCTGTTGTAGTACATAGGGTATGCAGAGGCATAGATAGGAGACAAAATATCATTACTTGGGTATTCACAATTCATCTCGCTATAGCAGGAGTTTTGTGCCTGTGGCCATTAGAATGTTGAATGCTAAATGATTCATATTGCTGTCAACCGGTTGAACTGTTCTTATAGTGGATACATCTGGAATTCACTTGCATTTTGTTGTGACCATCCCATATATTGTAGATCATGAATTGTACAATGCATATCCTTTTTAAGGACAATAAAGTGATTGATCGATCGGTCGATCGATCGGTCGGTCGGTCGGTCGGTCGGTCGGTCGGTCGGTCGGTCGGTCGGTCGGTCGGTCGGTCGGTCGGTCGGTCGGTCGGTCGGTCGGTCGGTCGGTCGGTCGGTCGGTCGGTCGGTCGGTCGGTCGATTGATCTGATATCAGGTAGCATATAAAATAATATCAGCAGAAGGACACAAGTGGTCATTTGCCAGCCTGGACAGTAATTAATGGACATATCTGGTAGTTCAAATCAGACATTGCCACTAAATCAAATTATTTAGTTGCAAGGGTAATATTGTACTAGCAAATGCTACCTAACTGGCGCAGCTTTGAGTAATGTTTTGTTTGGCTGATGTAGGGCCATTTCATGGTATTTGTGAAATGTGAAAGGTTTGAATCTAAGCAAAATACTAATTGGATATGTTAGATATATATCTCAACTAACTTGAAAACCAAAATTTGGGTTAAAATGTTTACCTCTTGATTATGCAAATTAGGTTTTTCATATGAAACCATGGAAATCAGCGTGTCGGACAGGACACATGTTTTTCTTCACTTTCTTCTGTTGTATTTAATTCCTGATAATGTTTTCTTGCTGATAGGGTAAGTTTCATGTCAAAGCAAATAACACATCAAGTAATTTTTTTTCTTCAATGGTAAGCCAACTAAAATTTCACTTCACAGGGGTCACGTGTCCTGTCCGACACAATTCATGCGCAAATAGTTTAATTTGTTTCCAAACTAAATGACTTATGAAATGAAGAAGAATTTTTCTCTTACCTGAAGTAGTATCAAACAATATCAGTAAGGTTTTTTTAAAGAAATATAACACACCTCATGGGAAATTCAAAATATGTTTTGTCCTTTCCGACACGTTTTGCGTGTCGGACAGGACAAAAGCGTGTCGAACAGGACACATAATTCTAGTAATAGACCAATGACTAATTAATTGAATTGATATTGCACCTTCCACATCTACTAAGGCTTTTTATAAGGTTGTTCTGATTGATTACATTGAATTGAGAAACTTTATGTTGATTTAATTGCTGGTAAATGTTGCATTCTAGACGACATTTACTGGGAAGCCATATCTTTCTACTATATAGTAGACACATGGCTTCCCAACAAAACCAAGTCATGAGATGTACTGTTGGAATTTGATTGGTTTCTTCCTTTGTGTTCATGGATGTTTTACATGTTTGAGTCAATTGAAGCCATGTCAGCTACCTCGAAACTATAAAACTGCACCCCTGATGTGATGGATCCATCACTTTATGCAAATTTCACTCTGACCATGATGAAAATGAAATGTCTAATGGACAGCCAGCTTAATTTAGCAATACTTGAAGCGTCTGTGAGGCACTGAAGTAAGTAAAAAGCATGACACATTATTCTCATGATGTCCATGTCGACCTCTTACTTGATTCTACCACTTAAAAGTGTACAATTTAGAATACATGTGTAGTTAAATTAATTTTACACTAATCTGTTTTTAGTCATTTTTACCCCAAGTGAAAAAGTGTCCTGTCTGACACGTCCTGTCCGACACGCTGGTCGAGTGGGAACTTTTGACCATCTCCTCAGCTATCCTTGAGATAAGAAACCAAAATTCCTTTTGAAACCTACCTATGATGTAGGGGAACAAAATTACTTTGCTTGATTTCATGAAAACCATGTGGTTAGACAGAACTTTTCACTTTCTCAACATGCCAAAAAACCCACTTCACTTTTTGTTCTGTCCGACACAAACTTTCTAGCCTAATTTTGAAAATGAAATAACAAATCCAAAGATTAATTTTTTTTACCTAATAAAGTGGTTCTATAGTACTTGCCTCTGACCAGTTCAAACCTTTTGATAATTACCCAGAATAATTTCTATTTCTGGAAAATAGCCTGTAAATGTCCTGTCCGACACAAAACGAATACCATGAAATGGCCCTGTACAACTTTAACCAACTTACACAGCATAATTGCTCAACTTTAGAAAAAAGTTGACTTTGTATCGCTACCTGTTTGAATAATTAAATACAGTTTTGACTAGTATTACACCTATCCCTCATAGACTCGGCTGTCTTTGTGAAGTCACTCTTGGTGGCTGTGCATGGCTGTTCCCACGGAACTACTCTGTTTGGTTATTGGTTTCTCTAGTGCCACATTTATGTAACGATATTCTGCGGTGCTGTATTGTACAGCAAATGGTATAGTAGAAAACAAACACATACAACATACATTTCTATTGCATCATGTTTACCATGCAGTGTTAGAACTACCATCTACCAGGAGTCCATATACCAGTAAAGGTAAGGGGCAAACTAGTAAACCAGCCTAATAATTAGTCCAGCTGACTAGTAAACGTTAATGTGCCATCCACTGTACCCTACAAGAGTCAATCAAGTGGTCAGGGAGACTCCCAGTGAGACACTGAATGTGTCACTAGCAGGGGGCCACCTCTGTAAATCTGTAATATAAAAAGTATGTGAACATATTACAATTAATAATACAAATAGTAGCAATAATGAAAATAATAAAACTATGTTTACACTTATACTCACAGTTAAACGCACATAGACATGCAAAATATATAGCCATAGGCATATCTAGTAAAAAATAAGGGCACACTAGTAAACCTACCTAATAACTAGTCCTGGTGGGTAAAGGTCAATAATTATTTTTTTGTCATTTCATTACTAAAACATATCCAGGTTGGGTCATTCCATATCAAATCAATCACTCAAAACATCACCCGACTCCAAGTTTGTTGAAAGTTAGTAGTTGTTGGCCAAGGTCAAGTATCATGGAAGATATTTGACTTCAGATACCCAAATAATCTATCTGGATTTATTTTACAGTTTACAATTGCATTTTACTTGTACTTATTATTGCATATATATAATTATATATATATATATATATATATAATTATATATATATATATATATATATATATATATATATATATATATATATATATATATATATATATATATATATATATATAAAGATTGTGACTACAAGGTATCACATTCTCTCTTAGACTCAGTCTCATTAAATATTTACATATGTATGGTGGATATTTCTCTCTTATGACGATGTTTGTATTATGTGATTCGTCCAGGGCTGGCACGTTTTCCCCACCCTGGTAAATACTGGCCGGTAAATACCATTAATTATCATCCTGGGAAAAACCTCAAATAGTGGTAAATACCAGACTACCTGGGAAATACTCTTAAAAGGATTCAAGTTGAACAATTTTTGCAATACAAGTTACTGTACCATCACCATAATGATACATATGTAATTTACGTCAGTACTGGTTGTTTTTGAATAAATATAATTATAGTAAGACTGAAAACTACCACTAAATATTACATTCCCAAATATATTCAATGGCAGTGTAACCCATGCCAGTGTTACAGGTTCACCTCTGTGTGTTGCCAATTCAATATGCGATTTTTCAAAGCAACAAAATACTTTGAACAGGTATATACTAATAAATACAATATTGATAGTCTGTTACTGAAACACTGGAAAAACAACATTAGGCATAAATTGCATTTATGTGTGTCATCAAACTGTATTATACTATTGCCTACAGAAGAAGTTATCAGTTATCAATATGTTCCTATGTTAATGTGTTACATCGTCATCAGGGATCTGCTCTATCCACTCTACCAGTCCAACTCAGAGCTATTATAAACACATCTTTCTGTTTATATTTTTATCCTAAATATGACATTTATTGAACACAAATACATAACATAAGACAATTTTATAGTATATATATGTATATATATATATATATATATATATGTAAAGGTGTTATATCAAAGGGAAAAATGTGCTCAACATCTTCAATTTGATCAGCGCAGCCCATTGTTTATACAGATGTATGTTGTGCCCCTGGCTTCTGTTCTCTCTGCTGTCTGCTGTGGCTTCGCAGCACCAACCCAATCGTTTTTTTCAAACCGATCTATTGTGTATCTAGCGCTTGGTTTGTGTGGTGATTTCTTAAGTGTTTGCTTAAAACTTGACCAATTCCTTTGATTGCATTTAATTAACTTTAGGCCCAGTAAATTTGGTGCAAAGCACTGTGTGTTTGTGCCGATATCAATCGCATAAACTTGTCTCCTGCCAGTACTGAGCTTTACAAATAGTCCACCACAGTGTCTTACCGATCCGATAGTAACATATAGGATATTGAAGATATATATCATCATGCTGTCGGTCGCGAAGCGACAAAGACTGCTTCCATCACTTGACTCTTGCTCTCCATTTGTCTCTCTGCTGTGAGAGTGATGTCCAGGAGTCGATCTTTATGTCTCTCAGCTTCAGGTTTCTCTTGATGGTATCTTTGAACCGGAGACGAGGGCGCCCTCTCTTTCTGTGACCAGAAGACAGTTGAGAGTAGAGAACCTGCTTCGGTAGCCTGTCTGATGACATCCTCATGAGGTGTCCAGTCCACCGGAGATTCTTTCTGATCAGAAGATCTTCCATAGATGGCAGCCCTGTCCGTTCGAGTATTTCCTTGTTTGTCACTTTGTCCATCCAGGTTATCCTCATGATCGAACGCAGATGTCGCATCATGAAGGCATGCAACTTTTTCACCTGTCGTCTGTACACTGTCCATGCCTCGGCTCCGTATAGGAGGGTGGACAGCACAATTGCACGGTATATCTTGCCTTTAACCCGCATGGACACATGGTGGTTGTTCCAGAGTCTCTGGCGTAGTCGGCCGAAAGATGCACTAGCCTTGGCCATCCTCCTCTGTATTTCATCGTCAATGCATCCGTCACTTGATATAGTGCTTCCGAGGTAGGTGAATTCCATAACAGAGTTCAGCTTGTTTCCATCAACCATGATATCCTCCTCTCGGGTTCTTGTAGAGTTGGGTTGGTACAGCACCTCGGTCTTCTTGATGTTAATCTTCAGGCCGAACTTCTTTGACGCATTGGAAAAAGCATCCACTATTTTCTGCATCTCTTCAGCAGAGTGTGCAACCAGTGCACTGTCATCTGCGAATAGCAGCTCCCTCATCAGTATCCGTGTAGTCTTGGTCTTCGCTCTGAAGTGTGCGACGTTGAATAGGTCAGCGCTCTGTCTGGACTGTATGTAGATGCCATCCCCCATGTCTCGGAAAGCATTGTCGAGCATTGCTGATAGGAAGATGGAAAAGAGCGTGGGCGCCAGTACACAGCCTTGCTTGACCCCATTTGTGACCCTGAACGATTCCGAGACTTCCCCTCCAACATTAACAGTCGCCATCATTCCGGTATGTAGTGCCTCGATCATTGTTGTGAACTTCTCTGGGCAGCCATACTTCTTCAGTAGCTGCCATAGTCCGGTCCTCCCAACTGTATCGAACGCCTTACTGAAGTCGACAAATACCATGTACAGTGGTCGGTCCTGCTCAATGCACTTTTCTTGTAGTTGTCGGAGACAAAATATCATATCCACGGTGCTCCGGTTACCTCTGAAGCCACATTGTGTCTCCGGAACTACCTCTGGTGTTAGGTGGGTAGATAGTCTGTTGAGGAGGATCCTGGCGAAGATCTTGCCTGCTATGGAAAGAAGAGAGATTCCTCTATAGTTCCCACAGTCTGTTCGATCACCTTTCTTGTAGATGGTTATAATGCTTGCATCCTTCCATGCTTGTGGTACAGAACCCATCTCCCAGGCATTGGTGATTAGTTGGTGCAGTCTGCTGAACAGATTGTCTCCTCCGTGCTTCCATACTTCTGCAGGAATTCCATCTCCTCCAGGTGCTTTGCCATCTTTCAGGCTGGCGATTGCTCTAGCCATCTCATCCATAGTTGGAATCTCATCAAGGCTTGTCTTGGTAATGCGCTGCGGGATGTTGTCCAGAGCTTCGTGATCTATGTCGCCAGGGACGTTGAGTAGCTTCTGGAAGTGTTCACTCCATCTTGCCACAACTCTCTTGCTGTCAGAGAAGGTTTCCATTCCGTCTGTTGATTTTAGTTGAACAGGTCCCTTCTTTTTGGGTCCCCACACTTCCTTCAGTCCATTGTAGAAGCCCTTCATGTTGTTACTGTCGGCAGCTCTCTGCAGCTCCACTGCTTTCCTTTCCCACCAGTCCGACTTCAGTGCACGGGTGTGTTTTTGTAGCAGTCTGCAGGCATCTTTGTATGCTGCAGTGGTGGATCTAGTGCTCCTGGTTTGCAACACTCTCTGGTGGGCTTGATCTCTTCTGCTCATAAGAGTCTGTAGCTCCTGGTCGTTGGGGTCGAACCAGTCCTGGTGTTTTCTGTCTGGCTTGCCAAGATATGTCTTGGCTGTGTTGTACACAACCTGCTGCAGAGCTGCCCATTCCTCGTCTGGTGTTGAGTTTTCCTTCTCCTCCCAGTGGGCGAGAGCACTGTCCATCTCCTGCTCAAAACTCTCCCTATGGCTGATGGTACTTAGTTTTGCAGTGTTGAGCTTGGTCGGCTTATTTGTCCCTTGCCTGTTGTGCTTTTGTCGTATTCTGAAAGCCACTTTTGATCTCAGCATCTGGTGATCGGTCCAGCAGTTTGCTCCACGCATGGCTCGGGTGCTGTGGATGTCCATCTTATCCCGACACCTCGTGATGATGAAGTCATCACGAGGTGCACAGATATATATATATATATATATATATATATATATATATATGTATATATATATATATATATCCAATTTGGAGACAATGTGACACTACCAGTATTTCTAATCCTTTTGTAATCCTAGACTACTCGACACTGAACTACTCACAGATGGAGTTAATGTAAGATCACCTTAATGTTACTTGTAATTGCTACCATCTAAATTCAAAGGAAACATCAATAGCATTAAGATCAGTAGGGTGTGTGTGGCCCCTAAAGACAATGCACAATGCACTAGGTGAGAGAATGTACCTCCACCATGGCAGTGGTCTGAAGGGGAGTGTAAGAATGAGATGCATTGCTGAGCACAAATGAAAGCAGTTAATACTGTCTTGCAGGTGTTAGTTTTGTTAGAATTTGTGTTTCAGCGAGAAGCAAAATAAACCATAACAGCATAATAGTGTAGGGTGCATCAAGCAGCTCTGCCTGGTGATAGTATGTATGTAGTATACATGAACCATGGGACCGAATGTATAAATCAAGATAAACCAGTGGTTGGGATTTTGTCCGTTGGGATTTTGTCCGGTTGGGATTTTGTCCTCGCACTGATAAAAGAGAACCATGCTTAAGTAGGTAGTACTAGGTACACAGCGACGAGTACGGGGACCCATGAGTAAGAAGGACAACATAGAAATAGCTTTGTGATTATTCTAATATAACTTGATAATTATATCCATTTGTGATTTTGTGTTAGCTTCTGATAATATATGTTCAAGACAATTATTTTGCTTTGCAATTTGGGGACAAAAGTGAACTTAGTAGAAATAAAACAATGTGTGAATACTACGTATCAAATTGTAATTTTAATATGATAGCAACACATATATGCAGCAGTTTTAGGATTAGTTAAGATTTAAAGTAATTTTTACTCAAAATATTGTGGTCTCATCTAGATATAATGTGTACCAACATTGGCATGAGTATTTACCTGTTTATTCACATATTACCTTTTTGTTTTTGCTAAGATGAGTCCTCAGTCAGTCAACCTTTACACTCACAAGGGCCTGACATTGTAGGCACTGGACTTTCTTCATATTGATTTATTCAATTATTCAAATACATTACCACCAGTTGTCAACTGGTAGTCCTCTGCCACTCATGATGCTTACTGACCCATTACCAGTGCTTCAGTTAGAGAATGTCTGACTGACAGTGCATGTCTACTCTGGTCTACTGATTCTGGGATACATGGCTTCCCAGCAGAGGATACCAGCAGATTACAAGTTCAAATATTGAGCTGGAGCTGGTTTGGGGCTCACAGAGGCAATGACTACACATGTTTACAGGCCCTTTGCTGGTTAGCCTGTATTTTTCCCTAAGTGTGAATGTCAAGACATGGCAACTAATGTTTGCTTAATGGGTACAGTAGAGCCTGCCAATGTCCAGAGACCAACATTTCCTTTGTTCCTTAAACAGATTACCAACTGGCACCTGACAGTACTAGTCTAGTACTTGGCATTGTCTACTATGAGAATGACAATGGTATTTGTTACTAAATGATCAATTTTGTTTTGAACATCTTGTGGAATTCATGCTTTAAACAAATACAAGGATACACATGAACAAGTAACTAGTGAACTTGTTAGCCTTAGATGAATATTAACTAAATTCTAAATGGCCAGGAACATGCCAGTGGTAATATAAATTATGGAATTATTCCTTTATGCGGGACAACGCTACCATCTAAATTTGTGACACAGAGACGTGGCTAGTTTGCTGAAAACACAAGTCAGATATATGTTTGTATGCGAGCTTAAAAGTAAGCCAACTCTTTATGTATAACTAGCACAAAATAATTCCAATACACTAGTACACAATGTCATCACCGTTATAACAAACACATAGATTGACAGCAAAGGTGGGGGAACCGACCACACGCAGGTGTTGGAAACCCACCATATCAATTATTCAAACAAAGTATGCAAGTTATAGGTTATGACCAAGGGGAAAGCGTTAGGAACATGAGCACATGTCCTCGCCCTAAAACCCCTTGAAAGTACACTCATATTAGACAAGTATATAACACAAGTCGACAATGTGAGATGTAATATACAAGATCGTAATGTCAAAAATACAAGACAATAACGTTTTAGACACTTGGGAACAATATAATATAGACTATGTATAGTGTGTATACAAATATGTACAAATAAAACGAAACACAGCATATATCAACACCAGTTTGAAATACCCAGGTGACGATGGGGAAGGAGGGTGGGAAATTTGCGACGACATAGTACTGAACAACAGAATGATAAATGTCGCAATAAACGGAACCTCGTAACATAATTGTTTAACAACAATCGAGAGCGAATCAATATTTACCCTTTCAAACTCGAGAACTATCGAAAGAGAGGCTGGACACTGAGCTTGTCAGCGTCCTAATCTGTTTACCGTATACACCCGAATATAAGCTCTGGTTTTGTTGCCCACATAAATGCCTTTTGAGTTTCATTCAAAAGGTGTTTTTATGCGGGACAACGCTACCATCTAAATTTGTGACACAGAGACGTGGCTAGTTTGCTGAAAACACAAGTCAGATATATGTTTGTATGCGAGCTTAAAAGTAAGCCAACTCTTTATGTATAACTAGCACAAAATAATTCCAATACACTAGTACACAATGTCATCACCGTTATAACAAACACATAGATTGACAGCAAAGGTGGGGGAACCGACCACACCAGGCCACTTCTTATTCCTACATATTTCCCGGTAAATACCACTTTTCCTGGTACATACCACAACCTACCAGGTTATTCCCACTGCCCTGTCTAAAACCAGTTTTCCCCAGAAACGTGCCAACCCTGCAATGAAATGACTGTCTTCACCTTGTTAGAATTGGCCGGTCTACTGATTTACCCTTATTTAATCTGCATCTGCCTCGTATTGTATAGTCATAGACTCAGTGTTCTCATCTTGAGCACGTAACGCAATATTCCCCCTCCGTACTGACCCCATAGACAGTTAGTCGTGACCTACGTAGTTCAGCCATAGTGTCACTGTCTATTAGAAATGAGATACTCATGGAGAGAGATTCTAATTACTCAATCATTTGCAATAGACTTTTCCAAGTGTTCGTTTCAAGAACTTTAATACAGACAGCATAATACAGCAGTCAATACAATTGTCTAACTGGCCTGGCTCTGTGGATGCCAGACTTGAAGTTATGTGTTTTTGTGTGCGTTCCTCCCCCCTCAATCGCGCACTACTCTTTCCTTATTTACTGGCTACTTCGCTCTCTTGCTATGTGCCTGGCCAATCTATTGGTCAGCGCAGGTCTAGTGCACCTCTTCACTACCTAATACGGAGCTGGTGTCTCTTACCTACGGCCATCTCAGTGGTCGGTCAAGCGGCTACTCATCCAAACACTATGCCTGGTCTATCCTTAGCGAACTCGGGCAACTGGTTTAATGACACCAAGCTATGCGTGACTACTACATTCCCACAATATACCGTTAATTATGAATTCATATATAAAACTAATAATATTTCATAAAAAGTAATTATAAGGAATTTATGCATCCATAATATCTTGCAACCTGATACTCTGCTGACCTTCATGTCAGTGTGAGAGTGGAACAAATGAATTGTTATCTCGTGTGTCTGGGATGGTTCCAGCAGATACAAATCTGTCATCTAACAATGCTCTCTGGCTGTCAATAATAATAAGGTTTATTTCAGACAAGACGTCCATATATGTATACATAAAATACAATAAAAAAAAAAAAAAGTACAATACATATAATACAATCAAAGCAATGAGATCAACGTAAAAATATAAGTGTAAAATTTAAACAGTTATGTCTAAATATATGAGGAAATGAATTAAATAAGTTGTAAAAATAAAAAAAAATAAAAAAAATAAAAAATGATTCAAAAATAAATACAATACTAATGACATGTGTACAATAAAGACCTCCAGTATGAGTACAAATGGCTCTTAAAATGAATGTCGGTATGAAGGTAATTAATAAAAAGGATATTATCTGACTGATGAAGACGACATAAAAGACTGAATATTGATGAACGAATGCGTTCATTGAAGGATTTAATATAGTTGGTGGCAAACATAAAACTTGCACTACATCTTGAGGGTAAGTTTAGTAAAATTCTGAGGCTATTATTGTATGCAACAGTAATGCTTTTGAGGCTATATTTTTTTAATGTGCGCCAAAGACTAGAAGTATACATAGGAGCACAGTATGCTTGAAATAAAATAATTTTGGTAGAAATATTACAAAGACAACCTTTTTGAGCTAATACATTGGCTTGGGCATAAAGGCATCTTTTTTTGTCTGGCTATGTCGTCATCATCAGTCAGGTTATTGTTGATTATATGACCAAGATAGTTACATTTTGTAGTATAAGGTAATGGATGGTTATCGAGATGGATACAATGAAAATGTTTCCTGTCCTGGGATTGGTTGTCAATAACCATACAAAAGGACTTCTTGGCATTATAAGTAATATTGAACAATTCGCCATACTTGGCACAACAATCAGTAAGTTTTCTCAAACCAGCAACACTGGGAGAAAAAATACAGAGGTCATCAGCATACATCAAGTGGTTGATTAAGGTGCCAGCATAAAGACAACCAATATATAATTTGTTTAGATTAACGCTTAAGTCGTCCATGTACACATTGAAAAGATGGGGGGAAAGGATTCCACCCTGTTTAACACCATTGGAAACAGTAAAAAAGCTAGAAAATTCCTGACACCATCTGATGGTAAATTGTTGGGTACCGTACCAGTGGTATAGAATGCGTACAATAAAAGCTGGACAGCCACGATCAATTAATTTACCAAATAGCTTGCTGTGGTTAACTTTGTCGAAGGCTTTGGAGGCATCCAACATAGTAACATACATAGAAGACCCATTAGCAATATAGTTTCGAAAAAGTTCTTTTAACAGAAATATGAGCATCTCAGTAGAGTGATGCTTTTTAAATCCAAATTGATTGTCACATGTAATGAGAAATGGGATAGCCCTGGATAATATTAATGATTCAAATAGTTTGCTAGCTACTGTGGCAAGGGCAATGGGTCTATAGTTATTATTGTCTGACAAATCACCAGATTTATTTTTAATGATAGGAGCTATGATTGTTGTCATCATAGTATCAGGTAAAAAACCATGTATTAACAGACTGCTATACAACAAAGACATAAGAATATGTAGTTTTTCGTTAGCATACTTAAAATGTTCATTACTGATATGGTCATAGCCACAGGCTTTACCAACAGGCATAGCAATTATTAATTCTTGTAGTTCTTTAACTTTAACAACCATATTGTCGCTAAGTTGAATATTGCTACAATACATGTCAATCTTATGAATGTGAACAGTAGACTCGGGTACAGAGTTAAGCAGTGATTGGTAATGTTGAAGCCACATATTTCTGACGTTTTCAGCACCACAGGCACCTCCAACATTACTGGGGTTAGGTAACCTGGCATTGTTTGCTTGTTTGATGCCCTTCCAAAAGTTTCTAAAATCATGGCTGCTCAGATTGGAAGCTAGTCGCTCCGCTTTAAGAGATTCAGCATTTTTTTCGCAATGTCTTTTGTTGCGTTTAAACTGGGCACGTTTAATTTTCATTAAGTCATACAAAGAACCATGTCTCGGACTCCCAGCAGACCGCCAGATGAGAAAAGTGTCTCTGGCAGCTTGATGAGAGTCCCTGACTAGGTCGTTCCAACCAGGAACATTGAATTTTCGGGATGTGTTATACGTTTTAGTAGGAATGACATCGGAAGCATCCGTAAGAGAATGTATGATATCATTATAAAATTTGCACAAGAGCAGCTGATGGGCTACATCATGGCAGTTAGGATTGGTACAACTTAGAGCAGCATGTGGTACGTCAATGCCGGATAAAAGAGAACCAGAATTGTTGTAATAGTTGAGAAGGTCATGGGAGGAAGCACAATCCCACATGGGACTGGGCTTACAAGTTTGTTGCGTAGTGGATGATTCAGAAGTGGGTAGTAATTTGATAGAAATGGTAAACGATAGAGGAAAATGATCCGAAGAGACACAGTCATAATTAATTACCATATCAGAGACAGATGAGTGACTGGAGTGGGTGCAAAGCACATGATCCAGCCAGCTCCTAGAGCCATGGGCGTCACTAACATATGTAAACGAATCGGGGGGAAGATACTTAATGTCACTTGGGATAAAGTGGCATTCACTAATAAAAGAATTTAGAAATGGTGAAAATAAGCTAGTCTTGATTAAATCAGCATTAAAGTCTCCAACAATAAAAATATTACTTGAATCAAATGAGTCAGTTATGGCTTGGATCTTGCCTAAAATAGCTTGATATTCATCAACATTATCATCGCTCTGATATGGTAGATATACATTAAGAACAAGAATTGTGGCATTAAAAGTAGTGATTTTTAGACCAAGAAGTCTTTTCTCATCGTCATAAACCAAAATTTCGATGGATGGGTCAAGTGATCTTCGCCATAAAAAACAAAGACCACCGTGAGGACGACCACTGAAGCCATCACCATAATCGATGGAGCTAATGCCCCTAGCACTGAAGTCAGAGTGCAAAGAATTAATATATGAAAGGCTCTGTTTGGGAAGCCAATGTTCTTGCACAGCAAGTATATCACATGCAGTTAAAATGTTAATCAAATCAAGTGAACTGTTCCGTATGCTTCTCGCATTAAAGGAAGCAATACGTATACGACAGTCTATAGGTGTGTCGAACAATGTCAGTAGTAGTGATAAAAACGATTGTAACATGTTGGATATTACCCACATTCCCACACACCAGTCAAACAACTGTCTCACTGACAAGATCTGTCCTTCCACTGGACTTTGAAAGCTTGCCCTTGCTGCCAGCCAACTCTTAATAACCAACATTGTCAGTCTATTTTCCTTGCATATCACTGTGTAACTAGCTTGTTAATTACTTTTAATAACTCTCTTAGAGACTAATTCTACAATAAAGTTTTAGAAAACAATTCACATTTTATGTTATATTATTTTTTAAACAACCACGCCTAAGTCAATTTAGGCTGCGAAGCGCTGTAGTGATAGCTCCCGTAAACAACGTCATCATCAACAACGATGTTGCGCCTTCGCATCGACTTCGTCGAATGGACTCGATGTCGAGTATCGAAATATCGAAGGTATCGAAGGTATCGAAGGTATCGAAGGTATCGAAGGTATCGAAGGTATCGAAGGTATCGAAGGTATCGAAGGTATCGAAGGTATCGAAGGTATCGAAGGTATCGAAGGTATCGAAGGTATCGAAGGTATCGAAAGTATCGAAAGTATCGAAGGTATCGAATAGTGGGCGTTCGATACCAAAAATATCGAAGTATCGCGATATCACTAAATATCGGTATCGAACTTTCGCAAGTATCGCGATACTTCGATATTTTTGGTATCGAACCAGCACTAGCTCCCACCACACTTTTGTGCCGCTTTTGTCAAATCGGGCCTTTTTTCAATTAGGCTTAACACCACAATGCTAATACTTCAGGTTCCCACAAACCACTTTTAAACCTGACGCCCCTTAATTCTTGCTAGAATCAGACAGTTACCTGCATAGCGTTATGTAGAGACCCGTCCACCCGTCATTTGGACGGATAAAAACGAATATGGACGGGCAGAAATATGGAGGACGGGTTGTGGATGGGTAAAAAAATGAAGGAGAAAAAAAAACGGTCTTCCAAAAGCTTAGATACTGTTAGTTATGCCTTGAAATTGAGTATAAATGGTGTCAAATGTGTGTGTGTAGCCCATTTCAGGTCATCAGGCACATTTAAAAGTTTGTAAACTAGCTTAACAGTTAATGTCCACCAAAACAAGTGTGACTGGCAATAATGTTATCCTACATAAAGCCCTGGTGACCTGTAATTTTGACATCACCAATATAAATGACACGTGTCCCTGCGTAGACAAACACCAGTAACTGTTGTCATCTGTGGTAATTTGACAGCTTGGATGCCACGCTACACAAAACATAATTTATTCTCACTCAACAATAAATATTGTATGTCTTCACAGAAATTCAGACAACCTGCAAAATGCTATTTCTGTAGGGTGCTAGTTACATGTAATTATGGTCTTACTTCAACTCCTGTCAGGGTGATATATGTATTGGGGTGACTGAGTGCCTAATTATGGTTCAGCCCTAGCAGTGGTAGGGGCTGTATCAGTAATGCAGTATAACCTTGAGGTAGTATCCGGTTTACACTGCACACCCAGTACCAAGAGAGGAATTCAACTGAACAGCGATGATCATGATCATGGAGATAAACCCTTTATGTAAATAAATTAAATAAAGTAGTCAGTTGTTCAGTGCATAAACTGTGATGTTCATCTTCTTGGTCCTAAATTATAATTCATAGAATGTGGTGACTTAAATCCATATTTAAATGATTGTGTCGCGTTATATTTAATTAAAATCTTATTCAGAAGGGGCCTACGTTCCCAATTGGCTGCCACTGCTAATTATGTAGTTACTCGAGTGAATCCTCTCCAAATCGTGATTGCCTGAGGAAGCGGCCTTGAAGATTGACCTTGTTTATCAGTGTCAGGAAGGGTCACGTGATCATCGATGTTCGATTGGTACACGGGTTACTCGAGTTACTCGCGTAGCTCAATCGAAGTCGGCCTGTGGTTTCCTTATTCATCACTGTGTACCTACATAAGCATGGTTCTCTTTTATTACCCTGACCCACCATAAGCCATGTTTTACATGGCATGGATTGCAATATACATTGAAAGAATGCCCATCAATAAATCTCTACTATAAATGTTTTTATGTTATGTATTTGTGTTTAATAAATGTCATAATTGGGATAAATGTGTAAACAGAAAGAGGTGTGTAGAATAGCACTGGGTTGGACTGTTACAGTGAATAGAGCAGCTCCCTGATGACACTCTGACACAGTAAAATAAGATAGAACAGATTGATAACTGATAAACTCTTCTGTATATAATACAGTTTGATGATGAATGCAGTTTATGCCTTATGTTGTTTGTCCAGTGTTTCAGTAACAAAATACTAATATTGTATTTATTAGTATATACCTGAAGTACTTTGTTTCTTTGAAATCCCATAGTGAATAGGGCGTGAAAGTCTCGCACGCAAAACCGAGACTGGGGACAATTGGGGGCAGAAAGTCCATATTCTCCATGACCATGTTAACGTATAGGACTTCGTTTGGTTTTTGGTTGTAATAATTGAACTCTTCCAGTCTAACTATTTCAGTTACACTGTCCGAAGGATTATTACAAGCAGAAGCAGTGGAACCCTTTGCCGGCGACAATGCTCACGGAAATCATGAATTGTAATCAATTATTATGGTGGTTGCCATGGCATCGCCGGCTTGTACTTGTGTTTGGCGATCTTTACTAATAATGAAAAAGTTCCATTTTTCGCGCAGTACAACCTGTTTGGGGCAAACGTATACATGTGTTATGATTATGTGCATTTAGACAACTTGTCAGATATAAGTGCTTATCGAAACCACAACGTACAGCTATGTAAAATGCAAAACCCGTAAAAAACACATACGGCTGAAATTTGTAGGGAGTGTCTATTATCTGTACTACATAAATCTCTTTGTCTATGATAGTCTGGTAAACTCAATATTATATCGGACATTTAAGATAAGAAAGGCATAACACAAGATATTTATGTCCTGATTTTCCTAATATTCATCAGTCGGAAGTTACATTGAATATTATTTTAATGACCAGTCCCCAATATCAGCTCCAATCGTGCGGAGTCTCGCCATGTATCGTGACCCACTTACGGGCCCTATTGGCAACACAGAGGTGAACCTGTAATATCATTTTGTGATATCATCTCATCAACTTACATTTTGTAAGTGTTCACACCAATATCACTCCTTTTGGTGGATCATAATGGAGTGAGGGGTATATACTGAACATTGCTTCAAGGGACGTCAACATTGAGAAATTGCAGGATATTCATAATCGTTGCTTCTGTCTTTGTAAGTTGTAACGTGGGTTCGCACCATTCCATAGCAATTTTTCACTGTAAAGCTCGAACATTATTTAAGGTGAGCGTTTTGCCAATTCAATATCTGCCATTTTTAATTAGATTGAAGTTCAACTTAGTGTTGTACTGTGATTGGTTGTGTAGTCCTCATACATGTGACTCGGATGACATGATACACACTTTTATATCTGATGTCACCGATACTTGTGAATTGGATGGTTTTCAACCGAGTCACTCATATGAGTCTGTCATACGTGTGTCACCACCTTAAAGCAACCAAGAGACAACGTTGCATGGAATAGAACTTTCCTTATCCAAGAGACACATTCCCAGGCGAAATGGACCATGGTCGACCATGGTCGACCATGGTCGACCACGAACTACCGTGGTCACACGACCATGGTCGACCATGGTCGACCGTGTTTCGTTAAATGGCACACCACGGTCAATGACCATGGTCAGTGACCATGGTCAGTGACCACGGTCGACCATGGTCAGTGACCATGGTCGACCGTGGTCATTGACCATTGTCGACCATGGTGCCATTTAACGAAACGTGGTCGACGATGGTCAAAACGACCATGGTCGTTGGCGGTCGACCATGGTCATTGGCGGTCGACCATGGTCATTGGCGGTCGACCATGGTCATTGGCGGTCGACCATGGTCATTGGCGGTCGACCATGGTCATTGGCGGTCGACCATGGTCATTGGCGGTCGACCATGGTCATTGGCGGTCGACAATGGTCATTGGCGGTCGACCATGGTCATTGGCGGTCGACCATGGTCATTGGCGGTCCACCATGGTCATTGGCGGTCGACCATGGTCATTGGTGGTCGACGGCGGTCGACCAATTGGTCATTGGCGGTCGATGGCGGTCGACCATGGTCATTGGCGGTCGACCATGGTCGTTGGTGGTCGACCATGGTCGTTGGTGGTCGACCAATGGTAGGTGACGACCGACTTAGTGGTCATTGATAGTCAACTGTGGTTGAGGTTCAGACAGCGAACTGAACCGATGGTGTTGTTTAATTTCAGTACATGTGATGCAATCATTATTGTGTAATCTTTGATTATGGCACTCTTTCACTACAAGACAATGCCACTCAGAAGTTTCAATAACATTTTAATTATACTGCAAGTGGTAATAAGTCACAATATTCTGTCACCAATTATGAACATGGGTGTTATAAATACAGTTGTAATAGTAAATATTATGGAAAAAAATCATAGTAAAAGCATTTGTATAAATACAAGCAAAAACATGTATATGAATACATTGAAAAACACTACAATAATGTTATCTTACATATGACATACACAGCATTGTGAGTATAGAAGTTAAGTTGATGTATAAAGCTAGGCTAAATAAATAAGCAAAGTTACTTATCTGGTGATCTTCAATTCCAACATTGTTTACTGACCTAAAACCTACAGGTTGATAGATGTTTATCATATCAAACAAAACGTAAAAATTTGCTCGACCAGGTCGAGCATTATATTTTACGTTTTTTAATTGAACAGATGGTGTCAACTAAATTAAGTATGTATGATGCAATCTTTCATCTCTATTCTTTGATAATAACATTATTTCACACACAAACTATATAAGACATTCTATTTCTATAATCAAATTTTCAGTAACATTAATTTTAATACTGTGAGTGTTAATGCAAGACGTTCCACAACCATTATAAAACATGTCAAATGGTTCAATAAATACACAAAAATCACTGTTTTAACATATGATAACAATTAAGCATTCAATAAATGCAAGCATGAATATACGCACATATTTTTTAACTGAATAAATTAAAAACATTACCGAAATTACTCTCAAATCGATCATCCTAAATATATATTGTGAGTAGACATTTACATAATGCGAATGTATATAATAAGCAAAGCTACTTATTTTGTGGTCTTCAATTCCATTGCAGCACTGTCTATGGACCTAAACCCTATAAGTTGATGATTTTATATTATGTCAAACAAATGTAACAATACTGACAATAATGTTGATATCATGCAGTACAATATATAAGTCTAGCACATGCAAGTTTTTCTATAATTACTTACTAGTAGTAAAGTGACATTACCTACACTAATTTAGTGGAAAGACTGCATGCTGATATGGGCATGTTGAAATATTAGTTTTAAAGTCAGGCTAACTGGGCTATATTTAGGACACAACTTCCCTTCTCCCACTCCTGTGCTTTGATGTTGTCATGATTAATCACCCAGGCTGGTGGCTAGTGACTGTAACTAGATACATGCAAGCTGACCTACACAGCCTGACCACTGTGGCTTGGACAAGGCTGAAATGCTAGGTCAGCACTCTGTGTGCAGGGTAAATTGCACACCCAGTGTCTGCCATGCAGCTAACTTAATTTATTAGGTGTTTTGTAAAAAAAAGCTACTGAGCATTACTCAAGAAATGCCTACTGGTTAGTATAATTAGTGTTGCTAGTATTGTCTTCCTACTGACTCATGGTTAGTTTTGTGTCTTTAGTAACTAGTTGCCTTTTTATCTTTGGCCTTTCCATTCAAAGCATGCATGTTGTCATAACATTGTTCTACAACCTTGTAATTTTGTCACAGCTTGATAAAATACTGTTGAATGTGCTCTTGAAACATTAGAAGTTCTTGATTACTCACCTACTTCTTAAGAATGTTCTACTTTGTTGACTTTTATCAGCATTTTCTTCACATATTCCAAACTACACTGGTTACATTTTCAAATGGAAAGAACCAGGATGTTGGGAAGCCTACTATATACTGTGTTCTGATTGGCTGTAATTCCAAAACTTTAGGATTTCCACAAAAGCAGTAGAGAAGCACAATTGTCATGGAGGTGAAACCACTTTAACATTTTGCATGCAGTGTTAGATCATCACCACACATAATTCATACTATCTATAATATATGGAAAAAAAACATGGTCATGTGACTTGACCATGGTCGACCGTGATTGACCGTGGTCGACCGTGATTGACCGTGGTCGACCGTGATTGACCATGGTCGACCACGGTCGACCACGGTCGACCATGGTCATATGTAATTTGGTCGACGATTGACCATGGTCGACCGTGATTGACCATGGTCGACCGTGATTGACCATGGTCGACCGTGATTGACCATGGTCGACCGTGATTGACCATGGTCATATGTAATTTGGTCGACGATTGACCATGGTCGACCGTGATCGAGCATGGTCGACCGTGGTCGACCATGGTCAATCACGGTCGACCATGGTCATCACCACAGTATTTGACGGTCGACCATGAACTACCATGGTCGACCATCAAATACCGTGGTCATCATTTCGCCTGGGTTGCATGCACTGTTAAACGCGGTCTCACGAGACGCTGCTGCATGTGGTTTTATGTTTACACTAGGCGATCTGGCTGCAACAGGGTTGCAAGCAACTGTGTCTCACATTGCTTGCAACCACATTGCATAGGGACCAACACAATTAGATGCAACCCTACCAGAGGTATAACAAGCTGGGACCGGTCTCATTTTGACCGTCTGAATCTCTAGTTTCTGAGAAACGATGTCGTAGTTGCTGCAAACGTGTACAACATGCTGAATTAACCCTTTGTGAGCGGCAACCTCTGAAAAAATGACGTTTTCAGTTACTTGCTTATTTTATGAAATCAGCCCTGGTAATTTTTAGAATTGGTTGTATCAATGTATTTCATTGAAATGGACATGTAGCAATATATTTTAGGCAGTTTTATGCCGATAAGGGGGTTAAGGGTCCCGAAATAGACCCAAAATATGGCAATTGTTTGTGATTTTGATCAAACTGAAGCACATTGTCAAACCTGATTTTTTTCATCACCCAGGATGTGCCATTGATGGAAAATCAGTTTGAGCATAGTGAAGTGGGTATAACATGGCCCATTAACCCTCTGTTTGCGACAACGCACAAACTACGTTTTTGAATTTTTGCTTTATCTTAGTAAATGCGGCAATAATTGTGGTATGTGTGTATATAGGTTTTTAGGGTATTCTTATTTTAAATATATATATTTTTGCTCCTAAGGCATTTATTTCTGCCATTTTAAAAGATGGCGGTTGTCAATATAAATGTTACAATATCTCAAACACTACATCACCTAGAGCAATTTATTTGGCGTTGTTGGATAGCTTGGTGGATAGCGATACCAACCATGTTATTTGCCACCTTCAACAACATAACAATTCGCGCCATCTTTAAAGATGGCGTCTGTCAAAGCCTATTATTTCCGTATTGAAGAAATACGGTATTTAGATCCCTCTTTCACCACATTTTAAGTGTTTCATATCGTCGAAAGGTGTAGTTGATGTGCAATGGAGACCTGTTTAATCCACCATTGACATTAGTTATAAGGTTGGGACGAGTTCATGACCTTATATGAGGTGTTCCCTATTACTTCACCATTCTCAAACTGATTTGTTCATCAATGACACATCCTGGGTGATGAAAAAAGTCAGGTCTGACATTGTTGTAACATGTATTGGTAATAGGGTGCTTCAGTTTTATCAAAATCACAAACTATTTTGTGGACCCTAAACTACCTTATCGGCATAAAACTGCCTAAAGTATATTGCTACATGGCCATTTAAATGAAATGCATTGATATAACTACCAATTCTAAAAATTACCATGGCTGATTTCATAAAGTAAGCAAGTAACTGAAAACGTCATTTTTTCAGAGGTTGCCGCACACAAAGGGTTAATTCAGCATGCTGTGCAAGTTTGCTGCAACTACAACATCGTTTTTTCAGAAACTAGAGATTCATACGGTCAAAATGAGACTGGTCCCAGCTGGTTATACCTCCGGTAGGGGTATCTCCTTAAATAGAGCCCTTTTCCAGCTTCGGCCGCTGCACTAGTAACATCGAAAATATGCATTTATAAGATATGTATTGACTCTGGTACCTGTTTTGTTTTTTCGGAAGGTCAGTCTGTTTTGTTCTCAAGCAAGGTTCTATACTGTTAGATAAATTTGTACCTGTTAACAAAGACGATGTTGAAAATATTCTGGTCATGTCATATGAATAACCAGAAACAAATTCAATTAAGTGATTATGTTTACGAGGCAAAGCAGTCGATGAGATTCATTAAAACAAATTCCATTCACAATGACCAACTCAATATAATAGTCAAAAGGACGTCAGCCCCATTTGACCCAGTGTGTAGTTTAGTGTCTGCATCAGAAAGGCACAAACTTTGTGGAAATTAAGTGAAATCATGAGTGTTTATATGGATCCCTGCAAATTTGATTAAACTGACAAACTTTATGAAAGATGATCTGTTAGTAGTAGATGCTAATTTCTTGGTTTTAAGTGTTGGTTCAATCCCAACAGGTAAATGCACTGTGTGCAGAATTACCCCTGGCATGGGCTTACTGACCAAAACATTGCATCTCCTCTTGTAATTTTATTGGTATTGAATTGGAAATGGCGAACAAACTTAATTATTAATTTTAACATAGAACTACTTTTGACTGACTTTGTTTTCTAGTGTTATGGAAACTATGCATGATACGTGATTGCAATAACACACGTTTACCCTGGAAATGATACAACATAAATCCTATATTTAAAATAATGGCTTATTTCTAGGCTATTTGAATACAATTTATGTAGAGCACAGTGGCTCAGGTGTAGAGCTGTGGACTCGACTAAGAGAACCAGGTTCGAATCCTGTGCTGTGGTGTTAAAACCTTGGGCAAGTTGTTTCACTCTACATTGTTCCAGTTCACTCAGCTATATAAATGTGTACCTGGCTATATACAGTGGTGGATATGTGTATGAGCAGCCTTCGCACATTAATTACAGTATATGGATGGATGCTTCCCAACTGTCTGTATATCTGCACTAAGGTAGATGATCCCTCTGTGTTCGTCCCTACATGTACTATTATAGATCCTCCCTGCCATGCCCCAATGTGTTCTCTACCCTTTCAGTCACATGCTCTAGCCTAGCCCCAGGAAAACAAACATAAACATATTTTCCCATGCTTAATGATGTGTCTGTCTTTCATAAAATGAGTCGCCCATTAATACCTTCCTGTTTTCAATGCCTCCTCAGTCACTGCTTCAGAGTAGCTCCTTCGTTTTGCATATACCTGGACGTTGCCTTTTCCACCTGTCGCTTTCTCTGTTGTTCCTTTTTTCTCTGCCTATTTTCTTCCAGTCATCATTCCTGTTATTGAC
The DNA here is from genome assembly GCA_964017155.1 of Oasisia sp. SBJ-2009. Taxonomy (NCBI): domain Eukaryota; kingdom Metazoa; phylum Annelida; class Polychaeta; order Sabellida; family Siboglinidae; genus Oasisia; species Oasisia sp. SBJ-2009. The sequence goes on along the minus strand of OZ024867.1, from coordinate 8,741,900 downwards.
ATTCCTTTCAACACATCTACTCTCACTTCCTTTCTTCCCTTCATCTTTCCTCCTGTCACATGCACTTTCTCCTCTCCTGTCCCATTGGCACCCTCTTTCTCTGTTGTCAGTTTCTCCCCTGTCACCTTCATCAATGTCACGTTTTAAGTTGTTGTTTGTCACCTTCCTGCATGTCATGTTTTAAGGTTGTTTTCATTTCGCTTTCTCTGTTGTTCCTTTTTTCTCTGCCTATTTTCTTCCAGTCATCATTCCTGTTATTGACATTCCTTTCAACACATCTACTCTCACTTCCTTTCTTCCCTTCATCTTTCCTCCTGTCACATGCACTTTCTCCTCTCCTGTCCCATTGGCACCCTCTTTCTCTGTTGTCAGTTTCTCCCCTGTCACCTTCATCAATGTCACGTTTTAAGTTGTTGTTTGTCACCTTCCTGCATGTCATGTTTTAAGGTTGTTTTCATTTGTTTTCCTTGTACTCGCCCTCCCTCCTCTCAATATTCTGTCCTCATCCTTCTTGTCACTGCATTGCTCCTTCCTACATCTGTCCCTGTCATTGTTCTGTATTTCATCCGTCTCTTTGTTATTCTCATCTCCACCCCCTTCACAATAACGGTTAGCCTAGCAAGCTCTGCTGTAAGACATTCCACTTTCCAACACCCCACACACTGGGAAGTAAAACCTTACTCCGTTGTTTCTGCCCATGATTTTAAGCATCCAGATAAAGCAAAATCTACAAAGCTGTAGCATTGGTCACACACCAAGTGCCTCCCTGCCTTCACTTGGCGCTTGCAAGCGGCCATAATATTATTATGCTTACCCACGTACTCAAAATTTACTCAGTCGTTATACCAACTTAGTCTTTAGAAAAACTGTCTAATTTGTACTGTAACTGCAGCTCGCTTTATGTGATACACAACTGACAATTTTAGTGTTTATTGGTATCATTCCCAAGCAGATACGTTGGACACTACCTACATACAGTTTTCTAATAAAAAAAACTTGTTTATTGTCTAATAGGAATAATGCAACCTGATCAAAATATTATATTACGTATAAAGCTGTTGTGCTTATTACTGTATATGTTATATATTCTATCAAACAATCACATTTGCTAAATCTTGTTTACAAACTTGTCGAAGGCTAGATTACCCTATTATAACCCACTATTCTAATATGTTCAAAACTGTTAACTAATAAACTTATACCCAAACTACTACTCAGTATATGTCTAGGATTATTTATGAGTAATCTTCACATAAGAATATTAATTATCAATCAATATATCTTCTTGTTTTTTTAACTTATATATGCACCACCAAGTTCCCGCCAATGTTAATTTTGTTTGGTTCGTGTCGGGGAGTTCTTTCAGATAATTATGATGGTTTCAATTTCTATTGTAAATAAAACAAGATAAGCTCTCCTTTTTGTGTTTACTAATAATACCTGTGTAACATACACAATAACTCAAATTCAACATGTCCAACGTTCCCTTAGCTATAAGGTACGCGGTGTAGTACAGAAGCACACTACTGTATGGCTACTTCCATATGTGTAATTATACCAAGAACTCGACATATGGCAATTTAATTTGCCCCTATTTCTTTTTACACCCGACTGCAAACTTGAACACCAACGTGCCCGTATGCACAATATATTATGTTTAATTGTTAATATTTTTTGGAAGCCGTATAATTTTAGTTATTTTTGGAAATCGTATGTAAATTTTATTTTAGGGTTATTTAACAAATACAGCCAAACTTAACTGGTTATGCCCGATTCACAAGGGGGATAAACATACAATCCTGAGCTACTCCTAAATGTACATGCATGCAATAATAATAAACTTTACTAGATTAGAAAATGTTTGTCATACTGCAGGTTCCATAAAAAACGAACGTATTTCACAAAGAGTGATTCGCCCGACACGAAACTCTTACTCACGGACTGTGGCTGAGGACGTTGGCAGAGGTTTGGACATGCACGCAAACGTTAACTGTCTGGCAATCGTATTTTCCCTGTGGAAAGGCATGTTGATGTAATATATGTGTAAAAGCAATAAATATATGTTATTTTATGTGAATATATACACTTGTTTTCCGAATTATCATACGATTGTTACACGTGATACAAAACTATGACGATTAATGTTACTTCCTGTACCAAACTTTAATATCGCTCACACAGAAACATAGACAGTGACAAAGCCAAAGACAGATAGTGCCAGGGAGAGGCAATGTACAGGTAATCTAGTTGTCACGTGACGTCAACCGGCCCGGTTGTCACATCACGCACCAGCACAGCTTTGCCCGTCGTCAAGCAGTCGGCGTCTGTAGTTACGAGCCGCTTGCCACACAAATCATCACGCTGCTCCGTTGTCATGTTCAACTGCGACGCTACATTTCACCACAACGCTTCCGGAGCTCAACTGTGAGATACAATCACCGTTGAACAGCCACGATGTTGTCTACCTGCCGTCCGAACAAGGTGTCTAGACGTCCGCCGCATAGGCCTCTGTCAACCCGGCTTCTGTCTCGAATACTGTTCCTGACATTGGTCAGTTTCTGGGCTTCGAACTCAGACGGTAAGCCGGTTGACTTTGCTTATCATTGTTTGATTATTTAACATTTGCAATTTTATGACTACACTTATTCACAATTTACCGTGATATTTGTAATAATACATGATTAGCAATACAGTAAAAGCGTAGAGTAACTGAAAATTTGAATGAGCCGTACAACTTATTGTACACATGACAAATACGCAATTCATACATGTCGATGAGCAATAATGCCAATATATAGAAATAAAACAGCAAATTTAAAATCAATTAATTAAATAGTTGAACAGTTTATTTTTAAAATATTAAACATGTACCCAAAGCATGACAACAAACCTGGCTGGTATATAGTGTACAAACCAATAAATATATTACAGAAATGTGCTATTAAACAAATAATAAAACAATAACCAACTATTTTTTTAGATAACTGACGTCATTGCATTAACTGATTTGTATTTGGTACGTGCAACCAAACATTTCATATGTTATTATACTACATATATTAATATTCCTACGGTATTGTTTCTATTAAAATTTACATCCGATTTTTTTATTTATTAAGTACAACTATATTTTCTATATAATTCAATGCAATTGTATATACTATGTTGTATATACTGTAAAGCATTCCGAAACGTTTATATATTGTACCGCTGGTTCTTGAACTCATAATATGAATAGCATCCTCACGTTTGATGCCTATAAATATTAGACGATAGTAGTATAGTATGTGGTTATCGTGATATGCTGGCGCGGCGCGGTGGAATTCCTCCGGCCAAGTGGCGCCCTCTTGTGGATAAGTCGTGCATTAGTGGCGCCATCATGCTATAGTAAACTATGAAAAAACTTGACAAAGTCATGGCGGTGAAATGGAACGAAGTTAGCACACACGGACACACACGAACACTTACGGAAACGTGCGAACACATGCGAACATATACGGACACACGCGAATACACACGGGGACACACTCACACGCGCGAATACACACGGACACACACACACATACACATACCCACACACTCACACACACACACACACACACACACACACACACACACACACACACGCACACACACACACACACACAGTTGACGGCTATGATATTAAGTCACGTGATCGATTAGCCGAACACGTATCCGGCAGATGATTCCACCTGTTCTTTCACCTAGTTTGTAGTTCATCTATCCGCGAGGGGGCGCCACATAACCCCTAACGCCATTTTGACGTAATTAAAAAAAAACCGCACGAATTTGGACAGTATTAGTTCGTGATTTGTCCGAACGAGGGCGACACTAGTGCACGACCTATTCACCAGGGGGCGCCTTAACAAAATAAGACGCACAAATTTTGGCAATACTAGTTCGTGACTTGTCTACCAGGCGGCGCCACTAATTAATGACATATCCACCAGGGGGCGCCACTTAAAAAAAATAAGACGCAAGATTTTTGACAGTACTAGTTCATGATTTGTCCGTAGGAGGGCGACACTAGTGCACGACCTATCCGCCAGGGGCGCCACTTAAAAAAAATAAGACGCACGAATTTTGACACTAGTAGTTCGTGAATTGTCCACCAGGCGGCGCCAGTAATTCATGACCTTTCCACCAGGGGGCGCCACTTTATACATTTTTACAGTACTAGTTCGTGAATTTTCCGTAAGGGGGCGACACACAACATATCCGCCAGGGGCGCCACACGAATTTGCGTAGTATTAGTTCGTGACTTGTCCACCAGGCGGCACCTCTAGTGCATGATCTATCCGCCAGATGGCGCCACTAATATACGGCTTATCTACCTGAGGGCGCCACTTGACCGGAGGAATTCCTGCGGAGAAATTCCGCCGCGCCAGCATATCACGATAACCACACACTATACTACTGACGATACAACGGTACTTTAGTGAAGCCTTGTCAAACCTGTGACAGAAGCGTTCATTTTAAATATCCCTAGCTCGCTCAGTTGTATGAAATTTTAACTTGCTGACATAGTCGAATCTTTATGTACGAATATTATTCTCGCGTTAATAACAGCTTGATCAAATGTTTTCCAGAGAACTGAGCTGGTCTTAGATTGAATAGTTAACTCTAGTGTCACAGTTGTATGCAGTTACTCTTCCACAAGTCCACCTGTGTGTTGTCGTCTTTGTCATACAGGTGTCCCGATCCACTGTCCCAGCGCCCTTCTTGCCGGTATAAACGGTGGTATATTGAGACTTCCACTCGGCACGTCGTCGTCAGCACGCGCGATGTACGGACCTCCAACAAAGTTGGTCGCCGGTAAAAGTAAGTAAGAACCTGCCGTGAAACCTCGCTCTTAAAGTTCCCATAGGGACTGGACAAATGTGACCTTAGTAGCGAGGTGACCTAATTGATAATATTAATAAAGATATTTTCTGTATGTGAACTCTATTAGGAACTATCTCAGGGTGATTGTAATAGCGAGGTGGCTGCCGTACCGAGGTGATTGTAAAGTGAGGTCACAGCGTACATAGATAGTTCCAGTGACCTGGGTTCTTGTAAAACTGAGGTGGGCACCGGTTGTAGATAACATCATACAGTGACACCTCGCTATTACGGTCACCCTATGGACTGGACTATAGTAAACCGTATGGCGATGTGACCTTGTTAAATGTTACTGTGTGTGGAAATAGTCGATGTTTGGTGTGGTGCGTAGTTATAGCCAAGAATGTTTTGAATATGCTTAGACATGGAGTGATTGCAATGCAAATGTAATCGAATAGGAGTACGATTACTATGAAGATGCATGGATACGAGTAGGAAAATTCAGAGATAAAAAAGCACCAGATTACGAGGTAAGTGTGGTTTATTTGAAGACGACGCACGTATTAATTATTACTGTGTGAAGAAAAGGTTGACATATGGTGTGTGACGTCATAGCCTAGGTTATTTAGAATACGGTCGGAGATGGAGTGATTGCATTACAAATGTAATCGAGTATGAGTTCAATTACTATGAATATGCATGAGTACGAGTACGAGTACTAAGAAATACAAATGTACTGGAGTACGAGACACTTGTGATCTATTTGAAGACGTACGGGGACTGACAGTGGACGATGTTGGTGGCTTCGTGTATTGGTATGATCATTACGACTTCAAAACAATCAAGCAAACTTTGCTGGATGGCTCCAACACGAAGATCATCTTAAAAACAGGCAAGTTGAGTGTTAGATGTAAACTAATACACCGAATCATTGTATTACAACATCAATTTTATCATCTTGTAAAAAAATCCATTGTATCATATTGTAATACAGTGTCCATTGCATCGTCTTGTAACACAACATCCATTTTATCGTCTTTTAATACAGCATATATTGTATCATCTTGTAATACAACAACCACTGTTATATCTTCCAATACAGCACCCATTGCATCATCATGTAATAAAACATCAATTTTATCATCTTATAATGAAGGCATCAGCATACTGTTTCCAAATCTGCATGTCTTGCGCTGTACTATGTTAGATGGGGCCCTTCCAGAACACATCTAGTTCGTCTCTCGATCCACCGTCTCGCTTGTCTTCCTCTAGATAGTTTCCCGCTGTAAGTGTTCTCGGTTGTTTTACGCGATGTCCATCGGAGACGGCGCATCCTACTGATGCACCCGCTCTTCTCTCTTACACAGATTGTTTTGTTCAGGCCCGATACCTGACATGTCACACAATTCCCTTCATGTTGTGTGCGTTTTTTAGTTTGTTAATTTGCCAATTCGGTAAGTGTCCATTTTGTCGCGCCAAAATTCGTTGTTTGAAATACACTTGAGATGTAGACATCTTTCTTCCAACTGGCAGCGATTCTTCATTGATTTTCCTTGTGTTTTGTTTTCTTTGGTGCTATATCGTAACTGTCCCAGGCACACAATTGTATATCTGGTCAGTGTTCACAATATTTGGGGTATGCCATGTAGTGTGCCATAGTGTCTCCCTGTCGTATACCTCTCCTGATTTTTTTCAACTCAGTATAGTCGAGTGGTGATCAATTCGCCAAATGTTGTCAGTTTGAAGGAGTAACTTGTTGCTTCACGGGCTGGTGTATATAAAATATTATGATTGTCCAACGCAGAATTTCATATAGCTTCCGCTGAGGTATAATTATTCACAATATGTTTTCTGTTGCACTTGCACTATTATTAGGTGGCCACATGCCAGTTCGATAGATATTAAGTGCGGCATATTAATGTCTTAGAATGAGAGGTAAGGTATTCGGAGTATTGTGACTAATTACCGTCAAACTTGCGTATGAATGTTTGCGGGGATATCAACGTTTGCATCACGACAGCAAAATTTCCAGAAATTATTCTGAGCCTACGAAGAGGATGCATGGCCTGCGATAAAAAGTAAAATGTCTATATATATTTATATTTTAATATTCTAATCCTTATGGGGCAAATATGTTATTCGGTTCGCAAAACGTAGTGTGTGCTTGAATACAAAATAAACTGTCCGAATCACGCGAGAACGACTCACCGACAGAAAAAAGATAATTACATAAATACAAGTCGCACAGATAGTCCGACCGATCGACATACCTACACACACAATTATGTATATTGTGGTAGATAAAGCGTGTAGAAGGTCACAAGTAAACCTGTGATTGCGATGCGAGATTCTGAAGCTGTCAATTATCCTTGTGTCATACAGGCAGTGCTGACGATGTCTGCGGGAAACGAACAGATCGAGAGGAATGATATAGAAAAGAGTGTGCATCAACAACAAGTTGTCAGTAAATATATACAAAACGTATCATGCATGTAGTGTTTTTTCTACAGGGATATATATTGAACGGTTAATCCACGAACCAGAAGAAAACAAGCTGTACTTCACAACCGAGTCACGGGTTGAAACGTATGAGTTGGAGAGCGGTGTGAGAACGACAGTCGTCAACAGTAGCAGCGAAACCAAAGGCTTGGCCGTAGATCACAACTCACGGTAACGTGACTCATACAGTCTTACTACTAAAGTTAGACATATACGCACAAAGAGTGTCCAAATTGGTGGGCCTTTGTGACAATCGAGTCGCTGGCGGCATTCTTGTGGTGCCCCCAAATAATATGGCCGCAACTGTTATTTTGACAGTGCATTTATTTTGCCCTATTTGACTACTTGGTGATCAATATAAAATGGGGCTATCTGATTATCAGATATGCACCATTAGAGTACGAAATCATTTACAATGTAATACGTAAGTGAGCATACGTATTGTTTGAAGATAAATAAATTATTGCCAAAAAGCATACCAACCTATTACACATGTGGTTGTGAAACGTATATGACAGATGCTCAGTATAGTATGCATATAGCATATCACCTGAGATGCGTTGTTATTGAAGCGCGTATCATACTAAATGCACGTGTGTGTGTGTGTGTGCGTGCGTGTGTGCGTGCGTGCGTGCTTCTGTGTGTGGTTGCATGCGTATGTTGTATCCCTGCCTGGGTTGATATGTGGTGTATGCATTTCACCACACACGCACGCATACACAAACACTAAAAAAAACACAAATACACACATATTTACTAACGAAACGTTTGGAATATAACTTTTATAAATGCTTGTGTGCATGCTGGTGTGTAATGTGTGTTATATGTGTCACTACACACGACCGCATACACATTAACAAACCCACAAACACACATACTTGTACTGACGAAAACATTCTAATATTGTTTTAATACGTACTATAACATACTAAATTAATTCGCTGAAACCGATTCGACCTAGTTTCCATGATTTTTTCTTCTTTCATTATTAATATGTATTGTTATAACAAATGACAGATTTGTCAAAAACTTAGCTGTTATGAAAACATTATGGGCGGTACAGACGATGTCTGATTGAACAATCATTCAACCTATATGCGTCAATTGTAATTCACAAGGAAAGAGAATTTGTACTACAGTACACGTGCGTTTAAGCAGTAGTACGTGCGTACGCGCGCGTGTGTGTATGCATTGTAGCGGGGTGTGTTTCACTACATTCTATACCGATCTCCTTTGAAACGGCTGTTTTAAAATCTATCATCGGGTTGGAACGTCATTATGGAATATCAGATTTGTGTTTATTTTTTTCTCGGAAAAGTAGTTTTGACGACAATATGTTGAATAATGTTTCACGTGCAATTATTGAAAATTCAAAGAGAAGCTATGAACAAAAATTAGCTTTTAATATAAAACATGACACCAAGAGTTTTTATGCGTATGTTCGAAGTAAACAGAAAGTTCAGGATAAGGTCGGACCTCTAGAAGATAGTGATGGAAACATAATAACAGAGGGATTCTTAATGGCAGAAAACCTAAATGAATACTTTAGTTCGGTATTTACCAGGGAAGATATTAGTGCATTACCAGTACCAGAGACTAAATTCGAAGGGAGAGAGTCAGACTATTTAGGACAACTAATTGTAACACCAAAAATGGTAGCTAAGAAAATAAGGGATATGAAGGATAATAAGTCACCTGGAGTGGACGGCATTCCTCCCAAATTACTACTGGAAATTGTAGAAAAAATTAGCATACCACTTGCAACAGTGTTTGGCATTAGAGGAAGGAGTAGTTCCGTTAGAATGAAAAGAAGCAAACATCATACCATTATTTTAAAAAGGATCAAGAAGCAAGTCAGAGAACTATAGACCAGTGAGTTTAACATCGGTGATTTGTAAACTATTAGAAAGACTAATTAAAGATCACCTGGTTGATTTTCTTGTTAAAAATAACTTGATTAACCCATCTCAACATGGGTTTCTAAAAGCGAGGTCATGCTTAACAAATATCTTATGCTTTTTGGAAGATGTCACAAAGTGGGTAGATGAGGGATCACCAGTAGATATAATATACTTAGATTTAAAAAAAGCTTTTGACAAAGTGCCACATCAAAGATTACTACTTAAACTGAAGGCCCATGGCATAGGCAATGTTATGATTAACTGGATAGAAAAATGGCTTATTGATAGAAGACAAAGAGTAGTAGTTGATGGGGAGGTTTCAAACTGGAAATTGGTTTTGAGTGGAGTACCGCAGGGATCAGTATTGGGACCTATTTTGTTCTTAATATATATCAATGATTTGGATGATGATATAACAAGCAAGGTGTTGAAGTTTGCGGATGATACAAAAGTGTTCAGAAAAATAAAAAGTGATGCAGATAGACAGCAATTACAAGATGATCTAAATAAGTTGACCGAATGGTCTGAGAAGTGGCAAATGCTGTTTAATTATGGGAAGTGTAAGTGCCTCCACACAGGACATGGGAATGAAGATGCACAATATACAATGGGTGATACTGTACTAAATACTACCATAAAGGAAAAGGACTTTAACTATTAGTGCTGATTTGAAGGTATCAGAACAGTGTGCAATTGCAGCAGCGAAGGGAAACCAAATTCTCGGATTAATTAGGCGAAATATAGTGTACAAGGAAAAAGAACTAATAATACCACTGTACAAAACAATAGTTAGGCCTAATTTAGAATATTGCATACAGGCATGGAGGCCATATCGCAAGAAGGATATTGATATACTAGAAAGAGTACAAAGAAGAGCAACCAAAATGATACAAAAACTCAGGAATATTAGTTATGAAATGCGTCTAAAAGAATGTGGATTAACAACACTAGAAACCAGGAGACTGCGAGGAGATCAGATAGAAGTTTTTAAAATATTGAATGGGTATGAAAATATTGACAGAAATATTTTTTTCGCAGTTAAGGAAGAGAGAAGGACTAGAGGACATGGAGTTACATTAGCAAAGAAGCAGTGTAGATTAGATATTAGAAAGATATTAGAATTTTCATTTTCACAAAGAACAGTAAATGAATGGAACAGATTATCGGCTGATTGTGTAGGTGCTAGTAGTGTTAATATGTTTAAAAATAAAATTGACATCTACCTAAGAAGGGCGGGGTACATTTAGATAGATAGGTTGGACTCTCGATAAGCCAAAGGGCTTCCTTGTCCACCTGCCATCTTGAGTTGATTCTCTAGGTGGCAATCTTGTTAAATCTTGTTAAATCTTGTTAAACAATGTGTAACCAGCAGGGAATAGGTTGTAATGGTCGAATGCGGAAAATATGATGTGATGTTGGCAATATGAGTTCATGGTGTTTTGCACACTAATTGCTAACACATTAAATATACCTTTTAGTTTGCTGTTTTATGCGACGTATTCTCCTACTCGTATCTACAAAGCTAATCTGGACGGAAGTGACATCACAGAGATCGTGACAACAGGGTTGTCGGATGTGTCGTCGATTGCCATCAACTACGATAAGAAGAGAATATGTTGGGCAGATTACGGTAAGTGTTTGTCTCCGAATTACAGGGTCAGGCACAGTATATTGGCCATAATGTCGGTGAAGTGACGTCACTATTTTTACGTCATCTGTTTAACATGTTTTCGTAAAAAAAAAAAATATATATATATAACTATTTGGCGCTAGAGTTATGCTATTTTAAACCGGTGTGTATTTGACCAGTCTTCATCGCCTTCTATGTTACATTAAGATTCTTTTTTTAGAAAAGGTTCTAGTGTGTTTTGATGTCAGATTGTTTCCGCACTCGGTAGATGTGGTCAAGATTCATGTGGACACCAGTCCTTAAGCAGCGGATGTCATGTTCCTCGTCATACGAAATTTCCAAGTGTTCGCAAAAAAACATACAAATATATACAATTACCAAAACCCATTAGTTGCATAAACATAACCCCGTTCTCATGTTTAGTTGTATCGCGTACAGTAACGTCCAAAGTCAGAATTCTAAACCTGATTGATTGTAGCTTTGTGATTCAGGTATTGACATGCTCTCTTTTTTGGGTATTTAATTATTATTTACAGTTTCAGTGAATGTGTTTCAGCCTTGAAGCACATCGAATGCTCTGACTACTTCGGCAACCACAGACAAGTCTACGACACAACTGGCAGACCGTCGGATCTAGAAATTGTCAGTGATGTTGCTTATTACCTACAGACCTCGCCTAAGAGGTAACACATCCTTCCATTACTTACTAAACCCATATTATCATACGTATTATAATAACATGTACACAGTTGCTTAAGAAAAATGCACGTTTAATTAGAATAATTGCATTGAGGATTAGATTAAGCCGAGTAAATGAGACACACCGTAATTATTTGAATCGTCTCGTGTTTAGTTGCAAGTTAGGAAGAATAACCCGTATGCATGGTGTATAATAACACAATTATGTAATTATGTAACCAAGACCTTGAAAAGACGCATTGCGTCACTGTTTACTGACGTAATAACTGAAGAGTCCATCACGTGGCCAACTGGTTAGCAAAATATACAGTAACAATGTTTTGATTGTGACGTAAGCAGACCAGACGTACTCGCCGTGTCAGTATTGACGGGGCTTATGATAACCGAGTCATAGCTGCGTGCAGGTCTTACGGCAACTGTATGAACAGTCTCCAGCTTTGGTTCGGGTACGCTTCACTTCTATCATGTTATTGTGCGCAGAGCGCAGTGTTCTTGTCGGTTGATACGGGCACACGAGTTCACCCAAATACACTGGCGTGTCGTTGTGCATGGCTTTGTAAGTGAATACAAGCAGCTTGAAGTCAACTCTGCACACAATGGGCAGCCAGTGGAGTTCGCGTTACAAGGGTGTGTCACTGTCCCTACGCATAATCAACTTGGCAGCCGTTTTATATTTTCGCTGTAGACAGGCGATGTTAACTGCAGACGCACCGTATAAGATTTCGTCACAGTAGTCAAGCCATGATGTGACAAGGGCATTGACAACGCGTTCCTTTGTCGGTCTGGGAAGAAAGCGGCTAATTCGATTAATGTTGCGCAGGTGGAAAGAACAAGCACTGATAGTTTGCGACACTTGCTTCTTCATGTCAAGGTGACTATCAATGCAAACACCAAGACACTGACCACAAAGCGAAGCCGTAATTGTAGCCATACCAACGCGAATCACACTTTTATCCACGATTGCATCTGCAGACTTAGGCACAATCGGAAGATACTATATCTTGTCATCGTTCATGAACATAGAATTCTGTGCCATCGAGACCTTTACTAAATCTAAAGAAATTCCATTTTCTTAACTGCAGCCACTAATGGAGAATGGTTCAAGTCAAAATTAGCATATACTTATAAATCATCGCCATATTAATGGAAGAATACTCCATGGGCTCGTATGATGTCACCGATAGGTTGGACGTATAATGAAAAGAGCAGTGGCCCAAGGACAGAGCATTGCGGGACACCTGTCGTTACAGTAGTTGTACTCGACGACTGGTCACCGATTACTACTCGCTGCGTCCTCTCTTTCAGATAAGATATTACCCAGGCCAGTGCTTTGCCAACAAAGCCGTAGCGCAAACGTAACCGCCTAATCAAAATGTTATGGTTAATCGTATGGAAGGCGGAACTGAAATCAACGAGAAGCAAGATGGTTCCTTGTTTTTTGTCCATAACTGTTTTGACGGCATTTGTAACACGCAGCAGCGCAGTTTCTGTTGAGTGGTTTTTCCGATACGCCGACTGAAAGCACTCAACTACTTGTTAATCAGAGATATGCGGCATGAAAGACGACGGATACTGTGATAGGCAAATAAGTTATACATCAATTTGTTGTCGTAGATAACAGGATCTTTATCTGTTTCTTGCAGCGTCGTCTCAATGGAATTGACGGGAGGAGACCGAACCACGCACGATGTTGGCGCATACCCCAACCAGTTGATGTTCCGCATCGCAGTGGTTGGTGCCCGCGGAGGCCTAAATTGTCGCACATCGGGTAAATACTGTTTGTGTTATTACTTTGTCCCTGTCTTAATATTCTAAAGGGTGACCTTCTCACAATAGCGACTCCGTTGGTCCAAATAAGAATGGCCCTGGTGTGTACGCGAAACCATCACATTAAGCTTCTAAACACAAATAATAAGTTTAAATGACAACATGTTGGTGAATTCATGCAAATGTATTAATGGGAAATAATATTATTCATCAATAATTACAATATAAATTCAGTAGCTTAGTAGATTGGAAGTTGTTGAAACCACAACAATTACATGTTGTGTGTGCAGTGACATTGTCATGTAATGGTTGGGGAATGACTCTATTCTTCCCATGTATGGGCGCGACATTTGGAATAGTGGTATTGTTTACGACACTCACTAGAACCACGTCCATTTGAGGTATGTGTAGTGATATGTTCTCAATTGAATACGCACCGCTCAGTGGAAGTATGTCGAGTAGTAGGTTTATCTTTAGCCCCTACAGAGCGCAGTGGCTCAGGGGTAGACCTTCGGACTCTCGACTACGAGAACCCGGGTTCGAATCCTTGGGCACGTTTTTTCACTCTACATTGCTCCAGTTCACTCAGCTGAATTAAATGAGTACCTGGCTATAGACAGTGGTGGATATGTGTACGAGCAGCCTTCGCGCATTAATTGTAGCATATGGCATGTGTCTGAGTGAACAGGTCTGTCAGGGAAGGAAAGTGTAAAGCGCTTTGAGCGGTCCTGAGGATTGGATATTGCGCTATATAAGAACTGCCTTTACTTTACTGTCTTTACATAGTCAGTGACTAATTCGTAATCGACAGTAGAGAGGCCACAGTGAACGAAGACATCATACATCTCCTGGGGTAGTTGAACCGAAAACTAAACTCGACACGGTGTTATAGGAACAAATTAAAATCACATATTAAAATGCACTCCATGATGGTGATTCGGATGCTTAACGATGATAATGAAAAATATGAATACTATTGAACATAGTAATTCGGTAATATGTCCATGTGCACGGGTAATGACAAATGTTTAACACATATTGCTCTTCGATGTGCATGTCCACCTAACATAGAACCAAACTGTTCGCAGCATTCACAAGTTGCATATTTGTTATGATAATGTGTTCATATAGCTGCTTCGACTACCAACTGACACTGAAGCGCTACATTCGTATTTATCGAGTGTTTTTTTTCCAGCTGTGAACAGTCAAAACATAACATCTTGTTAATACATTTAGGACACGCATGTATAATCGAGATCTCTCTAATAGTTGCAAATGTAGATCTGTATGACATTCAGGATAAGGAGACGATTCGCTAACTCTCAATACATTTTGTGTGACGTATGTGCTTCTGTTTACTATTCCATGTGAAAATGTGTACAGATAAATGTAATATTAGCGTAATGTCAGTTATGTTTGCATGTATTCGTGTCTAATGTAATGAATGCAATTGTGTCGTTGTAGAGACGTATGACAGACAACTTGTGGAGTGGACGAAAGGCCTCGACCTGGACCCGCCGATGTCGTTGTTAAATTCGGCGCAACTGGTCGACAACAACATCGACACGTGCGTCGCCCTGACTAACTCGGCCATGTACGTATATTCAGGCGGACGCTGGAATCCGCAGCCGCAGGGGAAATGCTGGTTCCCTGGCTTCAGCATCAAGAGACGTGTGCCGGAAGCGATCAAGGCGTCTTTCACCGTCACGATCACGGGTCGCCGCCTCGTCTGCTCCAGGTCACACGTCGATGTGGCGCTTAGAGTAACCAAAATATGGTCGAAATGCGATCTTTCTGGAACCTACCGGAAGTGCACACTGAGCGGACCCACAACGACCGGAAAGGAGGCTCTGACGACGTGTTCTGTCAAGTGTGACTGCAGTGGTGACGACTGTGAACATGTGACTATTAACATACCACAATTGCTGGAGAGTTGGGATCTGTGCGAAATCGGGATAAAATAAGTTCCTACGATTTGATGATGGAAAGTTTCAAATGTATGTGAAGTTTGATAATAATTGAATTCAGCATCGTTTTATCCATATCCAGTAAAAACTGCCCCGTGAACATATACAACAGTTGACAGTTATTTTAGTATTCAAAATAAATCAAAAACAATTACAGGTCACTGAATTCATCGCAGATTAAGACAATGATTTATAACTGTTATAACTTATTACTTTGTTTACAGCTGAACAGGAATAGTGGATTTTAGGCTAACAATCTGAATCGGATTCGCCCAGTCACCTTAATGATTATGTGAACTTGTGTGTGTGTGTGTGTGTGTGTGTGTGTGTGTGTGTGTGTGTGTGTGTGTGTGTGTGTGTGTGTGTGTGTGTGTATGTGTGTGTGGGTATATGTATATGTGTGTGTGCGTGTATGTGCGTGTGGGTATGTGTGCGTGGGTGCATGCGTGTGTGTTTATACAAGTATGTTAACTGTGGTTGTATGTGTGCATGTATGTATATGTGCGTGCGTTTAAGTGTTATATACGTGTTTGTATTTTGTATGGATGTGTCCATGCAAATATATGTTTGTGTGTACGTGTGTGTCTGTATGTTTGCATTGTGTGTATTTGTTTTTCTGTATGGTTGCATGTGTGCGTGCGTGTGCTAATTTGGTCATCCATTTGATGTTAAATACATCATTAATCACGTTTTATTATTTATTCATCCGATGCGACTGATTTTGCTAGGTTACATTACTAGGTTATCGTTTTTGCTAACGTCATATTATG
Source organism: Oasisia sp. SBJ-2009 (assembly GCA_964017155.1). Lineage (NCBI taxonomy): Eukaryota > Metazoa > Annelida > Polychaeta > Sabellida > Siboglinidae > Oasisia > Oasisia sp. SBJ-2009. The sequence continues at coordinate 8,725,825 of OZ024867.1, read as the reverse complement.
TTAGTCGTTAGTCACTGTGCTTATATATTTCTACATTAAACTGATTACGTGATATTTAAACTAGTGACATTTTGTTGAAAGAGTGGTATATATTTGTGTAGTTTAAGTTGCAGCGCACTATTTATTGAGGGTAATCAATATCATAATTAACTCCATTGTACCAAAGAGTAAATTATATAATATAGTACTATACCATTTATTGAATTTAAGTACCTTGCGATTGTATGGCATCGGTTTATATGTTATAATTTTATAATGTATCGGTGGTGTAGTATTGACGAATTAAACTATTCGTCGTGATTGGCAGGTTGTTTTGTCATCGGTTACTGTATGTGACATTGCACTGTTGTATTTATAGAATGTAACTCTCCATTGTGACATATGTTGTACAACTCTCTTGATGTTGATCTCGATATAGCCGAGTGTTTAGCATTTCGCCCAAGTGTGTTCGAGTGGTGTGTTGCTTCAAGGGCGTGTGTAAATTATGCTTTTGTTGCGTAGCGTAATGTTATATCTATGTATTGTTCTAAAGTAATACATTACAGTAGTTATGCCTACGCTTGCACTTGCAATAGCATTAGTGTGTCACAGTAAACAATCTGGGTGACATGCCATGGTGTCTCTCTTTCGTACGCCTCTCTTGCTTTTGATCTCGATATGGACGAGTGGCGATCAATTCGCCAAATGTAGTCAGTTTGATTGAATCGTGTGTGGCTTAACGAGCGTGTTTAACTTAGAATTGGCTATTATAACATTCAGTCTAGCTACTGATCTAATGCAATTATTTGTAATATGTATCTTACAATTACGCTTGTAGTATGACTGTTTGCTCAAACTGCAACTTTGAATACATAACGAATGCGGCAAATTAATATACAAGACTAAATGTTATCAAATGGTGATCATTATAAATTATATTCGTGCTAGTATGCATATGTATTCGTGAATGTTAATATTTGCACCTCGGGCGCATATGCGTTCATTAATTAATATACAACATCAAGAATATAACGTAAAACATATATACCTAATTTTGAAATATCCACATATAATATGTATGCTCAAATAATCACCATTTATGGAACAAATCATCGAACGTCACACCTAATGCGCACATTTCACATGGAATGGTTCGAAAAAATACATGTTTATGCTAACTAGTGACAACACAATTGTTCGTAGATCTTAATGAAAATCGTGCACTTACAATGACACGCCGATCGATCAATAATGATGTACTGATTAACATTTACACGAATAAAACATTAGAACCTACACTGAGCTTGATTTATCAATGTTGTCGACTCATGTATGGTAGAACAAGTGATGACGGATTAAATGAGTGCCAGAAAACAGTACAAGTGCGACCACTGCACCCGGCGCCAAAGTTCTTCTGATCGTGTTAATTCTTATCCTGGCTTCGCCGGTTCCCTTTGCTGAGCCCTTTATAAATCCCCAATGCTAAACTAGAAAAAAAATCGCACAAACCGGATTGTGGGTAGAGAGCTTGTGTGCACACGGTCTGTCCCTCACTGCAAACTCCGTGGCAGGAATTAACGCGAAATTGAAATGGCAGCGTTCCATGAGAACGTGTGAGCTAAACGTTAACACAGCGAATTGATCACGCGTTTGCGCGCGTACGTGTGTGTGTTTGCTTGCATGCGAGTGTGTGTTGTAAAATTGTGAAATTACAATTGCAGAAAACAGCTAGAGCTCATCGGATATTAACTTAATCCCAGCAGCTGTAATGGTGATGTTGGTAATATTGGAATACAGGGGCAGACAATAAAAACAAAACCGAACCAGCACGCCAGCCTGTTAAGTTATGGGATATCCGACACTGTCTGAACGTGTGACAGTAGCAGGCCGTCCCACATAGCTAGAACACATCAGACATGCGGCATTGTTGTACGGCATTGCCTGAAAGAGTAGCTGGGCCTTAAGGAAGAAGGTCGCCCTTTTAGTTTTTTCACTGAGGGAGGGACACAATTGTCATTGGCTATCGGAACCCAACTGTCTGCAAAGAATAGCGCATGATGGATCGCCATCAGACTCGAGACACTGTCGGTGGTGACGTAAATGTGTGCAACGCACGCGTTACGTCACTGTCGTACGACGTTGTCTGATAGTGTATCGGCGACTTGAGACAGCCACCACGTGACCAACACCCATTACTTCAACTTGTGCTGTATTCCGTGTTATGGTCCGTGTTATGGTCCGTGGTAGTCTCGCTTAACCGACTGTCGGTCGGCTGCGTAGACAGGCTGGTGACTTTGCCGGCTTTTGAATATTACCCGTGTGGGCTAAACAATGCTGCCACCTTGCGGATACTGGTTATTCTGCCGTAATTCCTATTTAATAAACATCTGCAATTAATTGTATTTATTTGTTGTTGGTAATATAAGTTCAATGTTTAATACTTTCGTAGGATATCAATAGCTTGTAAAAGTACATCGTTACTTTAATTTTATATCATAGTTGGCGTAAGAGCCAATAAACGTCTCTACCCTAATCTCCCCACCTGGCTTTTAGGTGCTAAAAAGTGCTGCCACCTCACATAGTATGTTTGATCGAGGCTAGGTCCGTGGGTTCTTCGACATTGCTGCCACCTGGTGATCAAGCTAACAGCTAATTGTGGTACCGCACAGGTAGTCCGGAGGATTTGTGAAACGATTGTAACCTACGCTTTTTGATAAGAACAACAACCTTGGAACATGCATTCTTTACGCCGAAAAGACACAGTTTAATTCGATGTATCCCGTTCAGAAATGGCTGTTATATGTCTTAATTGGCTCCAAAAATACGAACTTGAATAAATAAGCCTACAACGATGAGCAGCATCATTTGTGATAGTAATAAAGCCATGAGTAATTTTGACTGGATACGGACAAATAGATGATGTTTGCTTATACGCTATTTGACCGGGTAAGTACTGACACATAGCCGGAGGACGACTGTACGCTATTTGGCCTGTTACGGACAAATAGCCCATGTTTGCGTATGCGCTGTTTGACCTGATAAATGCGGACAATAGCCCGATGTCGCGTTTAACCTATTTGACCGGACGCATGAAAGATCGTTAGATGCAACTTGTAAAACGCGGGCACTTCTACCTTCTAACGAATGCATGTTAGCCAATAATATAACCGTGGCGTCTCGCCAAAGTTCGATCTATCAAGTCATATGTTGGCACAACTGGTGTACGTGCTGTATTATATATTAAGACATTATGTCAACATTGTAAAATATGACACGTTTTGATCCTTGTTCAATTGACTGGCCGGCCAGTATATATGAACAACACTTCATACAGATGGGGGCCACGCCCACGTTTGTAGCCTTGTTTTATCTTACTTGTCAGTTTCCTTTTTTGTACAAATACCAAAACGACACGTAAATTCCGTTTGCTGTTATTCAAAAACTATTTACCTGCCCAAGTCCACCTGGTGTCGCTACTAGTAGCAGTCGATCAGAATTAAATTAAGTAAACAATAAAAACAATAGCCAAACCAATATTCCCTTTAATAAATGAGTTTTATTTCACTTGCACATAATCATCGTGTTATACACTGTACCTTACGCTCGTGAGTCCGGACAAACGCATTAAATGAGGTCCACAGTCTCCAGTCATGTTGCACTCACATAAACTGAAACACGTCCAATGAATAACGTGTTTATGTTTCGGATTAAAACAACAGTGGGAAGTATTATAAATGAAATAACTATATCTATAATAGGGAACTTGAAAAGGCTTTTAAAACATCCAGAATAATTCCAAAGAGGTATATCATATTCCACTTAACATGTGAGCAATTACGTACCAAGAGAACAGTAATTAAGTAATTTATGCATTTATTGGAGTAAATGAGTGCTAAAAAGAGTGATTTCTCACAGACAGTTGTGAGTCTTACAATGTTATCACATATGATCCAACTCTAGGAATGTATACCTATCAAAAAAATCACTATGAGCATTCGTCCCTACATATGTACCGATAAACTGTGTGGCTCATTGTCTATCAATTATAGAAAATATATTAAGCACAGGTTTTAAGATGTACCGTATGTAAATTATATAAAGTAACATAAAAAAAATGAAACACTAATTTAAATAGGTATAACACAAAAAGGAAGAATTTATAAAACAAAATCCTTCATTTCATAACTATTTGAATTTTTATTAATTAAAATATATAATAAAATATATGTTTCTATCTCAAAAAGCTTATGGATATCACTAACTTGACGATTCCATAGCAGTTCCTAACGTATTTGTTTTATGGCGAAAACAATTATTTATTTTTTCATCATCTGCATGTGTATTTATAACTAGTTCCATGTTTAGAGGCATCAGCTGAATCGAATTGCTATCAAGGTCAACACCATGTCAAACTGACCTACTTTCGGAGTCTGGTCCAACAACTTCTCCATTTCTTCTAGGGATAACACTAAGGCAATGGCGGCAAATAATTCCTGGATCACGGATCACGTTCTTGTTACTTTTTTGGGTACCACAGCTTCTTTCCTCTCCTTGGACACGTTCAATAATCCACACTGCGTTGCAGTCTTCATGTTGACACAGCCACTGTTGTATTCATTGGCAAATATTTTTGAATCATACACAATATGTCGTCGACGTATCATGGCTGCGTTCATGAAGACACTCGGCTATACACAAGTGTCAATGCTATCTTATGCACTTTCCAAACTCCAGAAGATAGCCACTTCAATTTAAAACGTTAAAATAACAAGTCTTGGTTTCTGTTAAAGCACTAGTGTTCTTATTTAAGCAATTAACTATTACATATTCATATTATGCATTCTGGTGGCAGCGGCAATGGTGACGATTGGCTTATGTATTTAACGGCTTCGTTAATTTACACATTGACCAAAATGGAGAATTTGCATCTGAATATTATTACAAATAATATAACCAATACGCCTATCAATATGATAACACATTTTATTGTGACTGAACACAAGTGAACAAAGTACAAACGTGTTCCATTTATGCACCAGCGTTTACAGCAAGCGCGTGGAGATATGTATGGTAGGATTATAAATATCTTAAAATTTATTAAGTAACCAACATTTGTCTATGTTTTCATATCCAAATTAAAGATATTAATCGAATAGTGCGCTTGATAATGAGATACTTGAAATGTGACATTGTACGTTTGAATACATGTTCCTCTGTGCGTGCGTGCGTGCGTGCGTGCGTGCGTGCGTGCATGCGTGCGTGCGTTCCTATGTGTTGTGTCCGTTTCCCTCGTAACGATTATTCATTGCATTTGTAGCCGCCACCGTGGCGAGTGTTGGGAATGTGGTTGAATTTCGCTCGTCACCCTTCGAAGAAATGTATTGGTAATTACTGCCAACATAACCAGATGGCATGGCTGTATAACAAGGACATATTAGGCGGACATTTATGCGAGATATATTATAATATATATATATATATATATATATATATATATATATATATATACACATATGATATACATATATACACACGAACACACATATATATGTATACATGTATATATAATATATATATATATATATATATATATATATATATATATATATACATATACACGTATTATACATGTATATACATACATAATAGCATAGTTATATATATATATATATATATATATATATATATATATATATATATATATAGGCCTAAAGGCAGCTTATGTCGACCAGTGCCTAGAGGACCGGCTTATGTAGACCAGACGTATTTTTTTACTTAATACGTTTTTCAAAGATGTAAAACTGGAACATTGTTTCTAATACTACTGTTTAACACATAACGAAAGTTCATCAAAATATTTCAATAAATAAGGTATATGCCAAAACATCGGTTTACATAAATTCGCGTATACATAGATGCCGAATTATGTAGACCGGAGCAACGCCCGAAGCTGCATATATTTAGTTAGCCTTTTTTGCGGTAGACGCCAAATCTAGTAAACAATAAAACAGTGTTGAGAAATGTAAACTAAGTGGAAGCCCAAGATATGTTTGATCACGCAATGTATCGATGCGATAACAACAAAGACCAACATTTTGTAAAGACAAAATGCAAGTTTTACTAATTTACACATACTAATATAACCATTTGCATCAGCATGAAGCATATCATATATACTGAACACGAAACTCCAACCCTTCGTTCGGTATATACCATAAATATAGATTTATAAGAATTTTGACCCGGTACACATAACCCGGCACACAATAATACTCAAAAGTATGCACGGTGCTGGAGAAAACATGCTCAAAATCACTTAAGATGTTGTTCATTTAAAAATTAATTATGTACAGTACTTCACTGTGATATGAACTCTGTGCACAAGCAATGGTACTGATCCATTCAATTGTGTTAGTTGTGAACTAACACGTCGAATCTTTATCTAGACCAGTTTTGGTCTACATAAAACAGCGGTGTACATAAGCCCGTCCTATATGCATAATCGGTCGACATAAGCTGCCTTTAGGAGTATATGTATATGTGTATATGTGTATGCATGTTTGTACGTACGTACGTACGTACGTACGTACGTATGTTATTAAGCATCCACGCACGTGCGAACGTGTGCTTTTACTAATTTGACTTACCCACTGTGTTTGGAGTATTTGGCGACTATGTCAGCTTTGCTACATCCTGTTTCATGATGGCAGTTTCATCGTTTATTCCTAGATATAAAATGTATGTATGTATTTATGCATGTATGCATGTATGTATGTACGTACGTATGTACGTATATATATATATATATATATATATATATATATATATATATATATATATATATATATATATACATATGTATATATGTGTGTGTATGCATTGATGTATGCATGTGTGCAACTAGTATTCATCCATGCATGCATATTTTTATGCATTTATGTATGTATTTATGTATACATGCAATTCGTTTTTTATTAGACTGCTATTAAGGACATTGCACAAATACAACGGGTTCAAAACGGCTTAGGAACGGCTTCGAAAATCTTATATAAATTAACCATTTTTATACACCTGGGTTTCTGAGTTTGTTTTCCAAGAACCTAGGCGCTATGTAAGTTATCTTATCTTATCTTATCATCATCATCATCATCATCATCATCATCATCATCATCATCATCATCATCATAATCATCATCATCATCATCATCATCATCAACATTGTCAGTAAGGGCCATGTAATAGGGACAACGTTTGTGTTACAACAATATAACTTACCTTGACACTTCGGTCCAAAATAGTTGCCTTTGCATAGGCACTTCCCGTGTCTCAGACAGATTCCGCCATTTCTGCACGGGTTGTCCGCACAAGGTAGATAGTCCACTGTAATCACGAGGTTACAATCTTTGCTATTTATCACACCACCCTACACTGTGGATACGCTCACGACACGTTGTTAAACTATATTTGCTGATACAATGCCTTTATAAAAACAATGTTGAGATTAATGTGTTTCTAACCACTTAAGAGCAAAGTGTTTCTCTATGTGAAGGTTAAACAATGGTATGCAATTACCGGTTAATGATTGTCTAGTATGTTAGCAAATATGTAAAAATAATGTAACTATGTATGCGGTGGATGGCCGGAAGGAGCAAACTGTGCGAGGGATTGCGTATGTGCTTATCAGCATTAACATTAGTCGACCATAGTGCCAATCATAACACAACACGGCATGTTTCTTTCGTTGTTCAAAAAGTGTGCTTGGCGCAGTTTAGTCTAGTGACAAGGGTCGTGGCTCCACCACGGCGGTCAGAATGAACTGTTTATGTCCACGAATATCTCCGTTCACAAATATACTTGGATATAGCGCTTACAGCGGACAATGTTATTTGCGTATGATAGATTGTTTTAACAGTCACTCAACAAACATTAGAAATGTGAATCCAACAAATACAAACAAATAACAAATATAAAACATATATACTCAATGTAAGCTCATCGAAAGCACAGGTGTACATAGACGTATAAATGCACCAACTAGTTTATATTGCTGTATGTGAAGCGGCAAATTGTAAAAGTATGCGCACATCTTAAGGTCAAGCAGAAAGGCCCTGCCCACTCTGTTATCACGGACACACTCCCTGGACAATCTAGTGAATTAATTTATTTTCTTCCATTAGATTTAGAATGAATATTTCCTAATGCCTCACCCATACTCTTCATTCACGATTAAATACTTCCATTCCAAACATATATTTCACAACTGATACAAACCATAATTGTAACAATACTGTTGCTATCCATTATGGGTAATGGTGTAACACCTTTCACCAGAGTACCTACACGTAACACAATTCACCACAGTACTTACACATAACACCATTTTCACCACATAACTTACACGTAACTCCATTCACCATAGTACTTACACGTAACACCATTCACCAAATAACTTACACGTAACACCATTCACCACAGTACTTACATGTAACACCATTCATCACAGTACTTCCACGTAACACCATTCACCACAGTATTTACACGTAACACCATTCACCACAGTACTTACACGTAACACCATTCACTACAGTACTTACACGTAACACCATTCACTACACTACTTACACGTAACACCATTCATCACAGTACTTACACGTAACACCATTCACCACAGTACTTACACGTAACACCATTCACTACAGTACTTACACGTAACACCATTCACCACAGTACCTACACGTAACACCATTCACCACAGTACTTACACGTAACACAATTCACTACAGTACTTACATGTAACACCATTCACTACAGTACTTACACGTAACACCATTCACCAGAGTACGTACACGTAACACCATTCACTACATTACTTATACGTAACACCATTCACCACAGTACTTACACGTAACACCATTCACCACATAACATACACGTAACACCATTCACCAGAGTACTTACACGTAACACCATTCACCAGAGTACTTACACGTAACACCATTCACCGAAGTAACCTACTTACACGCCACTCTGTGTCCAATGACAATCACTTCGCAGATGAGCATCATATACGTTTTGTAGCATGGCTTCTTTTTGTCGAATGTCTTCTTTTTGTAGCATGGCTCATTTTTGTCGTATGGCTTCCGTTGGACGATAACGTAGCGAGCGACCGGAACGTTGCAGTTGACATTTATCACTTCGGCTTTCTTTACCTCGTCTTCGTACTTAGCGCACACGTTATAGTCTTCGTGTTCACGCACGCTAGTCTGCACATTGATCGGTTCGAGCGTGTCATGATATTTGTCTGTAAATTCGGTTTTAAATATAAATAAATGATTCATAGCAACATGTTGAATGAAGAACGGTAATGCTTTGGTGAATATGCACGTGACGACTTTCAAGAGAAAAATAAGTAATCACGTCACATTTAAAGTGTGCAGACACCCTATGGCCAACTATAGGTTGCATTTAGCACACATATTCGTGATGTTACAACGTATTTTATAATGATAAAAAACTAGATCGTACACACCGTTTAGATACAACTTTAAGTAATTGTATCCAAGACAACGCCCTCTCTCTCTTTCACATACACATGCACGCACACGCACGCACGCACGCACGCACACATACACAAAAACACATACAAACTTACATGCATACATATATACATACATGCATACATGCATACATGCATACATGCATACATGCATACATATATACATACATATATACATACATACATACATACATACATACATACATACATACATACATACATACATACATACATACATACATACATACATATATACATACATACACGCACACAAACATACATGCATACAAGCACGCACGCACGCACACACACACACACACACACACACACACACACACACACACACACACACACACACATACACACACACACACACACACACACACACACACACACACACACACACTCACTCACTCACTCACACCCACGTGCTTATTACACGGATTTTAGTAATGCACTAAAACCAACAGTAAAACATCGTATTCTGATATTTCACAATCGTGTTGATTTCGTGTCATTTTGTATAGTGCTATACACTCACCATTACTTGCGTAAAGCAGAATTTTGTCTACGTGATAGAAATCTCCCAAGTCAACTTTCCAAGATCTTCTAAGAAAGCCGTCATTCTGCACCCGTGAACAATGATCACGCTCCGTATTAGAATGAAGACTCCCGTCAACCGCCAAGCTCGCTGGGTAATCCTCTCTCCAGTAGCCGTGACCCATATCTGCAGGCTTCTTGTATGCAACATTCCCTGAAAGAATAGATTTAACAAGACTTAACAAGATTGCTACCTAGAGAAATAACTCTAGATGGCAGGTGGACAAGGAAGGCCTTTGGCTTATCGAGATTCCAACCTATCTATCTAAGTATAGCCCGTCTTAGGTACATGTCAATTTTATTTTTAGACATATTAACACTAAAAGCACCTACACAATCAGCCGATAATCTGTTCCATTCATATATTGTTCTTTTTGAAAATGAAAATGTTCTAATTTGTTTAGTCTACACTGCTTCTTTGCTAATGTAACTCCATGTCCTCTAGTCCTTCTCTCTTCCTTACTCGAGAAAATATATTTATGTCAATATGTTCATAAACATTCAATATTTTAAACACTTCTATCTGATCTCCTCTCAGTCTCCTGGTTTCTAGTGTTTCTTTCAGACGCATTTCATAACTAATATTCCTGAGTGTTTGTATAATTTTGGTTGCTCTCCTTTGTACTCTTGCTAGTATATCACTATCCTTCTTGCGAAATACAACAAAATTGCGCTTGTTTTCGACGCCATTTTTCAGCATGTCCTAGAAAGGGGTCGCATGCCCTTACGTATTACGTCACAAAATGACATCTACCAGACAAACCCGGTAGATGGTGTTTCTGTTAAGGGGCTGCGAAATTAAAATGCCTATAATTTTTAACAAAACGTATCCATAATTCTTCCGATACCAAGCGATACCGTTGTAGATGGTATAAATATATTTGCGAAGATGAGTAAAATACGATTATTCCTCTGGTGAAACTCCACGTACATTGCCATTTGAAGTATGCTGAAATGTTCCATAGAAATTTTTAAAACAAGTATAAATCCAAGAACGTATTTAGAGGTACTGCTAGATAACTGTCCGATAGACGTAATACTTATGGATATGCTGATCAAAATGCAGGGGTATCTATCAAGTGATGACGATTTTCAAACGCCATCAACTTAATAAATATGCATAATATGTCCTACGACATAGATGTAGAACGGCTTGATTATATTTACAGAGATATATAAATACACTGTATTCCGATGACAGAACTCCATATATAGATATATTTTGACATATATTGAGCTCCCGAAATTCCCAAACACCTTGCACGAATTCTGAAGAAAACCCCCCATAAATCCACCAACCATCCTTGTCCCAAATATACATGCAAACACAGAAAAATACTGTTTTTAAAAAAATCAGCGTGTGTGTAACTTTGAGATGCGGGTGTGTGTGAGTGTATGTGTGGATGCATGTGTCTTAACAGAGTTGTTGCACACACCTGTCTGGCACGCAGGCCCGTGCCACTTGTACACAGAGGGATGACCACCTAGACACTGACCACCTCCGATACACGCGCCAGTGTCACTATTACAGCCCTTGGTACATCGACAAGGAAAGATGCATGACCCCTGACTGGTCGACGTTTTGGAGAATCGGCAACGATTTTTGACATTAACTGGAAACGAACCCGTACTAACTCATCAGCGAACGATATGATAAATATGATAAGGTAATATGTGTATGAAATGATTTTCAAAATTAAATTGTTCTGAAACTGCTTATGTTGTAATATTGTTCAAATCAATTTCTAATTCACTACCAAGTCGGCATCTAAATATGACTGCAAACAGCTGTGAACATTATTGCGCCACAACACATCAATTAATTTGTACATTCACACGTTCACACGCACACTAGTTTATTTTTGTTGTGTGTGTGACACTATCAACAAGTTGCGTATTTGTTTTACTTTACACAGCCCGTAAGACACTATCAACAAATCACGTATTTGTTTAACTATACACATTCCTTAAGACACTATCAACAAGTCACGTATTTACCTTCGCAGTCGACTCCGATATAATCCTTCGGGCATTCGCAATAGTAATCATTGTCGTCCCCGTGACATGTTGCGCCGTTTTGGCAAGGCCGCTTCAGGCACGCTTTTGGCATCTCTGCAACGATATTTTTAACCATCATACATTATGTGAATAGCTTCTCGAAATGCTCATATCCGAATGCAGTAAGTAAAATGTATTACTATTCGCGCCCACAATCTAACGGTATTTTGTGTACAGTTAACATACATGTTTATAGCGATTGTATGGTAACCGCGCAGTTGTGTGTAGCCACCGCAGACTTACAAGATGTTGAGTTGCCTTCGATATATGCGCGTTTGCTTTGTTACGTTTCTTCGTTAGTGGAAAACAAGTGATTTTTATAACGTAATTTATGTCTGTATATGTATGCAAGATATGCGAGGATATATTTGGCGTATGTTGGTGGTCGTTTTCATGGTTACGTCAATCCAGGACGGTAATCTGGCATTCGCACTGTGACTGTAATTTCCAACGAATCCACTGTACCACTGTTTCAGTTCTGGCCGATTTAAAGGGTTATAAAAAGACAGCTCACTATAGTAATGCTACAACCGTATGAGGTTGGCAAATTGCTGTCGTGGTGTCGTTGTAAATCGACGTAACGCACTTTATAAAAACCACTTCTTAGGCAACTCTCCTTTGTTATGAGAGATGAAACAGCAGTTAATACGCTGATGTATTATTTTTTGCAAAGCGCAAATAGAAGCTAAGTTCTGATTGCTTGACCTGCGTTAGTCCGTTCTTCGGTTCGGTAGTTTTGCAAAACGTTTCCACTTTATTTCCACTTCCTGAGAAAACAAATTTGATTGTAGAAGCAAATGATTGGTTTGTATCGACTCTTTTATGTGCAAAACATGAAACCGTCCATTTAGTTGCCCTTTAATTAATAAAAATATTGTATATGTTTAATTAAACTCTTAATCCCACCAACAACCCATGCTGTCCCCTAGCTGTGGTTTGTTACTACTGCGTTAGTTGCTTCTCTAGTAGGTGAATTGCTACGATGGACATATGAGCTGAAGGGCATTCTGGGAAGAGTTGCCTTGACAACCCAGTAATCTGCGAATCATATACGACACGGAACATCCAGTATCCAATATGTTACAGACAATAACTATAGAAAGACTATACAAATCAGTATTCGACTGAGTGAATGCCCTCCTCCTTCCAATTAGACTATATATACCGATTTGTTACGTTACGTGTTGGTGACTGTGTGGTTAGGGTGACTGACTGTGTTCGTAATATCGGTGTGCAGTTTGATGCTGAGATGACGATGGAGTCCCACGTGATTACTGTATTCAGGTCAGCCATATTCCACCTCCGCAACATCTCGAGGATCAGACGGTGTCTGACAGCAGCAGCAGCAACAGAGCAAGTTGTTCATGCATTTGTCACAAGCAGACTGGATATTGGCAATGCACTGCTCTATCGACTGCCTCTGAAGCAAATGCAACGGCTTCAGAAAACACAGAACTGGGCAGCCCGCTTAATCGACTGCGCTATGAGATATAGCCATGCTACACCATTGCTAAAGAACTTGCACTGGCTGCCGATAGTGGTGCGAGTTGAGTTCAAGATCATGCTACTCATTCACCGAGCACGGAATGGCCAAGCGCCTGACTACATTGAACAATGTGTAAGCCGACGCCAGCCGGTTAGGTCGCTGCGCTCCAGCGAACACAGTTTATTGTGTGTGCCACGCCGAAGGCGTTACTGGGGTGACAGAGCTTTCAGCGTGGCAGCCCCAAGTCTATGGAATGCATTACCGCAGCGTCTGACATTGTCATCTATGACCACTGCTACATTTAAAATTAAAATAAAGACTTATCTTTTTACTAGAACATTCTGTACAGCGCTGTGAGCAACGAATGTTGGAACAGCGCTATAGAAATGTGACGTTTGTAATTATTATGACTTACACATGTGGCCTACCTGTACAAGCAGGGCATTGACCAGGTAGGCGTGTACAAACAGAAATGAACTCGATCAGACTGAAAGACCGACTACTGTCTGATATCCTTGAGCTGGAAGCCCACACACAGGGAAGAAATGTCCTTCTTGCTTTCAACCGAGATGTCGGCTCAAACCTGGCACACATCTCTGAGTACTCCAAAATACGCCATCTTTGCAAATGCGGACAAGACGTTGAGGAAACACATGTTTGACCATATATCTTCATTTGATGGCACTTTGTGTGATGCGTGTGTCGATGAAGCCATGTCATATGTTTGTGGGCATGTATTAACATGGCGCTGAACTGTTCAACTTCCTAGCATACAATATTACAGAGATGCACACACCCACCGTGGTCATCGTGACCAAGGATAATTATGCTCTCAGAATCCGTACAATCAGGCTGGATGAAGTGGCCCCTTGCATCCACGAGGAAGCTGACACATGTATCTTTCTGCTTGCGAATAATGCAGCAGAATAGGGGAACAGAGTTGTCATGATCCAAGAAAGTGATACAGATGTTCTGGTCATAGCAGTCATTGTTCTGTCATCCATTCACGCGATTCGCCTGCTGCAGCTTTTGATTGCCTTTGTCTAAGGCCGCACATTGAAGTGGATTCCCTGCACGACATCAACTATTCAATTGGTCCGAACATGACTAAACGTATTATTCCATATCTTCACTGATTGTTATATAGTGTCTGCCTTTCATGGTCAGTGAATATATGTGCATGGGAGGCGTTTCCATAGGATTGTGGTGTATTTGCGTAACTCAGCAAATACCAATCAACAGTGAACAACTGTGATTTGAAGATCCTCGAGTATTTAATGGTAGCTATGCACGACAGGTCTTGTACAGTTGCCCGTAGTAATGCTGCATGACTTGACATGTTTGTTCAAAAACGGAAGCCCTCTGAAACCAATCCCCAACCCGTGCAGCCCTTCTTCATCATGTTAAGGGCGCATCTGGAGTAAATCGATAGTGATTAGCCAGAAAATCCAAGTCCGGCTGACTGGCGATGGACAAAGCACAGTGACCCGTGGAAGTTCTTCTGGACAGCGCTTCCGCCAGTTGCTCAGCTGCCAACAACTCAAACAATTGTCGACGCAAGACAGAACGACGTTGCATATTTCAGATTGGCTAGCAGTGTACAGCGCTATCTAGCTGCATATGTGAAGATTGGTGTTCGTAGGTGGACGTAATTATTCTTAATGTCCGTTGGTGGACATTTCTGATTAATTCTTGGCGTGCAGGGAAACGATACCCATATACATTACGGACGTGCTGTTATGTTGTACTGAATGTCATTACACTTGACAGTGTAAGTAAATCAGGGATGAACAATTGTGTTGAAGAGTAGCGATCTATTGTTTTCTATGTATACATACTCGAAATAAACTTATGAGACATATTTGAGTTACAATCTTTATTCCAGCATGATATAAAACAAGTTGTTTGATTGAAAGATAATTCAAATCAGTCCACAAGATCAAATGTTATGCTAAGCATGACCCCATCTTGACACATGGCGATCATTTTGATATTTTCATTTGCCAACGGGCTTCTCTTAGTAACTGACCCAAGAGGCAATATATATATATATATATATATATATATATATATATATATATATATATATATATATATATACCAAACATTGGTGTTTGTGTCACAAACTGAACAACTGTTCACTTACCCAATAAATGGAAAGTTTAAATTAAATAATGATAAGGCCTAATACTTCACACTTAAAATAAAAACACATAATTACGTTTTTTAAACACATTCTACGGGTAGTTAACATGTGACCAAAAGTACACTTTGTTTTAGGAAACATAACTGGATAGATCGTGGAAGAATCATGTGAAGAGAGTATCGCTGAGAAATAGTATTAAAATAATACAAACATATAGAAATCAACACTAATGCAGATGTTTACCTTCACAGAATGTGCCATGAAAATTCATTAGACATTTGCAGGTAAGACCACTTCCACTAGCTTGACAAGTTCCTCCATTCTCGCACGGATTGCTCATACATAGAATGTAGTCTGAACACAGAACAAAACAACTTTAGTTCCGAACCAAACATGTAAAATAGTACTATTTGTGGATTTGAATAGTTTCACCAATGCAGCTTGGGCTATTTAATGTATATGAGCGTAACGGTTTCATTAATGAAATCCCCGTTGTTGTTGTCGTCGGGGAAGTTGGTCGGTCAAGCTGACTCGTAAACATTCAACGATCGTGTAGTCTTAATGTCATTGTTGTGCAATTTTAAGTGTTGTAATTTGCGGAATTGCTCTGTTGTCTACTCGCTGATCTTTCGACCAAGACTGGACTTTATCGAGTTTGTTTCTAGTGTATTCGAGTATATGCAATATCTAAGGCACAAATGTAATATTGGTACCAATAGGTAGGTAATTAAACTGTCTTTCAGACAGCAATATATAACTTTTAGCTGTGCGAAATGATGATTGCCAAACTTAGTCACGTGATATGACATGTCATTCTAAAATATTGATACACTAACACATCTATTACGTTTTGCTCCTCTTTTTGTAATTAATGAAACAAGCATGTACTTATACATTCAACGTGAAGATAACTATATGCCCTTTGCTATGTTGCATTTTGCAATAACGCACATTTAATAATAAAAGACCTACGTCCCCAAGACGAACATCTGTGTAATGTTTCAGAATGTGACCTAGATTTCTGAGGAACCAGGGACTATACGTAAAACAAAGCTGAGGTTTAAAGGGTGTGTGTACAACACAACATACGAGTTATGTATAAATGAAACTATTTACTTTCACACATAGAGCCAGTGTAACCGTATTTGCAGGCACATTTCCCGTGCTTCAGACAAGTCCCGCCAGGTGTACAAGGGTTGCTCGCACAAGGCAGGTAGTCCACTGCAGGCAGAATGGTTGCAAGCTTTCAGAGTGACCGTAATATGTATAAATGACACTGTGACAATGAAGCGACAACATTGTCTATTTACATATGTGCGAATACGAAGTAACCTTGCCGTCCTCTCTCTGTCTCGCGCAGCCACCTTGCTTACTCCCCCCCCCCTCTCTCTCTCTCTCTCCTGTCATTACATCCTTTCTTTTCTCTCCGTTCCTTTCCTCTCTCGTCTTGCTCTCTATCTCGCATTATTACGCTGTAGTTAATTGTATTTCTCTCACACACAACAATCATTTACATATTCACGAACGTGCACCTCCATACACAAACACACCCACACACGCGCGCGCGCAAATAGTATAGGTGTTCAGTCGGTTTTGTTTGAGGTCATAATACTTCCGGTTCCGGTCATGGATTTATATGTTGACACTGCCTATATATATTTATTTTAGATTAGTTTATTACCCAATAATTATCTGAACATTTAATATTATGTTGATTATTTACAGAAAAATTTGAGAAAACTCAGTATCACACATACGACGAAAATAATCATGTAATGGCGGTAACTATCCCCTGGTCATTAACCTAACCCCGATGGAGAAAGTAAACCGGATGTTACATCATCAAAATAACGTCACCGGAAGTTACGTTAGCGGAAATAACATTGCAACACAACGCGCCTCCGGTTGATAATCAACTGCACAACGATACTACTCGTACACACACACACACACAGGCACACACACGCACACACACACACACACACACACACACACACACACAAATACACACACATACACACACATACATACACACTCACACATACACACACACACAGACACAGACACACACACAAATACACACACATACACACATCATGTACATACACACTCACACACACACACACACACACACACACACACACACACACACACACACACACACACACACACACACACACACACACACACACACACAGACACACACACACACACACACCCACACACACACACACACACACACACACACACACACACACACACACACACACACACACACACACACACACACACACACACACACACACACACACATCAGGACAGTACATACTTAAGATATTTCGGCCGATGATGACTACTTCACACAGTTCCCAAGGGCCTCCAGTCAATTTCATCCAGACATAGCGCCCGATAGCTTTGCATGTGCTGGTGCTTGTTCCCTTGTTGTTGATTGGGCCTTTGTAACATATCGCGTATGTCATTGTATCATGAATTTGGCTAACACTCACTTCCATTCTGTGAGCTGCGTTAATTTTCCCAGCTGCAAACATATGTTCGACCTCATTCAAACAATTGGAGCTTTTCATTTGTGTTGTATGTATAATACGGAATCAAGCAATAAGTATGTTTAATTAAAATAACGATATTATTAAATTATCAATTTAAGCAATATACCATTTCGATGTCGACACTTTCAAAATTATGTGTAAATGTAAATGTTTGTGTAAATGTTTATTAGTTTATATAGTACCATATTTATAGTGACATTCTATGGTGCTTATGGTACTGTACAATATACGAGTCAATATAAGCATAAAGAACAGGGGTAACATGCATGGCATAATATCGCACGGTGTGACACTGTACGACGTGGCATGGCATGGCATGGCATGGCATGGCATGGCATGGCATGGCATGGCATGGCATGGCATGGCATGGCATGGCATGGCATGGCATGGCATGGCATGGCATGGCATGGCATGGCATGGCATGGCATGGCATGGCATGGCATGGCATGGCATGGCATGGCATGGCATGGCATCGAATATGAAATACAAATCATTCAATTAAAACATATATTAGGCCTGCAGTTTAGTAAACAATTATAGTGGCTAGAGTATGCAATTATCAACAGACATGCTCGAAGAATGTACACATTCGACCGGAAAAGTTCTGCAACTCTTCCATTTGCAAATGAACAGCAACAACAACAGCGAGAACATAACAACAATGTTCTTATGAAAAAGCACTCGTAACAATATTAATAACTATACTTATATTACGGAATAATAATAAGCCTGATTGTCTGAAATAACATTCTTATTAGTTCTACTTCCTCCAGCATACACACATTGATGAATGCCATACATGGGTGTTTACATGCCAAAGTAAAAAAGAGGTTAGGAATGTATGATTTAAATTACAATACAGTGCATAGGGTGAGGTATTATACCAGATCAACATATTAAACGCATGCTTAGCGATAATGATGCAATGCACAAAAATATATAAACAATTGTGTTAAGGTATGCTTAAAAAGCGTGCAGGTCCTAAACTATGTTCTCAGATATAATGGAAGCAAGTCCCAAAGTAAGGGTCCTGTGCATGAAAAAGGTCGTCGGCCGAATCGTTCCACATTAATCGTAGAGAGCCTGGTCAGCCTACCACAAACAGCAGTATCGATCATAAGTTTGTATAGGATCATTTAGAAAACGTGGACTGTTAGCGTGACCGGCGCCCTGGTTCAAATTCAACAGATAAAACTGAATTTGCTGCGTCAAATGTAGCCAGTGCAGTTCTCGTAGGCAATGGTCTACTACACAATGCTATCCGTGACCTCGTTAACTTTTCATCTTTGGCGTTGGGAAAGTTGTATTACATCATCGCTTATATTCACCAGAGATGGTTCTATTAATAGTTAATTGTTCTATTTCGTAGACCGTGTCAAGTCATCTTTCCAAGGATATTATAATAATATAGTTATCGTTCGTGGCGCTTCAAAACACATTGCAACTTAAAAGACAAAAATATATATGTATACAATAAGACAAATACTAGTGCTTAAACAAATGTAAAACAAAATATATGTATAGGTATATAAATAAATAAAATTAACATGGTATTGAATAGCGTAGCATTTTTAAATAAATAAATAAATTACGTAGTAGTCATAAAAATACATAATAATCATGCTATTGTAAAATTACATTACAACGATACTGATAAATGACGGTATAGGTATTATTAGTAATAAATAGTTTGGTATATGTTAAAAATGTTAACAATACTACTACTTACGTAACAATAATGTCAATAAATAAGTGTATCATTATGTGTTGATAATATTATGAAATAATATAGTAAATATAATAATGTTCATGTCGAATTACACTAATATTCAATAAGGAAAAAATGTGTGTTCGGTAGACGTTTGAAGCTGGTGAAATTGTCACAAGTCTTAATGACCGTTGGCAAATTGTTCCACAGGGACGCAGCAGCGACAGCGATAGAGCAGTTTCCAGGTTTGGTATTCAGGATCAGTATTACTTAAATATACTCACTGGTATTACATATACTTCCTTCCACCATTCACATGTAGCAAGAACGTATACTTACGAGATGGGTGTCCGTTGATGATGAACTGTTCTATGTCGTGTAACTGCTTCAAGTCCACTCTCCAAGAATATTTAGGATGTGTGTTGCTTAAATGTAAACACATTTGATTGTCATTCCAACTACCATCCACCGTCTTACTTGCAAACAGTTGACTCATCCGATCAGGTACTTTTACAGATTTTCCGTAAGCAACATTTCCTGAAAGAGAAGAAGCGTTTCAAAAGAAGCGTTTCAACCTTTCGGCACATAATGGCTCCATTATAACTTATGCAGAGCAATGCTTCGATTTTGGTATTCAGGTTTGGCGATGACGACATGTATATATATTATATGTTTTAAAACGTCGTACATCTTTTATATGGAAACAATTTCAAATTAGCCAGTATTTCATGCATTGCTTTTGTAAAACAAACGTCTCATCAAGTTAACACGCTGATTGTTCTAATATTCATTAAACCGTTAGATCACCCGCTTCCCAGCTATAGGTAGTTCCTAACACCAAGCTCAAGGTAAATGTGGCAAGAGTGCTTCATGTGTAGCTGCAGAGCAATTCCTAATCGGCTCTCTACCACATCATCTAAACCCATAGCAACTTATTTTCCAAACAAATCAATAGTTAGTTGTTCAAAATGGCATGTATGCTTCAAACATTTCACAGGAGACTCATGACGTAATGATGTATCCTGCACGCCCTAGTTCATTATCGGTCTCATTGGGAACTTACATTGCTTGCCCCTCTATAATCGAACTCCTGAAGATAAAGGCGCAATAAAATATATCATATTACTGTTACTATCACGTTTATCAGTCATTAGGCCGATATATACGAACTAGTTGGACATTTTTTCATAAAGACTTCGGACGGTGAATTATGTTGTTAATAAATTATTTGTAACTCAATGTTTGTTAAAAATATACTGAGGCTACCACGTTTCAACAACGCTAAAACCAAACAAATAGCGTTTTAAGGTTGAATTGTAACTTCATCATGGCTAAATAATAAGATAATGTGTACCAACTTAATATATTATATTATATTTATAATTTTCATAAACTTCTATCTGTTTATGTTCACCTAATATGCGAGTATAAGTTAAAACACGTAAAATATAATATGCGCACTAGCATTTTATAACTCACTGATTGGCTTAGACCTCGTGGAAGGGCCTCCCGCGGCCAATCGCTATTAGACATGCGCAATGGTAAAAGTAAACTACACGTTTCTGGTGTCCAGGTTTGTTTTCGTAAGGCTGTCCTCAACGAGTTGCCGTTTTCAGCGTCATCTTGGCTGATGTCGTTGGTTTGAAAGACGTTAGTGTCGTATATGTTGTGTTATATATATATATATATATATATATATAT
>OZ024867.1:8699024-8701524 GCA_964017155.1 Oasisia sp. SBJ-2009 | reverse complement strand
TATATATATATATACACACATATATATAAGTCTATATATGTACGTATATATATAAATATATATATATATATATATATATAAATATATATATATATATATATATATATATATATATATATATATATATATATATATATATATATATATATATATATATGATATATCAAAGGTACATTCCAGTGAATCAACAACATGGTTTGTGTCGTTTACGAATCATATCACACTGGTTATATTAAAATAAAACAAAACATCATTGTGTGCGTGCAAATCAGACCAACAGCGTAGGTATGCGCCTATCGGAATGCCTAACGTGTTCGGCGAAGAGTACATGGTTGCCAGACGTTTTCCAGATTTTAAGTTACCGGTAACATTTTGCACCATACGAGGAGTTGTGAGTATGTTGTTACCATAACACATATTTTCTGTGTATTGTATACATATGTGAACATTCACATTTTGCATAATTGCTTCAGTAGTGATATGGCTCGTGTCATGGCTAAGTCCATGCATGGTAAAGAAAAATTCAGTTTATTTGTTTATGAACATATATATCGTACAAGAAAGATATACCTAATATTTCAAATGTTAATGGTGCTGATGTTCCTACTATCATATCCGCCCTGTGGAAAACACATATTGTAACTTTGTTGAACAATGTCACAACTGAAGCTAATATCAAAATGCGAGTATTATACATAATTTATATATATATATATATATATATATATATATATAAAATACTATTTCGCATTTACATGTATATATATATATATATATATATATATATATATATATATATATATATATATACATGTAAATGCGAAATAGTATTTATATATATATATATATATATATATATATATATATATATATATATATATATATGATAGAGTGAGAGATACCGTTCAATATATATATATGTATATATATATATATATATGTATTATACATACTCTTTCATATTTTGCATATACGCTTTGCGTGTGTGTGTGTGTGTGTGTGTGTGTGTGTGCGTGTGTGTGTGGGTGGGTGGTGGGTGAGTGGGTGTGGGTGTATGCGTGTGTGTGTGACATATATGTTTGCTGTCCCAGGCATGTATGTATGATAGATAATACATAAATAAAATCACGTGTTTACCTTCACAATTCCTTCCCTCGGTTGCAGCTGCGCATTTGCACATGTAGGAATTTTCATGAGGCTGACAAGTACCAGAGTTCATGCAAGGGTTACTCTTGCACCCAACATATCCTTGAAGAATCAAACACAATCTTTTAATGATCAACAATACTTGCTATAACCTTGCAAATGAAACGATTGCTATAAGACATATGCTGCATACCTTGACATATATTCCGACTACTACTTGTACACAATCCAATAAGAATTCCTGTTAGTTGTGTGCTAGTAATGTCACCGACGTATTCTTCGTTGTATTGTTATATATAGGTATGGTTTCCTTGACATAAATGTGTCCTGGTAATGCATTTTGTTTTTAATGTTTTGCATTCATTATATACTGTAATCAACAACAAGAACTCCGGAAATAATGCTTTTAACAAGAACAAGTGAACGCATTTTGTAAACATACTCAGCTGGGCCACGTGATGGCGCATGACAAAACAGTTTCTCTAAAGTATGATATTCGATGCTACGGAAATGTGTTAATAGAAGATATGGTGATGGAATTCTGCTGAAGACGGACCTAACAGATGCTTTACTGAGGGCCAACAACATAAATATGTAAACAACTAAATAACGGATGATATACATTTCTGTTCCGTCAGCCTCGCTAGCTCCTATGCGAAAGCCTTTCTTCTCTTAATGTGAATGCTCGGAACAGTGGTTGAAAGGGCACACACCCTATAAAAGCGGAATGAATATTGATCGCAAGTTAACACACAGCCTAAATATAACAATATACCGCCTAGAGATCCTGCCACGCCTCGAGTACGGCCAGGGAATATTTTCACTGAAGAGCACGGAATTCTTCCTCATACAACTTGCGTTGAGGAGGTTCAGATGAACAGTTCGCTCGAGGAACAGCGAGGAACGCGTTGCGGACGTTGAGGACATAAAAGAGACGTTGGGAGATATTCGACTTTGCTGGTGTGGCCAACCACAGTCACGACATTAGCAGCACTACCCGATAATAGCATCAGACATTCCAGTCTTTGTTAACAGGTAAAACCAAAAAGAACAAAATACTGAAGTTCAACACTTGTGAATACATGCTTTTATATCAAACATCACAATTAATGACGACAGTAAATTGAGCTAAACACCAATGATTGCCACATAGTGTTCCGAACTGCATGACTCACGATGAGCAATTCGAAGGCAGACGTTCCATCGTTCGTTGTCTGTTGGATTCCCTGGATTACTTGCTGACAAATATCTGTCACAGCAATATACTGTGTCACAGTTCCATCAAATCGTTATGACATATACCCTGCGTTTATTGTTATTGTGCCGAAAGATGAATATCGACATTGGATGAAAA
>OZ024867.1:8694024-8696524 GCA_964017155.1 Oasisia sp. SBJ-2009 | reverse complement strand
AAAAGTATACGGCATCCGCTTGATAATCAGATTTCGTCCGACGGCTTTGCATGAAAGAGTGACTGACGATCCTTTGAGAAGCCAGACGTGGAACTTTACACATAACTTATACCCATAATCCCCAAATTGGCTCACGTGCACCGTGATTCCTCTGACTGTTTGTCCATACCAAACTGTAAGAAAAAAGAATATCAATATAGTATACCCCAACAGTATTCATATAGTGAAGACGAAGTATTTGTACCAAATACCGTTGTACCAAAATGGCCATTTTAGCAGCGTTGTAACTAAAAATGGTCGCGTGATTTAGAACGAGCTTAGGGTTTTGTTGATGATCAATCAAGTTTTATTATTTACCATAAGTAGGTAAACGAGTCAATATATTCAACATGTTCGTATAGGATATGGAGTTGAAGTAGAGTTGTCAGTATGGTCTTTGCCCAGCGTGTGGTCATGCCCACGTGCATTACTCCTTCTTGTAATACTGTCAAAGCCTCCAGTGGGTTGTTCCTTCTTGAAATACTGTCAAAACCTCCAGTGGATTGCTCCTTCTTGTAACACTGTCAAAGCATTCAGTGGATTGCTCCTTCTTGTAATAATATCAAAGCCTCCAGTGGATTGCTCCTTCTTGTAATACTGTCAAAGCCTCCAGTGGATTGCTCCTTCTTGTAATACTGTCAAAGCCTTCAGTGTATTGCTCCTTCTTGTAATACAATCAAAGCCTCCAGTGGATTGTTCCTTCTTGTAATACTGCCAAAGCCTTCAGCGATTTCGTATGTAAATAATCCGATCTCGGATGCGGAGACAAGATCATTCGGGGTACACACATCATGTTTGATACTAATGTAGGCTGATCAGTCGCACATAAGATGGTCAATGACGTTGTTGAAGAGAACATAAGTCAGAATACGTCCCAGTTTTGTAACAGACTCAACTTTGAATTATTCTGTTTGAGAAGAGACGTATTGACAAAATGTGTGGAGTGCAGATTTGTGTTTTTCAGGGACGCCAATAAATATAAGGACACAGTAGAACGAAGGGCACAGTGACAGGCAGGCAGGCAGGCAGGCAGGCAGGCAGGCAGGCAGGCAGGCAGGCAGGCAGGCAGGCAGGCAGGCAGGCAGGCAGGCAGGCAGGCAGGCAGGCAGGCAGGCAGGCAGGCAGGCAGGCAGGCAGGCAGGCAGGCAGGCAGGCAGGCAGGCAGGCAGGCAGGCAGGCAGGCAGGCAGGCAGGCATGCAGGCAGGCAGGCAGGCAGGCAGGCAGGCAGGCAGGCAGGCAGGCAGGCAGGCAGGCAGGCATACAGACAGACAGACAGACAGACAGACAGACAGACAGACAGACATGCAGACAGACAAACAGACAGACAGACAGACAGACAGACTATACATACATACATACATACATACATACATACATACATGCAGACATACATACAGACAGACAGACATACAGACAGACAGACAGACAGACAGACAGACAGACAGACAGACAGACAGAAAGGCAGACAGACAGACATACATACAGACAGAAAGGCAGACAGACACACAGACAGACGGAGAGGCAGACATACAGACATACAGACATACAGACATACAGACAGACAGACAGACAGACAGACCGACAGACAGACAGACAGACAGACAGACATACAGACATACAGACAGACAGACAGACAGACAGACATACATACATACAGACAGACAGACAGACAGACAGACAGACAGACATACAGACATACAGACAGACAGACAAACAGACAGACAGACAGAAAGGCAGACAGACAGACAGACATACAGACAGACAGACAGACAGACCGACCGACATACAGACATACATATAGACATACAGACAGACAGACAGACAGACAGACAGACAGACAGACAGACAGACATACAGACAGACATACAGACAGACAGACAGAGAGACAGGCACACAGAAAGACAGGCAGCCAGACAGACATGCATACACACACACTCACACACACAACACACTATCGCTGACACACACACACACTCACACACACAAACACACTCACACACACACACACACACACACACACACACACACACACACACACACAAAGTGAGACAGGCGGTTAAGCGGACAAACAATCTGACGGATATATACCACTATTCTTTAGGTTCACATAGTGTTTACTTTTAGCTTTACTCAACCCACACACATTTCGACCACAATGCGGCCTTCTACCACGCTCTCACTGGTGTTGTAGACGACATTTATTGTATTTACTCACTATGTAGACCGCCTGGTAAGTAGATTGTTAACTTCTCGATTTCGTACAGTTCTTTCAGGTCTACCATCCACGCATGGTGATATATTCCCTTAGACTGCGCTATTGCGCAATGGTGGTGTGTCAAAATGGGGTCAGTGATTCCATCAACAGCTAAATCGGCTGTAAACCCCTGGGACCATGCGCCATAACCTTCATCCGCATGCTTTCCATAGGCAATATTTCCTGAAAAAAGATTACAACCAAGA
>OZ024867.1:8629024-8689024 GCA_964017155.1 Oasisia sp. SBJ-2009 | reverse complement strand
TGTTTCTATGTGCATGCAATTCGTACAAATAGAATAGAACAGTATGCTTACTTGTGTGCTATTTTATGCACCATAGCCTTTGTATTGCCCTTTAAAAAAGTTGTTTATTATAACCGAAACGTTTTGCAACTACGCAATTACATCATATACAAGCGCGCGCGCGCGTGCGTGCGTATATATTATATACATATACATATATATATATATATATATATATATATATATATACATATACATACGTACACGTACACGCACACGCACACGCACACGCACACGCACACGCACACGCACACGCACACGCACACGCACACGCACACGCACACGCACACGCACACGCACACACACACACACACACACATATATATATATATATATATATATATATATATATATATATATATATATATATATATATATATATATATATATATATATAAATAAATAATTTGTAATCATAAGTCAACATTTCTACCTTCGCATTGGAGTCCAATGTAATGTTTCTGGCACACGCAATAGTACGAATTTCCATACACGTGACATACTCCACCATTTAGACACGGCTTGTCGTCACACGCACTGGATGAACCTGTAACGATTGTATTTACACCATCTGTAGAAGATTACCAAGTGTAACACCAACAACATAAACAGTACAATATTAATTGTAACAAGAAACTGTTGCTAATATCAAGTCAGTATCAAACTAGCTGTAACACTACTTTTTAAATATATGGTTGGGTAGGTTGTGATAATTAGAAAACAATACAAGTAAAAACAATGCAACCGGCACCCGTTATACAGGCTTGGGACATAGTATAAGAAAGTTGGGGTTCCCGAAGTCCCACAAATACAAACATCCAAATAAAGATGTATCAGTGATTTACACACAATTCAGCGCGCCACGATTAGTAATATTGATAAGTTGATGACGATCCGATTTGACCTTCACGTGCACTACTTCATTTGACGGTTCGAATGAGTGCTTCTTTTTCACGGGGATGGTATATGACATAGCCATGAGTACGTAGGCGACGTTGATACAAGCAACCAATGAAATTGTGTAACGTGTACAGTAGAGCGCAATGGCTCAGGGGTAGATCTCAGG
Organism: Oasisia sp. SBJ-2009; assembly: GCA_964017155.1. Lineage (NCBI taxonomy): Eukaryota > Metazoa > Annelida > Polychaeta > Sabellida > Siboglinidae > Oasisia > Oasisia sp. SBJ-2009. The sequence continues at coordinate 8,687,919 of OZ024867.1, read as the reverse complement.
ATTCTCGAATAAGAGAACCCGGGTTCGAATCCTATGCTGCTGTGTTAAAACCTTGGGCAAGTGTGTTCACTCTACATTGCTCCAGTTTACTCAGCTGTATAAATGAGTACCTGGCAATAGCCAGTGGTGGATATGTGTACGCGTAGCCCTTCGCACATTAATTGTAGCATATGGCTGGATGCTTCCCAGAGAAGTTGAGATGGTATTTGATTGAACAGATCTGCCGGGGAAGTAATGTGTAAAAGCGCTTTGAGCAGTCCTTTGGACTGGATAATGCGCTATATAAAAACTTACCTTTACTTTACTTTACTTTACTTTAGAATGACGCTATTTCGAACGTTCATCAATTTACGGTGACCCTATTTGAATCAACACCAAACGAAATCAAGACGATCATCATGGATGCTCCACCCAAATCATGCAACTTTGACCCAGGTCCTACCTGACTGGCTAAAGACTCGATTGATGAACCCATTCTGTCGCATATCGTTATGACATCATTGCAGCCTCCGTCGTACCAGCGAAATACAAAGCCAGCTACATGTCACTACCACTCAAGAAGACAGGACTAAATCTGGAGTCATTACAAAACTATCGGCCTATTTAAAATCTGCCATTTATTATAGTAATCGAGTGCATCGTTCCAAAACAGCTGACTGTCTACTTGCAAGAAAACTACTAACACGACCAGTTTCAATCCTCATACCGGCAATATCACTCAACTGAGACGGCGCTGATTAATGCCCACAATGACATTATGTGTGCAGTCGACCGTGGTTGTGTTGTTGTGTTGGTCATGCTTGATCTGACAGCCACTTTTTTAATTAAAGAGTACAAATACAATTCTATAATGCAATAAATAATTAAGTAATATATTACATAAAAAAACTATCAAATAATAATAATAACAAATTAACAAATATATAGAATTAAGGGGAATAAAAAACAGTAAGGTTACGGATAAAATGTACATTCATGGCATTAAAATAAATGAACTACTAAGAATAAATATCAAGTGCTATTAAAATGGTTTATAACTCTATTTGTTGTCTACGTATTGCTGCAGGAACAGAAATGTCTTCAGTTGCCTTTGAAATTTGATGCAGGTATCACCATTTCTAATGTTAACAGGCAAATTGTTCCATATCGTCGCCGCTTTCGAGACCAGTGGCCATGCCATTCTTGTAAGCAGGCTTTTTTCTACAGATTCGGTGTCACAGGCGTTACGCTTGATTGATTAGTGTCGTATTAGTCCGGTCGTCACCAAGTCGTTCACATCGGAAATAAAAATCTCCCCCAAAGGATATGAAGTTTGGTGTCCCAAAGGACTCCGTACTTCGGCCTTTGCTGTTTACAGACGACATTATAAAGAAATACATTCGGCCTAGATTACCATCTCAACTTTTTATTTGAACGTTATTTGTGTAGTGTATTTATTTATTGTCTTATTGGTGAAAGGATGACCACAGTTCTAACTATAACTATACTTTGCAATTATACTATAGATTAGTTTTGCACTTTATTATGATTAATGTTTACATAGTGTTTTAATAATGCATTTATCTGTACTTTTATACTCCTGTTTTTTTTAACGAACGCTGCATAAAAATGTCCCGGTCCGGGACAATGAAGTGTTATTGTATTGAATTGTTGTATTTATTAAATATTATTATAACACATCATTAATAGCTTGATATTTTGTTGCGCAGCGCTTTGAGCATGTTGAATATTGCGCTTTATAAATAATAATAATAATAATTATTATTATTATTAATGTCTGTGCCAGTGGCAGTGGCAATGAGAGTGACAATCCCAATCCCAATGCCAACTTGACCATAAGTATTATGTATACAGTTTCTGCCGACACGGGTTCAAAACTTCCGCTGACACTGTACAACATGACAGCATGGATTCATCTGTATTTAAAACCTCCATTTCGCCATATGAACGAAGTGTTGCTCTATAAATATAAATATTGCATGTGTTCACCTAAATTAATGTAGACAACGGAAATGTTCATCATCGATATGGCATTACTTTAGCCTCAAGATCAAGTCGCGTGATCTGCGTTCTCTAAATCTAAGACTAAGACTAAGACGTCTAAGTCTTAGTCTAACACTAAAATAAACATTTCTTTCGGGATTCATTGGAGTTTGTAGATATAAATAACCTGTTGGCATGTTTGTTTTACTCCCGGTAATTGATATGTGTGATCATTGGCCTGTTTACTGTAAAACCCAGCGAAATGTGAACAGACAAAACCAAAGTAGTCCCACAATCAATAATAACAATGCCAAGCAAGGCAATGGCAATGCCAATGACAAGCAAGCCAAACAGCTACGTTTTTTCAGTATATTTAACTGCTGAAATTTAGCAATTAAAAGCTTCACCTTTGAGCGGACTTCTTTCGTGTGAACTTAAACGTACCTGCAAGACATCCGTAGATCTGACACGACACACTAATGAACAGATAATGTATAAAGAAACCCATTTTGTCGGCGTTACCTATGCCTGTTGAAAAAAAACGGTTCTGTGACAACGGTTTCTTGTCACGAGCCCCTTCCAAGCATCACCGTGCTCTAGATGCTCGCGACCGGAAATGAGTGGTTCTTTGGGGTTTCATGCCGATTTTACTAATACATGAAGACACATTTGAAAAGAATATCGATATTAAAAATATGTAATACTTAGTTTGATTCCACTTATGCTAACGAATTGTTAAAAAGGTGCATTTTAGCGAAATACTTACAAAATATACACAGCGTGATGAAGTCCCGCGAACAAATGTTCGTGCCGCGAGTCGAAATGGTCACGGCGTGGACGTACTAATTACAATATTATACAAGTTTCCCATCCGAGAGTGAATTCCAGATGGCAAGTGTACAAGGAACCTTTCGGTATAATGAGAGTCCAACACATATCACCTATGTATATTGCGCACTTATGAGATATTTGTAAATGTTGTTTTTTAAACGCGGCTCAACCCAGGGATCATTCATTAAGCATTACTAAACCGGGGCCAATGCGTATTTCGTGTAATATGATTTATTTATCAAAATATATATCCAAAAAACCTCATCAATTATTGTAAATGTGTTGATAATTACACATACATTCAAAGTCCGATTCGCAAAGGTAACATATATGGGACAAATACAAAAGGTGTTTTTCTTAGGCGGTTTACTGCTCTCTACATATACCACAAGTTAAACCATAATATATAGATATGAATTAAAGCCCACATATCCCTGTAATCCGCATATATCAACGAGTCCTGTCGTAGAATTGCCAAGCCTGAACCATATATCAAACTAGTGCAGTCACAATAACATGCGCATCATCAAAAGGTCTTAATGTCACTATGGTGGGATGTCGACTTCATTTATTTACAAAATGGCCTCGTCACATATTTTTGGAAAGCTTATTCCCCCCCCCCTCCCCCCCCCCCCGTCATAATGTGGTATGAAGTACGTAATGCTGCTACCTGGGATGGCAACGGTGAAATGACGTACGAATTAATATTCTTTGTGGAATGCCTCTACGCCATAAACGTGTACAATGACTGTGAATATTCTTCATTTCAATAAATAATTCACATACTATGTGATTAAATAACATATGTAAATATGAACACCTTCACGACAGCTATCTTGGCTTTTATGGCAGTAATTTGCACGTGGTTCCCACGGGTTGTCCTCGATCTTTTCTGGGTTCACAAAATAGGGCCTCTAAGTTTGTATATGTCACAAAACATGGCGAGACTCCGCGCGACAGGAGCTGATAGGGGATAGGACACAATAATTATATTCTAACAACGGATGACAGCTGTACTTTTCGACTTATGAATACTAGGAAAATAATGTCACAAATATCTTGTGTTATAGTTTATTTTTCTTATCTTAACTGCGCGATTTCATATTGACTTTACCACACTGTCATAGACATGTCGCGATTTGCGTAGCGCAAATAGTATGAACGATTTTACACCGTATATGTATTTTACGCATGTTACATTGCTGCACGTTGTGGTTTCACAACAGTTTGATAAAAACTGATATCTGGCAAGGTGTCTAAATGCATAAAATAATCATAACACACATACTCATTTGCCCCAAAACAGTTTGTACTGCGCGAAATATGGCATTCTTCATTACTTGCCACGATTGCTAAACACAAGTACTTTGTCTTTGTAACTTGCCGCCGATGCCATTTGGCAATCATAATAATATATTAAAATGCATGATCTCCGTAACCAGTCTTACTACTGGAAGAGTATCACATTGTTTTTGCTTGTAATTATCTTTCGAAAAATTTAGCTATGGGGACACCCCGATTATTACAACCAAAAATAAAACAATGGAGGACATAGATTTCCTGCCCCTGGCTAAGAAGTGCCCCCAACCTCATTTTCGAGTGCGATATTTTCATGGCCTATGTATTAGCGTATACAGCAACGCGACTATAATAAGGCACTTGATCGATGGTTGTGTCGTTCAAACGGCTGCCTATGCGATAACATAAACCTTTCCATTAATCTTCCACCTAACCAGAATGGTTTGGAATGCTATTCTAAAATTACTTAAATAATTATTTTCAAGTGCATCATTGTTTTACAATATTCGAGTATAACTATAAGCGTCGTTTCTTTAGTATCGATTATCCTCCCACCTAGCGAATAGTCAGGTACTTAAGTCTAACACAAATTTAATTTCGTAAAGCCGTTTGAAAGAGGAGCTCGGAAGCCGTTGTTGCAGAGCAGTCTTTTTGAGAACGACGTTGCAAAGAACGCTTGCAACATGTTTTTCTCTAGGACAACGCATTATCTGCTTATTGTTGTTTCTTGGCACATATTCGAATGTCCAACAGGTAAAGTTTACATTCATAAGATATGAAAGAAATCATCCAGGTGCCAAGTAAACAATATGATTTCCGCGACGCAGGGCCGGTATTCTCGATCGACTTTCGACGTATTTCTTAGCGCTATTGTTTTTTTTAAATGGCGTCGAAACTTTACAAGTTATCATTGGTTTGCATATGCTATTCTCGACACATTTACGATAAGAATATTTGTAAATATAGCGTGTATTTCTTTGTAATTTACGGTAACGCAATATGTCCCGTAACTTTATCTTAAGAAGTGTTGTGTTTATTCATGTCAGACAGAGATTTATATGCTATTATTTGGTGTTACAACATCGCCATCGGCATCGCCAATGCAATGGCAATGATATTTATATACGAATATAAAGTTACAACAACGGTTTAATTTTAAACAGCAGAATGGCAGAATGAAACTGTGAATAATAAAACTTGGATTTTTTGGTAAATGTTGTACCTGTTTCGTCGTTGTATGTTTTAGATGTACGGGCCGGAGAAATGTGTTTCAATGGAAATCGACCGTGCACTGATGACTGCTATTTTTTCAACGTTGGAAGATTCATGGCGAAATGCCAGAATTGTCAACAATATGTGTTATGCAAAAACGGGAAACCAACCGTCTATGATTGCCCTCGTAGGGCGCAGTGGGGTTTCAATGACGATACCGGAAGATGTCAGTACAGATCGCCACACTGCTATCCGTGTGGAAGTTAGTACCACTTCCATCATTTGTTCCCTTCTTCTAGTGCGGTGTAGCGCTTACATTTTTCCGGCGTTATAAACGTTCCAATTGACGTTTCTGCGCATGCGCAATAAATGTAAAATCATCAATGTCCAGCGAAACAATAAAGCATGTTTTGTATAAATGCCACGAGCTGTTCGTGATGTGATGATTATTGTGAACAGTTTCTTAAAATGTCGTTCAACGCAATACAATATTACGTTTTTTTTATTATAAATTACTGTCACGGATTATGGCGCACTACAATCACATGATTTACGCTTGCTATCAAAGTATGCCACAACATTATTTGCCTCGTGTTAATTTGCGACAAATAACTTTACTGACAGTTTATATACATAGTAACGAACAACCGTAGCAATTATACCGTAAATGCTTTGTCTTTTCGCTGCACTTAGAGAGTATTATACATATAATGCGCATGCGTAGAAAAGTCAATCGGACCGTTTATAACGCAGGAAAAATGTAAGCGCTACAACGCCATAAAATCCACGTCAACCGATGCACTGAGACAGTTGAATTTTGACTTGTCAGTTGTTTCCACTAATATTTTCGACTAATATAACCATCCAATATATTCATTATCATAAATGTGCTAAAGACTTGTATATTTTACAATTGAGCCATAGTGGGAGACATAAACATTTTGGGAAAAGAAAACATGCAAATGTAGTGTTCGTGTGCTCTGCTGAAAACAATTTGATATGAGTGAGTGAGAAGTTGATATGAGCGTGTCTTCTTGTTCGGTTCGAAAAAGCTACATAGACAACACTGGTTAATTAGAAGCATGACACGAAACTGGAGCACACTTAGCATTTTTCGTTGTTATGATAAGATGCGTCAGACCCCAACATTTTGTACTTCTGAGAAAGTTCTGACTACCGGGGTAATTAAAATATACATCATCATTTAAAATATCTGAGGACGGTTGGACTGAAGCCAGATAAAGGTTATTCCACGTGTAATAGAGACTTAACTGCAACACACATGAATATATATATATATATATATATATATATAATTATATATATATATATATATATATATACATACATATCAAATCACTGCACTTATATATAATATGTATGTATGTATATATATATATATATATATATATTATTTGAGTGCATACACAACATATAAATATGTATATATATATATATATATATACACACATATTATATATAAGTGCATACACAACACGCACATACATAAATGTGTTGCACACGCACGCACATATACACACACATGCAATTACACACACGCACGCACATGCAATTACAATTGTCTTTCTTTTTTACAGAACCCTGCTACAATCGACCTTGTCGTAACGGTGCCACGTGTATCGTGGACCCACTCGAGTTCGTGTTCACCTGCAAGTGCGCGCCAGGCTACTTCGGAAAAGAGTGCCAATGTACGTATCATTTACATAACATTATCTCGGGTAGATCAGTTTAAGTAACGTATTTATTATTACGAACCAGTATGTACAGAGATATAAGTCGGCAATAGTAAAGTAGTTATATGTACAGTTGATTGACCGCCAACTATCAACATAATTAACTGTAACGCATATGTAAATGACTTGTTAAGATAAATCTAGAATGAAGAAGGACAATATAAATGACTGGGTGACTTTGATGTTGAGTTACTACAGATATACATAAACAGTCAAACGACAGACGTTGTGCATACCACGTTCGCTGGGGCATTGTAAACCATCAAAGGTCATTGGCAATATTATAACTAAAACACAAGCTCATTCCAAAATATTTGTAATTGTATTTAATCAGATCACTTTCCAGTATTTAACATATATGACAATCAGAATAAAAAATGCACAACAATTTATAAAAACATGACAAATCCAGAATATAATATATTCTGGATATTATTAATAATGTAAATACATAATTACAAAATATACACTGGGAACATATTGTAAAGATGACACCCCGTCTGGGTCGTGTGCGCGGGGGTGGCCATCGTCACAGCGTGTGTGTGTGTGTGTGTGTGACATGTTACGTCATGTCAATGCGCTCGCCAGAATCAGAAGTGATATGTCTGATTCGATGATGAAGTAGTAAACGCTCGATTCCAGATACATATTCGAATGTATTCATCGCTACGATTTCAGTATCATACAATCGACTACACATACAGTGTATTGCTTTTGCAATACGTAAGTACTACAATATAAACTCAAAGCCTTGCAATCCCTACTGTTCTTCGGATATCTACAAAACCTCTACAATTTGACATGTTTTTAAAAGTAGCCGCATAATTTAGAAGTTCATTATGAAAATATGAGCATCAGTCTCATATTATAATAGTGAATTTGAAACGCCAAAATGGTAGACCGTAACTCATCTTCGAACGCGTTCGGTCTCCCTGTATCTCCCAAAAATCTCCCTATTTCAATCCTCAAATCTATCCCAAGTATCCCTGCTTCTTTCTCACTGCACATGCGTAGCCATGACCGCTTGTAACGATAATTCACGTATTGTCCTTTAAAGGTTAACAGTTATCCCAGATTGCTCTGCTTCCCGCAGATCCGTAGTTAAACTGTTCACGTATAACCGTGACCGTTTACAAACGTCGGCCCTACGTATTCGTTCTCCCAGGGTGCTCCGGGGTGGGGCAGACCACCCTTCTGAGCAATTAATCATATACAAGGTTGCACGAACTGGGTACCAGTCGCTGTTCTCTCCGTTTTATAAACACTTCTGTCTCCCTAATGTGAAACTTGTTTTCTTAGTACACGGGCGTCAACCCGTTCCCTGTTTGTCTGAGTAGAGTGTTTCCTTATGTCTAACGTGCTAGTCTACGATTATATAAAATGTCTTTCTACATGTATAGTATCCAGTACAAGTAGCCAGTACATTGATTATATAATTAATATGATTAAATATTCAAAGCTAAGCAGTGCATTATGATTATATATGATTAAATATTCAAAGCTAAGCGGTGATTCTTTACAATATGTACAGGGATTCAGATCCTTGCCCAGAATATGACACTTTCCTTGATATAATAAACGGAAATAATCATTGAGTGTTCACCAAAATGAGATATTAAGAGAAATATCTAAAAGTCACTCCGCTTTTAGGTGTATCTTAATTCGCTAAAGGAATTCTGACATCACACCGATAGAAAATACAAAATTAATAGAAACCCTACCGTAGAAAATTAAAGTCTATAAAACTTATACAACTAAATTGACTCGTGTAATTGAGCTATATAGGAAGGATTGTAGAAATACATGGCGTTGTAGTCGTTACATTTTTCAGCGTTCCTATTGACGTTTTCTGCGCATGCGCGATATATGTAAAATCATCAATGTTCACTGTGCAGCGAAAATACAAAGCATTTATGGTATAAATGATACGGGTTGTTCGTTAGGATGTATATAACCTCTCAGCAAAGTTATTTGTCGCAAATTAACACGAGGTAAACAAGTTTTGAGGCATATTTTGATAGCAAGCGTAAATCACGTGACAGTAATCCATAATCCATGACAGTGATTTATAAAACAAACCGTAATATGTTTTTGCATTGAACGACATTTTAAGAAACTCTTCACAGTAATCATCACAGGAGAGTTAACGATCAGCTCGTGGCATTTATACCGAAAATGCTTTGTTGTTTCGCTGGACATAGATGAGTTTACATTTATTGCGCATACGCAGAAACGTCAATCGGAACGTTTTTAACGACCGGAACAATGTAAGCGCGACAGCGTGCTGTAAATGATGGTAGTGTGGCGTTTTCTATATTGTCAAAATATGTCGATAAATTGTAGCAGATCAATGACAGCATTTTCTTTGCTAGTAGTACTAGCTATAAAGTTTCTAAAACGACATGATGTGATTGTGATTTACTTTAAAATGACGCACTCAGCCCCCAGAATACAACTTACTCTTTTTGGTGACATTGTTCGCACACACATCACACACTCTCAGCGTTTCCTGATGTTTTACAACGTGTTGTATTTGTTTGAATTTCGCCTGGTATTTGTTAGAATTTCGGGGTGTATCGTTCTATTCTTCTTTATACAGTCAACTCTTCTGCCTGCGACTCGAACCCATGCATGAACGGAGGACAGTGTAATGGATATTACGGCGATGACAAAATGTACAGAACCGTGCCCTTGTACACGTGCTCCTGTGGCACTGGCTACTCTGGCTCAGTTTGCGAAAGTAAGTATTACTGGTGGATTTATTTGTTTATTTGTAGATTTATTTGTTTATTTATGTGTTCATTTATATTATTATTATTATTTTATTTTTTTATTTATCTGTTTATTCATTTATTTGTGGATTGATTTGTTTATTTACGTTTTTATTTGTATTATTATTTTTATTTTTTTTTATTTTTTATTTTTTATTATTATTATTTTTTTTTCTAATTATTTTTTTTGTTCTTTTTTTATTTTCGTTTTTATTGATTATTTATTTAGTTGGTTATTTATTTATGTATTTATTTGGATACGCTCGCTCAGTTTGCGAAAATAAGTGGTACTGATGAATTTTTGGGATAACGAAACTTAACTATTTGATTTCACATAGGCGGGTTTATCAAAACCCAACAACAACTCTCTCATCTAGACCCATCATTTGAAACTGACATTTTGTATCTAACTGTTAAAGTTCTCATCAGAATTTTTCTATGAACTATGCTGGTCACATTTCGTTCGGACGATATTTCCTATTGTGATATATTTTACATTATAATGAACTAGTTTTATTTTTTTCATTTTAATGCGCTTGAGTTTACAATTAGCAATATGTGATTAGTGTGTCCTTTTTTCATGCCATCAATGCACTACCAAAACAAAAATGAAAATAAAGCCAATGTCAATATTTTGGGTGTGCACGTGTGCACACACAAATACACGTTCACATGAACAAGCCCATCACACACATAGTCACATGTGCTCACTCACGCTCTTACATGCGACGACACGCATACATCAAAACGCATACTCACGCACATACACCCGCGCTGTTATTATTATATAATTGTATATGCATACGCATCATGACAAAATACATTGTTATTGTTTACCCATGTATCAATGTATTAATTAACATTGTGTAATATAACATATATATTTTTGTTAAATCTATTTATTCCAATGTATTAAAATAGTTATTATTTTTTAATAAATGTAGTCAAATAATAACATTTGATATGGTTTAGTTTCCTATATTATTTAAATTAGATCCATCTTGACTATTAAATTATATATCATTTCATTCAATTTTACCAAAATTTAATGTTGTCATGCTTTATTCCCCATTTCTTTATATATATGCTTGTCCAGAGTAACAAACTAGTATATTATTAGTATTATAATCAGTTCATTCCTCCGTAGATTGCATTGCGAAGTTCACAAAAATTCCCAACAAACGCCACGGGGCCAGCTACAGTTTATGGAGCAACTATTATGGAGCACGTACAGCGGAAGAGTGCATGGCAATTTGCTGGAAGAAATACCCCCATTGCTCAGCAGTCGACTATAAGTATCCAGCATGCATCACGATAACAATTAGTTATAGTGTTCACAACTTACGTAACAGCCCAGGGACTGATCACTATTACCGACACGCTTGCACTTAATAGTTGCAAGCCCAGCGATTGATCACTATTATCGTCACGCTTGCACTTAGGAGTTGTTTTCCGAGGGAAACGGTCACACATCATAGGCAGGCACCCCACATACGGGTGCTTAAATGCAACACTTTGGACCGTTGCCACTTGTATTCGTTATACAATATGTTATCCCGTTGATTACCGTGTTACACGTTTGGACTGTTGCCACATGTGTTCGTTATACAATGTGTTATCCCATTGATTACCGTGCTACACGTTTGGACTGTTGCCACATGTGTTCGTTATACAATGTGTTATCCCATTGTTTACCGTGTTACACGTTTGGACTGTTGCCACATGTGTTCGTTATACAATATGTTATTCCATTGTTTACCGTGTTACACGTTTGGACTGTTGCCACATGTGTTCGTCATACAATGTGTTATCCCATTGTTTACCGTGTTACACGTTTGGACTGTTGCCACATGTGTTCGTTATACAATATGTTATCCCATTTATTACCGTGTTACACGTTTGGACTGTTGCCACATGTGTTCATTATACAATATGTTATCCCATTGTTTACCGTGTTACACGTTTGGACTGTTGCCACATGTGTTCGATATACAATAGGCTATCCCATTGTTTACCGTGTTACACGTTTGGACTGTTGCCACATGTATTCGTTATACAATATGTTATCCCATTGATTACCGTGTTACACGTTTGGACTGTTGCCACTTGTATTCGTTATACAATATGCTGTCCCATTGTTTACCGTGTTACACGTTTGGACTGTTGCCACATGTGTTCTTTATACAATATGTTATCCCATTGTTTACCGTGTTACACATTTGGACTGTTGCCACATGTGTTCGATATACAATAGGCTATCCCATTGATTACCGTGTTACACGTTTGGACTGTTGCCACTTGTATTCGTTATACAATATGCTGTCCCATTGTTTACCGTGTTACACGTTTGGACTGTTGCCACATGTGTTCTTTATACAATATGTTATCCCATTGTTTACCGTGTTACACATTTGGACTGTTGCCACATGTGTTCGATATACAATAGGCTATCCCATTGATTACCGTGTTACACGTTTGGACTGTTGCAACATGTGTTCGTTATGCAATATGTTATCCCATTGATTACCGTGTTACACGTTTGGACTGTTGCCACTTGTATTCGTTATACAATATGTTATCCCATTGTTTACCGTGTTACACGTTTGGACTGTTGCCACATGTGTTCTTTATACAATATGTTATCCCATTGTTTACCGTGTTACACGTTTGGTCTGTTGCCACATGTGTTCGATATACAATAGGCTATCCCATTGTTTACCGTGTTACACGTTTGGACTGTTGCAACATGTGTTCGTTATGCAATATGTTATCCCATTGATTACCGTGTTACACGTTTGGACTGTTGCCACATGTGTTCGATATACAATATGTTATCCCATTGTTTATCGTGTTACACGTTTGGACTGTTGCCACATGTGTTCGTTATACAATGTGTTATCCCATTGTTTACCGTGTTACACGTTTGGACTGTTGCCACTTGTATTCGTTATACAATATGTTATCCCATTGTTTACCGTGTTACACGTTTGGACTGTTGCCACATGTGTTCGTTATACAATGTGTTATCCCATTGTTTACCGTGTTACACGTTTGGACTGTTGCCACATGTGTTCGTTATACAATATGTTATCCCATTGATTACCCTGTTACACGTTTGGACTGTTGCCACTTGTATTCGTTATACAATATGTTATTCCATTGATTACCGTGTTACACGTTTGGACTGTTGCCACTTGTATTCGTTATACAATATGTTATCCCATTGTTTACCGTGTTACACGTTTGGACTGTTGCCACATGTGTTCTTTATACAATATGTTATCCCATTGTTTACCGTGTTACACATTTGGTCTGTTGCCACATGTGTTCGATATACAATAGGCTATCCCATTGTTTACCGTGTTACACGTTTGGACTGTTGCAACATGTGTTCGTTATGCAATATGTTATCCCATTGATTACCGTGTTACACGTTTGGACTGTTGCCACATGTGTTCGATATACAATATGTTATCCCATTGTTTATCGTGTTACACGTTTGGACTGTTGCCACATGTGTTCGTTATACAATATGTTATCCCATTGATTACCGTGTTACACGTTTGGACTGTTGCCACATGTATTCGTTATACAATATGTTATCCCATTGATTACCGTGTTACACGTTTGGACTGTTGCAACATGTGTTCGTTATGCAATATGTTATCCCATTGATTACCGTGTTACACGTTTGGACTGTTGCCACATGTGTTCGGTATGCAATAAGTTATCCCATTGAATACCGTGCTACACGTTTGGACTGTTGCCACTTGTGTTCGTAATACAATATGTTATCCGTGGTGGATACATTTGTAAGCATATTAAGATGCAATTCGTGGTCCGTGCATATATTAAGCATAATTATTATATGTTCAAGATGGATTGTATCAAAGCATTATAAATTGCCATCAATGCTCGTTATACCATGTTGCTTCTTGTGTCTTCTCTTGCACAATATTGTTGTCTGCGTTAATGTTAATAAATAATTGTTTTCGAATAAATGAATTAAAAGCCTTTCTCCATTCTGCAGTTGGTCTCATTTGTCCAAAGAACTCTGGTTAATGATGGATGCTCCATGTATGTGAAGTCATTAATATTTTCGATTATATTCCTGCCATCAGTGATGAGTACATACGCAGCCCGATGACAATAAATGTTCGTGCTCGCACAGTGAACGACACAAAAACCACTGAAATAACAAACAATGAAGACACATGTTGATTATGAAGCATACGCATAAAAGCGGGTTATGGCGGACACGGTGGAACATTCATGATCATGTATAATGCAGACTGCATAGACGTTCCTAAATTAGAAACTACGTAGGATATATTTGTTTTCTACATATTGTCATAGTCACTAATGATTACGAAAAGGCAGCTCTCAATTACGGCATAACATTACATATAATGTAATTATCTTAATACGACTAAGTTAAACCTTTGTATGTTAAAAAGAGTTAATAATTTTCAAAAATCATCCCTCTAAGTACAAATCGTTTGTGTAAGAAAAATAACTTGTAGTAAAAACATGAGCACCTATGATCAGAATAAACAATTCAAAATAGATTTTTATGTCGAACTGGCTATCATGGTTGTATTAATGGTATATATATATATATATATATATATATATATATATATATATATATATATATGTTCGTAAAATGGTTTATACACGCTGATAGATGACATGTCCAAAATATGGTTAATCCTAAACTGTGATATGAGAACAATACACCAATTCGTAATATTATTTGTTCTCAATTTCTTCATTATGAACACATTTTACACGAAATGATGCACGCATTACTGACGATATAGTGCAATACAGAACACATCGCAAACGACGCACAGGGTCTTTATGTTAAGGTATTGCATTGCAACATTTTAAGGGGAAATACAATAATATCTTCAATGACGTATACGCTTCGAAAGACAGTTTCGACGTAGGTGTATGAAAGCATAATAAGCTTGGAATGAGCCAATTCGTTATGGCCCAGTGTCCTGATTAAACGGAGATATATATGTATATATAATTATAAATATAAAACTATTAATTTAACATAATTACAGGGCATCGTAGTTATTTGAAAACATCATCATAAGTTAACTCGTAATTGTTGATGCTCAACAGTCCCCCAATTGAAACGGTAGTGCAATACTTTGGAAAAATGACATTGCAAAGTAATGAAGAAAGAACGAAAGTATGTAGATATTCCTTGTTGCAATGCAATAAGAAGGAGGGAACTGTAATGCAGTCATCCGTTGACAAGAACACACATGGTGAATGTCGAATGACTTCTGCTGCTCGAGATTAGCAACACAACTTCACTCAAATATTGACCGCACTTGTTCTTGTCTCTGTCAAGTGGGATTGGCTATCGCACGAGTGTCTGTATTCGTCTCATCGCCAGTGGGGATAGCTGAAAATTCGATCCATGAGTTTGTATTTATTTCAAAAGGTATAGTTGTGTTGTTTATTTCAGACGCTGACTTTGTGTTAGCTACAAGTACAACGCTCTCTCTCTCTCTCTCTCTCTCTCCCTCTCTCTCTCTCTCTCTCTATCGGTCTATTTATCGAAATAAATTGTGTTTGCGTGATTCTCAGCAGACAAACATACTATGCAAGTACGCAAGGACACACTCATACACTGCACAGGTGTCGACTGAAACCTCCACCTGCTGGATTAAAAATACCTTGTTGAAGACGTATTTACTTGGCAAGGTTTGCGCCATCATACTAGATGTAGCAATCACGTGACTGTGGTGTGAGTGACAAGAGATGACACGGGACGACATTGGCATACCATCGTCGCTGTCGGTGTCGCCTTCGCAGTCATCATTACGACTGTGCCAGTGGCCACGTGTTGTACTTAAATCAAAATAATAAAGAACAAAACGTTATGATTACATTCCCTCAGTGGCTACCCAACAAATGACATATAGAGCATGCATGTCTACGATATTGTTAAGATATTAATGGATAATTAATATATATATATGTATATATATATATATATATATATATATATATATATATATATATATATATATATATATATATGATATATATATATATATATATATATATATATATATATATATATATATATAAACAGTCACACTTGTTGGTTTGCTATATGTCTCACACAACGTAATACTCAGGTATGGAGTACACAGATAATGATCGTATATTTATCTGACAACTGTAAAGAGTATAGTTTTGTTGTGCGTGAACAACTTACGCGTCGTGAAGCGTGAACTAGTAACAACAAGTAGTGCATGCAATATATCCACCGGGAGCGTGATGCCGTGATGTCCCTGTCTACCCTATACATTACATTGTGCTTCTACTCTGCATTTATTGTTATGTTCTACCGAGTAGTCACACCATATTAATAACAACGAAAACTCAGTCCCGCATAAATCGTTGAAATGAAACTAGCAGGCCTCTGATAGTTTCGTTTCAACGATTAAGACAAAATAGTTACTCAATATCACAAATCGACATTAAAATTATCGACATATACACTAAGGAGATGTAGAGCAAAGCTTGTGTCTAAATCATGACAGTATTGTGTAATATTCCCAGTTAATATCGTACAAAACGGCAGCATGCATTTCAAATAGCTTGTGTTGAAACAGAACGATCGTAGTTCAGTTTCTACACAAGCATTGTAATGCAATGTCAGATAACTCATCGGCATCACCTACAGAGACCGCATCTCCAACGAGGAGGTACGAAACAGAACTCGGCAATCCACTGGGCCCACGAAGACCTGTTGACCACAGTAAAGAGACGCAAACTGAAATGGTACGGGCACGTAACAAGATCTACAGGGTTTGCCAAGACAATACTGAAAGGCACAGTGCAAGGAAGGAGAAGAAGAGGCAGACAGAAGAAGAGATTGGAGGACAGCATCCCAGAATGGACTGGCATGACGCTGTACGCTGCCATGAGAAAAGCTGAGAGGAATGGAGGGAGCTGGTTGCCAGATCATCTGTGGCGCACCAACGGTCCACCAGATTACGTGATAGGTGAAGGTGAAGGTGAACAGGGCATCAAATGGAACGCCATACCTTCTCAACAGGAGGCGCTGGTCTTCGGCATTCGCGTTTTTGTCCAGCAGGTAGCGCAGGTGGGCGTACTGTCTGCGCGTGCTCATAAAGGTGTTCTCCAGGTGCAGCTTCCTGAAAAACGAGTGAGAAGTCAACCAGAGCTACCGAAATAAAGCTTTGACTTTAGGGATTTAACGCGTACGAAACGTTTTGAAAATTAATCACCGGCCTCTCAAACGAGTAACTAAGGGACGAGTACTCTTATAAATTTCAAGTAAATTTTTTTTTTTTACAAATGTATAATTATATAACTATCGTTTTAAGAAAAACCTTAGTAGACTAAGAAATGGTTCAGTATTCTTTCGGTAATACGTATTAATACTAATAATAACACAATATACACATTCAGTCGACATGTCTATGTAGTAATCAATACATGTAGATTGAATGTGTACTGAGGTTATGAAAAAGAAACTCGTTCGGTCCGTGTGAAGGCATTGTCATTTTACGAATCGGGCATGGACAGAAGTGAATCAACTATATGATAAACTAACTCTGTCCAAAGAACGTGTTTCAACCTAACACGCGCATGTAGTCGTACTGTTTGCGCAATAGCTGGATACAATGACAATCGTTATTCTCCAGATGTTTGGGAATATACATAGGCCCGCGCACGCATGCACGCACGCACGCACGCACGCACACACGCACACTCACACGTACACCCGCTAACATATCGTGGCGTGGGGGTCATCGGTCTACGTATCAATCGAGTGTCGCTTTACAACTCTTGATGTAACTCGATCCGACATATAATGTACACAACTTGTTGTTTTTGTTTGTTAACATGGTATAGAATGATAGAAAATATATGTGCCTTACGTAAATGTTGGTATAATTTTAGTAATTTGGTAATCGTTTGTGGCAAAGGCTAATAACACAAGATTTATTAGTAACTCAACTGAGTCATACAATAAAATGCAATTAAAACACATCAATATATTGACATGTGATATCGTATTAATCCCAAATGATGTTGATAATAACATTGCATGCTTGGTGGAAATGTTGGCACTGTTTTGAAAATGAAATACAAAAAGACCTGGTCTGCGTACTTTAAGTGTTTCACAGATAAGTCGACATGGTGCTCAGTTGTGTAAATATGCCAGATAATACAATGCATCGCACTTTCAGCAATCGTGGGGACACTACATAATACCTTACATGGAAACGAAGAATTGTTTAATTGTGTAATATTCCAATTTGCTTGTTTTTTATAAACAATGTTTTCTATAAATACAAACAATTATACTACCAAGTATATGGTTTAGTATTACTACTTTGTATTTCTTTTGTTTGGCAAAATACACCTCAAAGGTCGACGTAGTTGGCGAAATTCGAAAGAAGCTGCTTTATTAAAACGCACGAATTTCTCTAACTACCGTAATTAAATCCCGATCAAGATCGTGTTTAGCAGTTCAAGCTTATTGAAATTACCTTGTCTTTGTGTGTTTTTCTCTTATTGGTTTAAACTTCGTTTGAGTTACAACACTTTCTGCAGCAGCAGCATCTGAATAAAAATAAACTTCTTGTTATATCAAACCAGCTAATTATATTGGTACTTTTGTCGAGTATCCATGCCGCTTGCATAATTTTGGGAAGAAATCTTCGCGAAAGAGATTGATATTGTAACTTTGTATCACTTGTCGGTAGTTTGTACGATGCAACCACGTTATCATATAATTACATAAAGAGTAATATAGTTGTTATAATTCCAAGAATATAGCTATTAACGCAGATAAGTATATTTATATTATTTACAATCGATGTATCGATCAATCTGCTTACTAAATATTCCTTGCTGAAATTGTTGGCGTAACATACTGATCTGATTAATACATGTCATGTATTGTCATAAAACGTTTAATTATTTCACATTACATCCGTATGCCCGTAAAAATAAACTATACGTTACTATTAATATGCACAAAGCTTAGAATAGAAACAAAAGAAAGGGTAATGTTACCCATGTCGACAGTCAAGTAGAGACATGATTGAAGTAGGCCTATATAAAATAATGCATAACTCATGTGATAAAAGATCCGCACCATATCTCGTAAAATGCAGAATGTGACATTACAATATGTTAACAGAGGATACTCGATAAGATTATTCGTCCACAGCAAAAATAAATATCAGCAAAAATGCATTCCGTTTAGAGTAGTTAAATCGTTGATTAGTTTACTTCATTCGGATGCGCATTTTGGTGAATGTAATGGCCGCTGTAGAGCATCGTATGGCGTTCTAATGTGTATATTCATGTGTGCATGCGTGCGTATAAAAATACTAGCCTGTCAAAGAAATGTATGTTGCATAGACGAGGCAATGTGGTGGTTACTACAACATAAATGCTGAATCACCGTTCAGTTGTGTTGCCATACCAGCATTGATGTGTATCTCGTCTACTTGCGAAGGCATTATTGACATATTTGCGAAAGAATGGATACTTACCGTCGGAGCCGTAAGAGGGCGTTATCGTGCGGTGGTTCTTCTGCGATTTCCTGGTCGGATGACGGAATTGTCTGTGGATTTGACCCGGTCGTCGAATCCACGCCTGGTAAGTACGGCACAATGTCAAAGTGTCAGCTATGCATCACCAGAGCCTCCAAGTTGCTGAATTTACAATGAAATCTGCCGATATTTTAGAGAATCTAAAAAATGTCTCGAACTTAGAAGTATAATATAAATCCCCCATTTTATTCCAAAACATATAATAAGTCCTACAGCGCCTTGATGGCGGATATAATCATGGTTTCCGTTGCAGTATGACAGTTGTAGATGCCGAACGGTTTTCTGGAGTCGGTTGGAAAAGCGGCCCGCTTTTATAGCGCTCACATTTTTCTTGCGTAGTTTTTGTTTGTAATTATTTCATGTTTTGCAGTGCATTTTTAATGTGTTATGACATGCTGGTATGTGCTACAACGAAGAAAAGTGTATTTATTTTGCTCAAATGCCGGTAAAATATCCCGATTATGTTTTGATATTATGTAGAGGTCTTCCGATGTTTGGGTTCATTCAACTTGGAAGCTCTTGTATTATGTGTTATGTATCAATACACACTTGCAGCTGTGATTATGACTGCGTATTGAAATACATTTCAGAAAATACAATATATACATATATTGTACATATCCTATTTATCATATATATATATATATATATATATATATATATATATATATATATACATACTTTAAATGTGCCTTTATGTTGATAATATAAGATATATATATATATATATATATATATATATATATATATATATATATATATATATATATATATATATATATATATATATATATGTGTGTGTATTATGTATATTTATAATATATATAAACATATTTAAATGTACTTTTATGTTGATAATATAAGATATATAATATATAATATATGTATTATATATATATATATATATATATATATATATATATATATATATATATATATATATGTGCATACTTTAAATGTACCTTTATGTTGATAATATAAGTTATATATATATATATATATATATATATATATATATATATATATATGTGTGTGTGTGTGTGTGTATATGTACCCTACGTTCAACATAAAGGTGCATGTAAACACTAAACATGTATCAAGTACTAGTGAGCTACACTACCTCCCGGTGACAGCTGGCTACGGCTGGTGTCGGCAACGTGGTAAGGGCAGCACGTCATCTGCTCGGCACCACAAAGCCTCGCTATCGCGTTCTCCCTGTACACACACATCGGCACTGTCTCGACAGGCGGCAGTCTCGGCGCTGTGTCAACGATAGGCAGGAGGCGCCGCTTTCTCTCCAGCTGAAGCCGCCTCTGATCAATTAGGAAACAGTGCAAATGTCAGCACGTGGTATAATGATGCAAATATAATAATAATAATAATAATAATAATAATAATAATAATAATAATAATAATAATAATAATAATAATAATAATAATACTAATACTAATACTAATACTAATACTAATACTAATACTAATACTAATACTAATACTAATACTAATACTAATACTAATACTAATACTAATACTAATACTAATACTAATACTAATACTAATACTAATACTAATACTAATACTAATACTAATACTAATACTAATACTAATACTAATACTAATACTAATACTAATACTAATACTAATACTAATACTAATACTAATACTAATACTAATACTAATACTAATACTAATACTAATACTAATACTAATACTAATACTAATACTAATACTAATACTAATACTAATACTAATACTAATACTAATACTAATACTAATACTAATACTAATACTAATACTAATACTAATACTAATACTAATACTAATACTAATACTAATACTAATACTAATACTAATACTAATACTAATACTAATACTAATACTAATACTAATACTAATACTAATACTAATACTAATACTAATACTAATACTAATACTAATACTAATACTAATACTAATACTAATACTAATACTAATACTAATACTAATACTAATACTAATACTAATACTAATACTAATACTAATACTAATACTAATACTAATACTAATACTAATACTAATACTAATACTAATACTAATACTAATACTAATACTAATACTAATACTAATACTAATACTAATACTAATACTAATACTAATACTAATACTAATACTAATACTAATACTAATACTAATACTAATACTAATACTAATACTAATACTAATACTAATACTAATACTAATACTAATACTAATACTAATACTAATACTAATACTAATACTAATACTAATACTAATACTAATACTAATACTAATACTAATACTAATACTAATACTAATACTAATACTAATACTAATACTAATACTAATACTAATACTAATACTAATACTAATACTAATACTAATACTAATACTAATACTAATACTAATACTAATACTAATACTAATACTAATACTAATACTAATAATAATAATAATAATAATAATAATAATAATAATAATAATAATAATAATAATAATAATAATAATAATAATAATAATAATAATAATAATAATAATAATAATAATAATAATAATAATAATAATAATAATAATAATAATAATAATAATAATAATAATAATAATAATAATAATAATAATAATAATAATAATAATAATAATAATAATAATAATAATAATAATAATAATAATAATAATAAAACTTATTTGAAACAAATGTCATAATTACACAACTAGCAATTCGCTAGAGGCGTGGCGAGCAGACTGTCCCACACGTAGTATGTAGCCCCCCTCGTCTCTGTTCATAGTTGGTATCGTCTTCCTAATCCAGATGGCTTCTTTTATCCAACGCGCACACCTGTTCGTCTCTTTATCCACCACTTTCGCTCCCTCCCAGTCTATCACATAGTTGCGTCTGTCCGCGCCATCTAGCGAGCAGTGACCACTGAACATTCAGTTCCTGAAGAAGGCCGCCGACGGTGGTCGAAACGTAGAAGTAAGTCGAATTGCTAGTTGTGTAATTATGAAATTTGTTTCGAATAATATACTGCCAACTTGATGAACATATTCACGAATAGTAAAACTGTTTTCCTATATCGCTAATTCACGAATGGCGGATCGATGCGTTGTACAATGCATATAAGAAATGCATCAATAAATATAAATGTAAATTATATAAATTAATATAGATCAAATACAATTTTTGTTTAATGTGTACACTAGTAAACATTTGTATATAAATTATATATAAATAAATACATTTAAACTAAATGAAACACTGTTTTAAAGATGCATAGTATTAAACCTCTGTAAATTGTATAAATTAATATAAAATTAAAATATTTACTAAATATGTGTAGGTAAATTATCTATACATTAATCTAAAACATGAACACTGATTAAAACGTGTATAACACTAAACATTAATTCTAAAGCAGTGTCCGTCATTTCACGACAATTTGAATTAATTAAAATGTATAATAACAAGATATATATCTTTAAACACTATAAATAAAACGACTATAGTATGATAATTTGCCATTATTTTCATGTTTGCTCTGTACTCACAGCTGTAGTTAATTTATCAGTCTAGTAAACTTGTTAAAACTTAAAAAATATAACATCACTGCATAGGAATTTACATCAAGCCAACAGAGTAGGACACGTTCACCTTCAAACGTTGGCTAATTAAATTGGTTCGTATCATAGCAAAATAAGTTAGCGAAATCATATGTAAATGTCAGCGCAACACCCGATTATCGGCTTGGCACGTTTAACGACATGTTCTTCTCCCATTATCACTCATCTCTCAATGCTTACATGACACATTCGTTAACGCCAAACCGATAACTTGTGCGATTAGCGTTCGACTGATGTCTGCGCAATTTTCGTGACGAATTTAATATCGTTATACCATGGACATGTTCACACACGCGACTGCTTTCTTCGAACGACGAGTTGCTCGCCTTGGCATGTGGCGGAACAATCGGAACATACTAGTTTGATAACATATGGGTCTACCTTTTCTGCTGCAGCATCTTTGATATTCTCAGCCATTTCTACGCGGTCCCCACCCACGGCAAACAACTGCAGCCCAGCTGAGCTTGTGTTCGGCAGCCATTGTTTCACGTTGTGACGTCATCACGTTATACAAGATCTAGTGTAATTTGTCAAAGCATATTTACTCGGGAACCACACAAAAATGTGTTGTTGTATTATCTCCTCATACAAAATGTTATGTATTATTTATGCTAATATATAATAAATAAATTAATATATATATATATATATATATATATATATATAGTGTATATATATAATAGTACATATATATTTAATTATATATATGTACATATAATTATATATATATATATATGCATATATATTATATACACATACATATGTATGTATGTATATATATATATATATATATATATATATATATATATATATATATATATATATATATATATATATAAGCCTAAAGGCAGCTTATGTCGACCAGTGCCTAGAGGACCGGCTTATGTAGACCAGACGTATTTTTTATTTAATACATTTTCCAAAGATGTAAAACTGGAACATTGTTTCTAATACTAATGTTTTACACATTTATGAAATTTCATAAAAATATTTCAATAAATGAGGTATATGCAAACAAATCGGTCTACATTAAAACCGCGAATGCATAGATGCCGATTTATGTAGACCGGAGCAACGCCGGAAGCTGCATATATTTAGTTAGCCTTTTTGTGGTAGACGCTGAATCTAGTAAACAGTAAAACAGTGTTGAGAAATGTAAACTAAGTCGAAACCCAAGTTATGTTTGATCACGGAATGTATCGATGCGATAACAACAAAGACCAACATTTGTTAAAGACAAAATGCAAGTTTTACTAATTTACACATAATAACATAGCCTTTTGCATCAGTATGAAGCATATCATACACTGAACACGAAACTCCAACCCTTTGTTCGGTATATACCATAAATATAGATTTATAAGAACTTTGACCCGGTACACATAAGAACTTTGACTCGGTACACATAACCCGGCACACAATATACTCAACAATATGCACGGCGCTGGAGAAAACATGCTCAAAATCACTTAAGATGTTCATTTAAAATTAATTACGCACAGTACTTCACTGTCATATGAACTGTGTGCACAAGCAATGGTACTGATCAATTCAATTGTGTTAGTTGTGAACTAACACGTCGAATCTTTATGTAGACCAGTTTTGGTCTACACAAAACAGTTGGCTTATATTACAAGGGATTCTTAGTTAGTCCATGTACATTCGAGATATACTGCACCATAACATGATAATTTTCCATAAGTACTTTATCTACTACCTTTATAAGTTGTTCATGTATGTATAACATGGATGTTATCTATAAATAACTGTTTTTTTCTGCGAATCGCTTTGATGTTATTGTCCCGTGAGTGATTCTTAAGCATCCCGATTGTAATGAAGACTTCTGCAGGTGCCTTGAACGACGCATTGACTGTTAACTTTAAACACATATTTATTTACATTTGGAAAAACCGATGTCTGGCGAATATAACCAAATATTTACGAGGATAGCACAGACAAAGTCCAAACTAGAAACTCTTAAAAGTTATTTTGTGACAAGTGTTCAGTGTAAAACATTATTAATAACACATATTTGAAATAAAATGTACGCATGGATTTACGTGCAATATATATGTTATCATGACTCTTACAAAGACTGCATATATTACAAGGAGGTTAACGTTTTCAAACAATCCCTTTAATCACTATTATTTCCACTGTATGTATTTTACTGACCTAACTTTTGATTGTATTTTAACAAAACACGATCTTTTTTGCTTAGGTGTATGTAATAAGTTCTAAGTGAAACGTCACGGCCATCCAAGACAGACTTGTCACTGTACCATAACATTCGTTATGCTATATGACATCGTGACGTAATACATCACGGACAGTTTGACCATTCTAGATAATACATGTGTGACATCCAAAATATGTTATGACACAGAAGAGTGAATTGTAATATTTTATGTTGATGTGTTGTCGTAATGATACTAGCATGTGTCCTCGTGCGTCAATTGTCGTTGCTGCTGACTTCTTCTGTGCCACCGACCAGTACCCAAGGCTGTTCACAATGCGAAACTCTTAATGTAAGCTCAGCCTATGAAATCGCCCAGTGGATTAGTGGTTGGTATATGGTCAGGTGATCGTAATAAACACATATTTCCACCAAACACTGATCGTGTTATCTGAATTGTTTTAGATGTGAACGGGTCATTATTTTCGGATTCACGCCAGTCCTTTACCTGTCTACAAATTGGCGAGTGTTTGCGCTGTCCTCACGGCTGATGCAGTCGCGACTGGTGAAGTCAATTATTAGTTTGTATCGGTTAACTTCCTCAATTCACTTGGGCGATCTGCCGGAGCTAGTCTCGGTTAGCAAACAGTTGTTTGTTTGCGAAAGCGGGGGCCATAACGTCGTTGGTACTTACTTGGTAGGCGTGCGTGAGTATGCGTGCGTGTGTATTTTTATATACCTAATTAGCACAATTTATATGATTACCCAGGCTCTGTGTGGTGGCAGCACGTGTTGTCCTCTCAAATCCGCCTCGTAGATGTTTGCTCTGTCTCCCAGAGTAAAGTAGAGATGCTGATTGGTTTGCACGCCGAATTTGAAATAACATTTGATCAGTTATTACTATATTATAAAAAGACTATTCAAAATTAAACTTCATTTTACAAATAGATACGACTTTGCAGGAATTATGGCAGCAATTTATCCGATTAACACACTACCTATAAATGTGCTGTGTGTGTGTGTGTGTGTGTGTGTGTGTGTGTGTGTGTTTGTGTGTGTGTGTGTGTGTGTGTGTGTGTGTGTGTGTGTGTGTCCTTGTGTGTGTGCGTGTGTGTATGTGTGTGTGTGTGTGTGTGTGTGTGTGTGTGTGTGTGTGTGTGTGTGTGTGTGTGTGTGTGTGTGTGTGTGTGTGCACGTGTGTGTGTGTGTGTGTGTGTGTGTGTGTGTGTGTGTGTGTACGTGTGTGTGTGTGTGTGTGTGCACGTGTGTGTTTGAGTGCATGCGCGCGTGCGTGGGAACCTACTTGAGTGTATCCACAGTTAATATTGCGTTGAGATCGCTCAGATATTACTACTGAGTGGCTATGCGTCCGGACACAAGATAGTTACCGTAGCCCCACTTAGCTGTTAACATGGTCACCAGGGGGCAGCGGTGTCAAAGAAGCCACGGCTATTTCATCGTAGGGTCACTTGGGTAGATACCACCAGTGGTTTCCCATAGATTGCCATTATAACATTTCCTTGATTTCTCGAGCGATACAATGTAATCCATGGTTTAGAAAATTTCAGATATTAATAATAACATTTGTGGAAATAACAATTGTGGAAATAACATTTGTGGAAATAACATTTGTGGAAATAACAACTATTTCTCCTACAATCCAATCTCTATCCTGACACCTCACAATTTCTGATCCAGTCAGTCGGCGATTGCCCGGGTTGATGCCTGCAGACCAAACTACACCTGAATGCATACGCGCATGGTCACTGTCTGAAACATTTCATCATTTTATAGCTCGTATGCCATGCATTGTACAAAATGCACAATGCCGTTCATTAAAGCAGCACTACAATTATTCCATTTAGTGGTTTGTAATAAAGTGAAGTAATGGCCACGTGGTGGCAGTCTAAAGGCGCAGATACACGATCAGACAATGTCGTACGGCAGTAACCTATCGGGTACGTTGCACACGTTTACGTCATCACAGACAGTGTCTCGAGTCTTATGACGAACCAGCACGCGCTATTCTTAGCAGACACGATGATCCGACAGCCAATGAAAATAGCGCATTGCTATGACTCATACCCGCGCCATCCTCAGTGAAAGAGTGAAAAAGTGACCTTGGTCCGTAAGGCCCAGATATACTATGATGCAACCCAGATATACTATGATGCAATTTCGTTCGACAATGCCGCATGTCAGATTTGTTTTGGCTACCTCACACATCAAGACAGTGTTGGATGTAAATAATTTAACAGACTGTCGAACTGGAACGTATTTGTCATCGTTGTTTACATGTGCACACAAACTCTACTAATATCATCATCACAGCTGCAGGAAATAAGTAAATATCCGATGGGCAGTAGCTGTTTTCTGCGATTGCATTGTCACAACTACATAACACACACAGACGCACGCACGCAAGCACACACGCACGTACGTATTGACGCATACGCGCAATGACGTCGCGGTATTAACGTGTTGCCACTACGTCCTCGCAGAACGCTGCCATTTCCACAATTTCGCTTCTAGTTCCGACACGGAGTTTGCAGTGAGGGACAGACCGTGTGCACACAAGCTCTCCACTGACAATCCGGTTTGTGCGGCTTTTTTTCTAAGTTGGCTTTTTAAACTGGGATTTATAAAGGGCTCAGCAGAGGGAACAGGCGAAGCCAGGATAAGCATTAACACGATCAGAAGAACTTTGGCGCCGGGTGCAGCGGTCACACTTGTACTGTTTTATGGCCCTCATGTTATTCATCGTCATCAAGTGTTCTACCTACATGACAAGACAGCATTGATAAATCAACCTCATTGTTGGTGCTAAAGTGTTATTCGTGTAAATATCGATCAGTACATCGTCATCGATCGGTCGGCGTATCACTGTAAGTGCACGATTTTCATTAAGGACTACGAAAAAAATAATGTTCATTAATTAGTCTAAACAGGTATTTTTGAACAATTTCATTAGGTATGGCATTCCGAATATATGATTTATTCCATAAATGGTGAATATTTGAACATACATATTATATGTGGGTATTTCAAAATTAGGCATATATGTTTTACGTTCTATTCGCTATGTTGTATATTTTTCCGTGAAGGTTTATGCGCCCGAGGTGCAAATGTTAACATTCCCGCATACATATGCATACTATCACGAATATAATTTATAATGATCACAATATGATAACATTTAGTCTTGTATATTAACTTGCCGTATTCGTTATGTATTCAAATTTGGAATTTTATCAAACAGTCATACTACAAGCGTAAGCGTAAGATACATATTGCAAATAATTGCATTAGATCAGTAGCTAGACTGAATGCTATAATAGCCAATTCTAAGTTAAACACGCTCGTTAAGCAACACACGATTCAATCAAACTGACTACATTTGGCGAATTAAGCGCCACTCGTCCAAATCGAGATCAAAAGCAAGAGAGGCGTACGACAGAGAGACACCACGGAATATCGCCCAGATTGTTTACTGTGACACACTAATGCTATTGCAAGTGCAAGCGTAGGCATAACTACTGTAATGTATTACTTTAGAACAATACATAGATGTAATGTTTCGCTACGCAACAAAAGCATAATTTCACACGCCCGTGAAGCAACAAACCACTCATACACCCTAACAGACTTGGACGAATTGACCACCACTCGGATATATCGAGATCAACATCAAGAGAGTTGTACAACATATATCGCAATGGAGAGTTTCACTCAGTAAATACAGCAGTGCAATGTCACATAAAGTAACCGATGACAAACAAACTGTCAATCACGACCGATAGTTTCACTCGTCAATACTACACCACCGATACATTATAAAATTATAACACATGCCGATGCCATACAATCGCAATATACTTAAATTCAATAAATGGTATAGTTTTATATTATATAATTTAATCGTTGGTGCAATGAAATTCATTATGATATTGATTACCCTCAATAAGTAGTGCGCTACAACTTAAATTACACAAATATATAGCACTCGTTAAACAAAATGTCACTACTTTAAATATCACATAATCAGTTTCATGTAGAAATAGATAAGCACAATGACTAACTACTAACATAATGCAATGATAGGAAAAGCAGTAGTGTAACCTAACAATGTAAACTAAAAAAATCAGTCGAATCGGATGATTAAATAATCTACAGTGATTAGTGGTATATTTAACATCAAACGGATGGCCACATTCGCGCACGCACGCAAGCAAGCAACCATGAAGAAACACAAATATACACCCATGCAAACATACAGACACACACGACCACGTTCATATATGTGTATGGACACATCCGTGCAGAATACAAACACGTACAAAACAAATACATGCACGCACATATACACACATAAAACCACAGTTAACATACCCGTATAAACAAACACGCGCATGGGCGCGTGCACGCATATACACACGCATACGCATAAATAAATATATATATATATACATAATATATATATATATATATATATATATATATATATATATATATACATACGTATATATATATACATACGTATATATATATATATATATATATATATATATACACGTTCACGTAATCATTAAGATGGTTATGCGAATCCGATTAAGATGTTTAGTCTAAACACCACCATTCCAATTTACCTGCCAACAAAGTAGTAAGTAGTAACAGTTAGATAATAATTTTCTTATTCTGCGATCAGAGAGGCATGTGACCTGTAATTGTTTCTGATTTATTTTGAATACTAAAATAACTGTCAACTGTTTTATATGTTCACGAGGCAGTTGTTACTGGATATGGATAAATCGATGCTGAATTCAATTATTATTTAGGTCTGAGAAAAACTTAACATACATTTGAAAACTTCTGTCAACAAATCGCAGCAGTTTATTTTATCTCGATTTCGCACAGATCCCAACTCTCTAGCAATGTTGGTATGTTAATAGTCACATGTCCACAGTCGTCACCACTGCAGTCACACTTGACAGAACACGTCGTCAGAGCCTCCTTTCCGGTCGTTGTGGGTCCGCTCAGTGTGCACTTCCGGTATATTCCACAATGTTCGCATTTCGATAATGTTTTTGTTATTCTAAGCGCCACATCGACGTGGGACGTGGAGCAGACGAGGCGGCGACCCGTGATCGTGACGGTGAAAGACGCCTTGATCGCTTCCGGCACACGTCTCTTGATGCTGAAGCCAGGGAACCAACATTTCCCCCGCGGCTCCGGATGCCAGCGTCCACCTGAATATACGTACATGGCCGAGTTAGTCAGGGCGACGCATGTCTCGTTGTTGACGTCGACCAGTTGCGCCGACTTTAACAACGACATGGGTGGATCCAACTGGAGGCCTTTCGTCCACTCCACAAGTTGTCTGTCATATGTCTCTACAACGACACAATTGTATTCATTACATTAGACACGAATACATGCAAACATAACTAACATTACGATAATGTAACATTTATCTGTACACATTTTCACATGGAATAGTAAAAGAAGTACTTAGGTCACACAAAATATATTGAGAGTTAGCGGTTCGTCTCCTTATCCTGGATGTTGGTCCAGGTCTACGATTGCAACTATTAGAGTGATCTCGATTATACATACGTGTCCTAAATGTACTAACGAGATTTGTGTTTTGACTGTTTACAGCTGGAAGCAAATCACTCGATAAATACGGTGGTAGCGCTACAGTGTCAGTTGTTAGTCGAAGCAGCTTTAGGAACACAGTACCATAAGAAACATGCAACTTGTGAATCCAGCGAACAGTTTGGTTCCACCCTAGTTGAGACATGCACATCGAAGAACAATACGTGTTAAATATTTGACATTACCCGAGCACATTGATATATTACCGAACTACTTAATTCAATAGTATTCATATTTTGATTGTCACCATTAAGCATCCGAATCACCATCATAGAGTGCATGTCAAAATATAATGTAAATGTGTTCCTATGACACCGTGCCGTATTTAGTTTACGTTTCAGCTATCTCAGGAAATGTATGATGTAGTCGTTTACAGTGGCCTGTTTACTGTCGTCTACGAATTAGTCACTGACTACATACTACAACACTTCTTGTAGAGTGTAGATACTAAAGATAAACCAACTACTTGACATACTTTCACTGAGCGGTGCATAACCAATTGAGAACTCATCACAACACACACAATCAAATGGGTGTGGTTCTATTGAGTGTCGTACACAGTATCGCTGTTCCAAATTTGGCGCCCACTCAAGGGGAAAATAGAGCCATCCCTTCTAAGAAAATGGCCCTGTGTATACAACACATAATTGTTGTGTTTTCAACAACTTACAATCTACTAAAGTGCTGATTTCGTATTTTATTTATTGATGATTATTATTATTTTCCATTAATACTTTTAAGTGCATGCACGAAACAATTGTATTTAGGTCCATTTAAAATGATTTATGTTTGAAGAGGTTAATGTGATGGTTTTACGTACAAACTAGCGACATTCTTATTTAGGTCAATGGAGTCGCTACTGTAAGAAGGTCACTCTTTGGAATTCATATTATGACAGGGACAAAGTTCTACCACTATTAGTACTTACCCGATGTGCGACAATTGAGGTCACCGCTTGCGCCTACCAATGCGATGCGTTGGAACGACTTCCCACTGTATGTACCAACATCGTGAGTGGTTCTGTCTCCTCCTGTCAGTTCAATTGAGATGACGCTGCAAGAAGCAGAGAAACATCCCGTCATCCACGCAAACAACATTGTGTATACCTGATTGTCCCGTCACAGTATCAGCAGCCTTGCAACGTGGTCTATCAAGTCGTCAAAATGGATACACAGCAAATACAATTACTGAGCATTAATTCAAATGTCGTTTGATATTTCGGATCTAACTATATTTCCTGTGAGAAAAACAGTTCATACAGCTGGCTTAGGACACATATGCATGCATCAGTGAGTGATTTTTTTTTCAAAATCCACATTAATATTGATGCGTCCATTACGTCGTGGTCTGCTTACGTCACTATCAAAACATCGTTACTGTGTTTTTGCTTAGCAGTTGGTCACGTGATGGATATGTCAGTTTTGACGTTGGTAAAAAGTGACGTACTGCGTCAGTAAGTTACACGAAATATTTGGTTACATTATAACATAACAGTTTTATTATACATGCTACATGTTGGTTATTGCTGGTTATTCGTCCTGTCTTGCAAGTATCCAATAGACGTCTCAAAACATTAATTTCATCAGTGCTTTGCTTATTCTAATCGTCACTGCACCAATGTGATTTTTCTTAAGCAGCATTGTGCATGTCATTACGTATGATAAAGTGGGCTAGGTAAGTAACAGAAGGATGGGTTACCTTCTTGGTGGTGTGTCCTGTATGTAATACGCAACATCATTGACAATTACCAGATCCCACGGTGCGCCAGTTTTGTCGTAGACTAGTCTGTGGTTGCCGAAGTAGTCGGAACAGTCGATGTGGTCCAAGGCTGAAACACAATTACTTAAACTGTAGACAATAAATAAATACATATACTGAGAGCACAACAGAACATTTCAATCAGGTTTAGAAATATGACTTTCGTTCGTTACTTTTCGTTCACAACTGAATGTGGGACTGTTTTATATTTATGCAATTACAGGGTTTTAGTACTTGACTATTTGTGTATATGTTTGCCAAAAATACAACTTTCATATGAGGAGAAAAATAACATCTGCTGTTTAATGACTGGCGTCGACATGAGTCTTGACCATATATACCGAGTGCAAAAATAACCTGACATCAAACACCCTCGAACCACTTCTAAAACGTATGTGTAATGTAACATTGAAGGTGATGGAAACTGAATAATTTAGCATTGGATTAATATATCCTATTATGATTATTTGGAAGGAAAACTGATTAAAAAATGACGAGAAAACACGTCACTTCTCCGGCAATATGGCCTATATACTGTACGTGATTCAGTACTTCGGATAAAAACTGGCAGAACACTTACTCGCATCTACCCAACACATTCTCTTCTTATCGTAGTTGATGGCGATCGATGACACAAACGACAACCCCGCTGTCACGATCACTGTGACGTCACTTCCGTCCAGATTAGCTTTGTAGATACGAGTAGGACGCAGCGTCGCATAAAACAGCAACCTAAAAGATATATTTAATTTGTTTTAACAATAGGGGCACGACACTTCGTGACATGAGGTGCTAAGCTCACATGTCATGTTACATAGACCACCATTACAATCTAAGGTCAAATTAGGTTTTACACAATCGACTATGTTGTGCAGGTTACAAATTGTTTACTATGTATATGTCCTTTATCCTTTTTACATAGCACTTCAAATATTATTCAACATACTATGCGTGAACAATTCGTCAAAATTGTCAATCTTTTTTTACTGAAGTCCCAATCTATAGATTGATTTAAAAACAGCCGTTTCAAAGGTGATCGCTATTGAATCTGGTGAAAAACACCCCGCTACATACATACACACACTCGCGTGCGTACACACGCACTCATGCTCACACGCATATGTACAGTGGTACAAATTCGCTTTCCTTGGAAAGTATGATTTGCGAATAAACGTTGAATGATTGTTCAGTCAGATATGATCAGTACCGCCCGTAGTATGTTAAAATAGTCAATTGTTTTATAAATGTTGTCAAGAAGGCTTACTTATGTCCCACAACTCTAACTGGCCACGTAAATAAAATACGTACTCTGCATATTCGTATTTGTTGCTATGTCTATAGTCTAATCGAAATACCAATATGTAAACAATAACAATGTTTCTTGATTGGTATACTGACAATACAGATATTTCGTAAGAAATTCCACTTTGTAAACATATGTTTGTTTTTAAAATATGGAATAATATATATTTTTAATTGCCAAAATATCAAATGCAGATAAACTTTTATTATGCAAACACACGTGCATTGCATAAATTTCAGATGTGTGAAATGCCATTAGATTATTATATATCAATCAAATAACATAAATTATGCGAATCGGTTTCAGAGAATTACATTAGAATGTTATATTCAGTATTAACAAATATATTAGGGCGTTTCCTCAGCACATGTGTGTGTGTGTGTGTGCGTGTGCGTGTGCGTGTGCGTGTGCGTGTGCGTGTGCGTGAGCGTGTGCGTGTGCGTGTGCGTGTGCGTGTGCGTGTGCGTGTGCGTGTGCGTGTGCGTGTGCGTGTGCGTGTGCGTGTGCGTGTGCGTGTGCGTGTGCGTGTGCGTGTGCGTGTGCGTGTGCGTGTGCGTGTGCGTGTGCGTGTGCGTGTGCGTGTGCGTGTGCGTGTGCGTGTGCGTGTGCGTGTGCGTGTGCGTGTGCGTGTGCGTGTGCGTGTGCGTGTGCGTGTGCGTGTGCGTGTGCGTGTGCGTGTGCGTGTGCGTGTGCGTGTGCGTGTGCGTGTGCGTGTGCGTGTGCGTGTGCGTGTGCGTGTGCGTGTGCGTGTGCGTGTGCGTGTGCGTGTGCGTGTGCGTGTGCGTGTGCGCGTGCGCGTGCGCGTGCGCGTGCGCGTGCGCGTGCGCGTGCGCGTGCGCGTGCGCGTGCGCGTGCGCGTGCGCGTGCGCGTGCGCGTGCGCGTGCGCGTGCGCGTGCGCGTGCGCGTGCGCGTGCGCGTGCGCGTGCGCGTGCGCGTGCGCGTGCGCGTGCGCGTGCGCGTGCGCGTGCGCGTGCGCGTGCGCGTGCGCGTGCGCGTGCGCGTGCGCGTGCGCGTGCGCGTGCGCGTGCGCGTGCGCGTGCGTGTGCTGCTCTTCTTTGTATGAATTTATAAAAATAATTGTGTATTCTAATGGTGCATACCTCAGAATCAGATTGACCAATTTCATAGTGAGCCCCAAGTTGTTAATGATGGCAAATTAATTGCAATGTCAACACGACATGTGCGGCCGTATTGTGTCATGTGTCACGTTACCTCGAGTTCTTTTCTATGGCCAAGCCATGCGTTCCGCTGCTACTGTTGACGACTGTCGTTCTCACACCGCTCTCCAACTCATACGTTTCAACCCGTGACTCGGGTGTGAAGTACAGCTTGTTTTCTATTGGTTCATGGATTAGCTGTTGTATATATAGTGATGCCTCTGTTGAGAAAACAATAGGTAATGATGTATGTTCTAAACAGTTAGTACAATTTGTTGTTAGTGCAAAGTGTTTTCTCTATCGTTCGACTTTTTTTGATTATGTATTAATAGATTATACAATGGCTGCTGTTTTACAGAATGATGCAATGGATGCTGTATTACAAGATGATACAATGGATTCTGTATTAGGAGGATACAATGAATGTTGTGTTAATGGATGTACTTGCAGCTGTTATCAAATTAAAATGGCTTCTGTTCTATAAGA
Organism: Oasisia sp. SBJ-2009; assembly: GCA_964017155.1. Taxonomy (NCBI): domain Eukaryota; kingdom Metazoa; phylum Annelida; class Polychaeta; order Sabellida; family Siboglinidae; genus Oasisia; species Oasisia sp. SBJ-2009. The sequence goes on along the minus strand of OZ024867.1, from coordinate 8,652,286 downwards.
TGATACAATGGATGCACTACTACAAGATGACAAAAATAATCCTCTATTGCAAGTTGCTACAATGGAGGCTGTATTATAATTTGCAGAATGAATGCAGTATTAGAAAATGATACAATGCATGCCCTATTTCAAATTGACACAATGGATTCTGTGTTACAAGATGAAACAATGGATGTTGTAGAACAAGTTGATATAATGGATGCTCTATTACCACGATCCAGTTGATCAGTTTCCATATATTACTCAACTTGCCTATTTTTATGATGGTCTTCGTGTTGGAGCCATTCAGCGAAGCTTGCTGGATTGTTTGGTAGTCATTAACCCAGAACACGAAGCCACCAACATCGTCCACTGCCAGTCCAGTTGCGTAGTCTTCAAACAAACCACTCTCTCACGTAGTGCTTCCAGTGTGATGTTAACATCTTCAAACATGCCCGAACAATTCCAGTGATATATCTAATTTCGTGAATACTGAAAACCATTTATTTTACATTAACTATTTTTTATTCTTAGCGACATACATTTCTTGAAGTGAAATGATTAAATACAAATCAATCCATGTTTATAATTTAATGTACACAATGTTTATAGCTGAAACTATGTCAACGCCTATGTTTTAAATGAACATTTATAACTACGTTTTTTCAATAACAAAACAAGGATGACGCTAATCTAACATTCCAAAATTATTATGTTGAGGATGAAAATTATTAACAGAGAGTTACTCAAGGATTCTGTATGTGTTGCTTCAATTGTACAACATAAGCCGCTCATTGAAATTGTATCATTCTAGTGTAGTTTGAAATTCGTGTTAAGATTCCCCATCGAGCATTGTTATGTAGTCAACAAATACAGGAAGCCACCGACACTCTCCACTGTCAGTGTCCATATTCTAGCTTCAAACAAAACACAGATATCTCAATTGTACACATATGACAGTCGTAAATGCATTCAACACAGTAATACAATTAATAAGGTCACTTCTATATATGAGTTACTATCGTCGATTCCCGAGGGTGACCGTAACAGCAACGTGTCACTGTTGGTTGTTACTTAATATATTTGACCACCTTAGGTCTACATGAACCCAGGTCACAAAAACTATCTATGAACACCATGACTTCACTTCTGTGATCACCTAACTACTGCAGCCACCTTGCTACTACGATCACCTTGGAATAGTTCCCAGTAGTGTCCACAGACAGAAAATACCGGAAATTAACATCACAAACTGGTCACCTCGCTACTAAGGGAACTTTAAGAGCGGGTTCCAAAGCAAGTTATAACTTACATAAACCGGCGACCAGCTCTGTTGGAGGTCCGTACTTAGCGCGTGTTGAAGACGTGTCCAGTGGAAGTCTCAATATATCATAGTATGTACTGACAAGAACAGCGCTGGGACAGTGAATCGGGACACCTGTATGACAAAGACGACCACACACAGGTGGACTTGTGGAAGAGCAACTGCAAAACACTGTCTAACTATATTTACCTGTTCAATTTCAGACAAGCTCGACTTCACTGGAAAGCATGCAATCAAGCTAATATTAATACAAGAATAATATTCTTCAATAACGTTTTGCAGCTGTCAGCCAATTATTCATTCATAAAACTTAGTGAACTGGAGCTTATTAAAGGGAACGTATTTGTCAAAGTGTTGACAAAGCTTCACTAAGGTAAAGTTATGTTGTCTAATATTGATTGGTATCAAACGTGAAAATGCAACTCAGATAATTATTTCAAGAACCAGCGCTACAATAATATAGTAAACATTTCGGAGTGCTGTACAATATATACAACATATGTACAATTTTATACAATTATACGTAAACTATTCAGTGTATTTGGTATAAAATGGTATGTATATTTAAATAGAGTCAATACCATAGATACATTATTAGATTCAGTAGAATTGAAAGAATTTGTGGAGTCTCTTTGGTTGTACGTACCATATATTTAAAATGATAATCTGCCTTGAATGCGTTGAGTTTTCCCATAGTATATCAAAATAGGTACAAGTCAGCTAATGCAATGACGTCTTATAGGAACATAATGTATAATATAATAGTTCTCTAATAAGTATTTTGTTATTATATTATAGCATTTGTATTGGTGTAAACACTATGCACCTGTAAGATTGTTATGATGCTTTGTGTACATGTTGAATATTAATTTAAATAATTCAACTAATTAATTCATTGATTTAACTGTTAAGTTTTACTTCTAAAGGTTGTTGATCTACATGTATTAAATGCGTAATTGTCATGTGTACCATCAGTCGTTCGGCTCATTATCGTTATCAAATACCCTTTTACTGTATTTTTGATCTGTATTATTACACATATAACGGTCAACTGATTTAGGACAACCATATTTTTTAAATCATTGCAAATGTAAAATAACAAAACAACTATCAACAAAGATAATAGCCTTACCGTCTGAATTCGAAGCCCAGAAACAGACCAATGTCAGGAGTAGTATTCGAGACAGAAGTCCGGTTGACACAGGCCAATGCGATGGACGTCTAGTCGCCTTGTTCGGACGGCGCGTAGAAAACATCGTGATTATTCAGCGGTGATTGTCTCTCACAGTTGAGCTCAGAAAGCGTTGTGGTGGAATGTAGCATCGCAGCTGAATATGGTAACGAGGTAGCGTGATGAACATATGAAATCAATGGCTCGTAACTACGGACGCCGACTGCTTGACGACGGACTAAGCACTATTTAGTGTTATGTGACAACAGGAGCAATTGACGTCACGTTACATGAAATGTAACCGTTTCTGTCTGTCTGTCTCTCTTCGTTCGTTCTTTGGTTCGTTCTTTCGGTCTTTCTTTCGTTGATTTTTTTTCTGGTTCGTTTTTTCGTCCGTCCGTCCGTCCGTCCGTCCGTCCGTCCGTCCGTCCGTCCGTCCGTCCGTCCGTCCGTCCGTCCGTCCGTCCGTCCGTCCGTCCGTCCGTCCGTCCGTCCGTCCGTCCGTCCGTCCGTCCGTCCGTCCGTCCGTCCGTCCGTCCGTCCGTCCGTCCGTCCGTCCGTCCGTCCGTCCGTCCGTCCGTCCGTCCGTCCGTCCGTCCGTCCGTCCGTCCGTCCGTCCGTCCGTCCGTCCGTCCGTCCGTCCGTCCGTCCGTCCGTCCGTCCGTCCGTCCGTCCGTCCGTCCGTCCGTCCGTCCGTCCGTCCGTCCGTCCGTCCGTCCGTCCGTCCGTCCGTCCGTCCGTCCGTCCGTCCGTCCGTCCGTCCGTCCGTCCGTCCGTCCGTCCGTCCGTCCGTCCGTCCGTCCGTCCGTCCGTCCGTCCGTCCGTCCGTCCGTCCGTCCGTCCGTCCGGTCGGTCGGTCGGTCGGTCGGTCGGTCGGTCGGTCGGTCGGTCGGTCGGTCGGTCGGTCGGTCGGTCGGTCGGTCGGTCGGTCGGTCGGTCGGTCGGTCGGTCGGTCGGTCGGTCGGTCGGTCGGTCGGTCGGTCGGTCGGTCGGTCGGTCGGTCGGTCGGTCGGTCGGTCGGTCGGTCGGTCGGTCGGTCGGTCGGTCGGTCGGTCGGTCGGTCGGTCGGTCGGTCGGTCGGTCGGTCGGTCGGTCGGTCGGTCGGTCGGTCGAACAAATAACGGCATAATTTTACCATAAATGTTACAACGCAAGTTCGTATAATTTGCCAAGCTCTCATTTAGAATGTCGACAGCAGTCGTAATTTAGCGAAAAGTATAATCAATAACAGTTTTTGACACACTTACCTTTCTCTAATTGACGTTACTTCGGTCACGCAGCTTTCTTTGTTATTAACGTGTGTATTTGTAATGTAGGCACTCGTACCTGATCAAGTTTCAGTGTAATTTCCTAAAACCTGTTAGCAATCGTGTAGGATGTTTTGCCAAAGATTGATTGTATCACCGCGTTGCCTCCGCTCATCAAACATTAACAGGATGATTTAGTTCGAACAACTAGTTATAATTGCTATCCGTGTTGCATTGTCACTTCATCATGTAGTAAAAGCCCAGTTGATTACCGCTGGTCAGCCGTGACGCCTTTCTGTTGTAAATGCTTGCTCTACACCAAGTATGTACACATTGACAGGGGGGGGGGGGTAGGCTCCAGTGTTCCAGTGGAAGGTTGGGTTGTTTTCCCCCCTTTACGGTTTCTGTCAGTGTATACTTTCGCTTTACGCATGTGTTTTCTGTCGATACACTATTATGCATTTCATTGTATCAGTATACATGCAAGCACCTGATTGTACGATAGACTTTTTGTTGTACTTGGATCCTTATCATTTACCATAATAATGTATGTCATTCAAGGTACAATCAGCCGAGCGCACACTTCATGTGAGCGCCAGGCAATCCAGTTGTAAATAAAATATCTAGATTGCCATATTACAATTACAAGGTATTTTGTGTCTTATTGATCTACCGTAAACAGAGCCAGGCCCAGCTGTAGTTTATTAGGGAGTATTAAGGGCACACCTACGAGCGGGAAGGGCGCAGGCCCGCAAAACCTTATTTACCTCGTGCCAAGGTGAGACAAATATAGGTGGTTGCCACTTTATACACGTATCTTTATTGTGCCCGCCGTATATCGGACTGTTCGTTGATTTAATATGAAATGTGTTATGTAAATGTCAGGTGAATTGGAATGCAATTCCAACCTGCGTTCAACAGTCGCATAGCCTAAAACGTTGTGTGTTACCTTCAAAATCTATAGTGGTTAGAGGATGAAGATCTGGCTAAATTTTAATTCAATTATCAAGCGCATGTAACATAACCTTATGTCAAATCACATAAATTATGAAATATTTATTCACACGTGTAAACTGATTCTGTTTATAATTGCTATTGGTTTATCCTTACGTCTGCACTATTAGTTATGTGTCAACCTAATACTTAAATTGTTCTAGTCGGGTCTAATATTGAAATGTAAACTTTATTCAAAATGTCTAATTATGATTTCGTTGTTTATGCAACTAGTGCTGGGCTGACAGAAGCCAGTTTCTCTTCTGCTTAAGTATTCATCCTATTGTATTATCTCGAGTTATTTAACTGGCTACACCCTTAATTGGCTCAATTGTTAGTAGGGAATTAAGTACTATATTATTAATTGTCATATTTGCTGATTATGTTTATTTATATGATGCATGTGATGCAGAACATTATAACAATATATTTATCTATCTTAGGACGATTCCGATCGCACGATCAGCTATTTCCTGTCGTGATGTCATTCGATAGAACGCCAACTTTGCTTTTTACAACGTTCCACGAAAGGCTAGATAGATCGATATTGTTGGACTGGTTCATTCGCAGTTTCTACGCGCTGAAATGGAGCGCTGCAGCGCGTACATGTTTTCGGGGGTTAAATAATGTCCGGGCGACGTTTATACACATATTTTATGGGGTTACATAATGTCAGTTGGTAACATTAGTTAGCATTAAGAAGCTTAAAGCCTCAAACTAAATCTCATATTAAAACAAGTTGCAGTCCGACGTACGACGTATATATAGTGTCTCACTAGCACGAGGCAAAAAGGTTTGTGAAATATATTTTGAGAGCAAAAAAAGGATTTGAACGTACTGGTCTGCAATAGCCCATGACGGTGACATAAAGAAACATAGTAATCATTTTCTAATATCAGGTTAATGTTTAACTTGTGACAGGAATGTGATCAGTCCTTGGTACAAAAATTACAATCACCTTTCATTGAATTGCACATTGATCATTTTACCTTTATCGAGCATGAGCAGAGACATCACCCGTATCGTCACGAAAACGTAAGCTCTGAAACGACAACGATACTAATTGTCGTGAAGTCGCATCATGTAGTTTAATTAACGTACTTAATGTAGAGCATTCATTTGACAACAGAAAGGCGTCACGGTTGACTGGAGCTGATATACTGGCCTTATAAAGCATACTCAAGTTACATTGCAAACATGGAGAGCAATTATAACTCGTTGTCCGAACTACGTCATCCTGTGAATGTTTGATGATGAGACCATCCCCGGAGACAACGCGGTGAAACAATCAATTTTTGGCAAAACGTTCTACACGATTGCTAACAGGTTTTATGAAATTACTTTGAAACTTGATCAGGTACATTTAAATAACATACAATAATAACAAAGAAAGCTGCGTGATCGAAGTAACACCAATTAGAGAACGGTACGTGAATCGACAACTGTTATTGATTATATGTATCGCTACATTTCCGCTGCAGTCGCCCTTTTTAGACGAGGTTAATCGGGGTACTACGTACATTTACCCATGCGAGCAACTGCGGTAATGTAATTCATGGTCTTTTAAACCGTATCGATATAATTCATAAGACATGATACCAGATGTCCATGTTCTTGTAACTTTATTAACTACGTCCGACGTCGAAACAACGACGACGGTGATGATTGATGATCAGATCAGCTCCACTGATGATCAGATCAGCTCCATTGATGATCAGATCAGCTCCATTGATGATCAGATCAGCTCCATTGATGATCAGATCAGTTCCATTCTTGATCAGATCAGCTCCATTCATGATCAGATCAGTTCCATTCATGGTCAGATCAGTTCCATTCATGATCAGTTATCGGTCTGTTTGTCGGGATACATTTCTGGCGGGATTTCATTTCAAATTCGCGCAAGCGGCATAATTGAGTTGGACGAACTGGCGGTTGGACGTGAGTTGACTGACTTTTTAGAGTTTACCGGTAGCTGTTGCACAATTTGAACATATTAACTTAGGGCCACAATTTATATACGTTAAGCAAAAAGATTATTTCAAATTGTCCTGGATATCTTAATCCTGATTGAAAGCTAGTAGTGGCGACACCTGGAGGACTTGGGCAGATACATAGGATTTTGATTAAGAGCAAACGGAATTGACGTTGTTTAGTATTCGTATTATGTCACACCTGTGCCAAAAAGGAAAGTGACAAGTAAGATGAAACAAGACTCCCATGTCGCCCAAATGTTATGTGAGTGTCACGTGTACTGGCCAGTCGAACGCATTAACCAAACCTTGCCCTATTTTACAATGTTGGCATATTGGCTTAATCTTAATACTGTATAGCACGTAGACTACTTTTGCCAACATATTGCAAAATATGTAGGGTTTTGGCGAAACATCATGATTTAATATTTGATTGCTAACATGTATTCGTCTTCCAATTTGAATCTAACGATCAGTCGCCGGTCAAAAAGCGCATATGCAAACAAGGGCAATTTGTCCGTAACTGGCCATATAGCGTATAGTCGATCTCGGGCTATGTGTCCATTCTTAGCCGTTCAGAGATCGTATGCTAATATGAACTATTTGTCCGCATCCGGAAGAATAGTCCCCAGGTTTTTCGACCGTATCCTGTAAAAATTAGCCACGGTTTTATTACTATCAAAAATGATGCCGCCCATCGTTGTATGTATTCAAGTTCGCAATCTTGTTGGAAGCTAATTAAAAAACATATAACTGCCTTTTCTGAACGGAATGCCTCATATTAAACTGTCTCCTTGGAATATAGAATAAATATATAAATGTCTTGCTGTTGTCAAAAAGCGTAGGATACAATCGGTTCACCTATCCACCGGACTACTTGTGCGGGTAACCACAATTAGTTATTAGCATGATCACCAGGTCGCAGCAATGGCATATAACACCCGAGGGTCACACGGGTAGACACCACCATTGATTTCCCATAGGAGGCCATTGTAGCGTTTCTTTGATTTCCCGCTATGTTTTTTTTTTAATCCATGGTATTGACAATTTCATATATTAACTAGCCTCCATTCACACATGTCATGTATAACATTCGTATACAAATGACATATCTCTCCTACAATCCAATATCTAACCTGACCCTCTCCAGTTATGTTCCAATCAGACGGCGATTGCCTCTGTTGACACCGCTAAGACAAATTACAATTGTTTGTGTACGCACCTGGTCACTGTCTGACAAATGTAATTATTTCACAGCATCGATGCCATGCTGCATATCAAAATGATTTCCATTTAACCTTTCCTACATTTCGTGCTTCTTTAAATGAAAATAAAAATGCACAGTGCAGTTCATTTAAGCAGGACTATGGGGATGAATCTAATGATGAATCCATTTGGTGGTATGTACCCACATGACAAGGAGAAGAAATGGGTGTTGGCCACGTGGTGGCAATCAAAATGCACTGAGTCACTATTAGTCAATCAGCCGATGTCGTACGGCACTGACCTACCGGGTACGTTGTACATGTTTACGTCATCACCAGACAGTGTCTCGACTCTGATGGCGATCACACACATTTTATTCCAATCAGACACGGTGGGTGCGATAGCCAATGAAAATAGCGCATTGCAATGACTCACATCCGCTGCATCTTATGTGAGAGAGAGACCTTCACGCGTAAGGCCCAGATACACTAGCAGGCAATGCCGTACGATAATGCCGCATGCCTGATGTTTTCTAGCTATGTGGGACGGCCTGTTACTGCCACACGTTCAGACAATGTCGGATATCCCACAATTTACCTGTCTGTCATGCAGGTTCGGTTTTGCTATCATTGATTGCCTCTGTATACAAATATTGCCAATATCGACATATCTGCTGGTGGAATTAAATTAATATCCGATGAGTTGTAGGTGTTTTCTGTAATTGCAATTTGCAATGTCTTAGTTACTCAACACACACAGATGCACGCACGTACACACGCACGTACGCACAATTGCGAAGACTTCGCTGTGTTAACGATGAGCCCATACGTCCTCATGGATCGTGACCATATTATCCGCAATTTATTTCGCGTCAATTTCCGTCACGGACACTACAGTGAGGGACAGGTCGTGAACACACAAGCTGTCCTCTGGCGATTCGGTTTGTGCGGCTTTTATTATGCGATTTACTCTGGGAATAAAAAAGAACTCAGCAGAGGGGAACTGGCGAAGTCAGGATAAGGCATAAGGATGATCAGAAGAACTTTGGCGCCGGGTGCAGTGGTTGCACTCGTACTGTTTTCTGGCACTCATGTTATCAATCGTCATCAAGTGTTCTACCATACATGAGAAGACAAAATTGATAACTCAACCTCTTTGTTGGTGCTATTGTTTTATTCGTGTAAATGCCCATCAGTACATCATCATCGATCGACCAGAATATCACTGTAAGCGCTCTATTTCCGTACAATTGTAGTCTAAACATTCATTTTCCCAACAATTTCTAAGTAAAGCTGTGTAACCAAAACGCACATTGGTTATAATTTGAACATACACACACATATATATATATATATTATGTATATATATATATATATATATATATATATATATATATATATATATACATACATATATGTGTGTGTGTGTGTGTGTGTGTGTGTGTGTGTGTGTGTGTGTGTGTGTGTGTGTGTGTGTGCGTGTGCGTGTGTGCCTGAGAGTATCTATTTTAAAATTAGGAATATACGTCTAACGTTCTATTCGTGATGTTGTATTTTAATACATGAACGTTTATGCATCCGAAGTGCAAACGTTAACATTCCCACACACCTACGTATGCTAGCGCGAATATAATTTATAATGACCACAACTTGATGGTCTGGTATATTAATGTGCTACACTCATTGTGTTTCCAACACTGCAGTTTGATCAAACAATCGTACTACAAGCGCATAAATAATGTACATAAATACATTAGAATGGTAAATATATTGAATTATATAATGTCCAGTCATAAGATAAACCCGCTCGTGAAGTAAACAAACATTCCATTTCGTGAATTGATCGTCCACATCGAGATAAAAAACAAGAGAAATGAGAGGGGTACGACAGAGAGACACCATGGCATATCGCCCAAACTGTTTACTATGACCAACTAATAATATTGCAAGTGTAAATGTAGACGGAAATATATTATAAATGAGTATATTAGACCAGTAATTAGTTAGTTAGAATGCTATGCTATGCTATGATATGCTATACTAGCATAATTTACATCCGCTAGTGAATCAACAAGCCACTGGTGCACACTGTCACCTTTGGGTGAATTTAACGTCACTCGTCTATATCGATATTAAAACCAAGAGAGTCATATGACATATCACAACGGTCAGTTGCACTCAGTAAATGCAATGTCGCATAATGTAACCGATGACCTAAGACAGTGCCAATCACGAAGAATAATCTCACTTGTAACTAATACACTACAAGCACATAACGTAAGTCAACGTCACACATTAAATTATTAAACATTGCGCTACAATTGTTAAGCACAGACATTTGATACATCAGTCGCTAAACAAAACGTGACTAGTATAATAATCACACAATCCTTTCCAATGAGTATTGACTTCAATTCCAAAAAAATCAACCAACTATTATTATAAAGCAATGTTAGCAAACATAGTAATATAACCTAGCAAAACCAGTTGCATCGGATGATTTAATAATAACAATATAATAAGCAGTGATTATTAATGTATTTTACATTAAATGCATGTTCACGCACGCGCCCACCATACACACACACCTTCACCTCACCATGAACGAGCATGGTCGAATCCGATTCAAAGTTAACCTCCGATTCACCATTCCATTTCTCCCATTAATGAAGTAGTAGTAGCTAGTTAGAATATCTCTTATATAAGCATCGAGCTTTCTCAAACATAATTATTTATCCATTAGGCAGTAGTTTTGCAACACGGTGATATAGCCAAGATTTAATGAACTACACTTTCTTCATCCACGATTCAGCATGCGGCGTAAGGTTTTAGATCAATTTGAAATATTTAAAGAAAAGTCGACGTTTGGACGTGTTCACGAGGCCTTTTTCATAGCAGAACATTGTGCTAAACTCACATCACATTCAGGTCATCTTTTTGACTGAAAACGCCTGAACATGTGTTTGAAACGTTCCACAGTAAATCGTAGGTATTTAGTGTATCCCGATTTCGCACAGTTCCCAATTATCCTCCAATGTTGGTATGTTAACAGTCACGTGTTCACAGTCGTCCCCGATACACTCACCCTAGGCAGCATACGTGACCAGAGCCTCGTTGCCAGTTTTCGTGAGTCCGCTAAGTATGCATCTATAGTACTTTCCTGAAAGTTAGCATTCCGTCCATTTGCTTGCTCTAGCCAACACCAAGAAGTGAGGACAGGAGCAGACGACGTGGCGACCAGTGATGGTGACGGCGAAAGACGCCTTGATCGCTTCCGGCACACGTCTCTTGATGGTGAGGCCACCAAACATGCATTTCCCCTTCCGCTGCGGGATCCATTGTCCGTCTGAAAGAACATACATTATGGAGCTAACTAGAGGGAAGCAGGTGTCGATGTTGGCGTTATTTTATCCCGATTTCGCAGAGTTCCCAACTCTCCAGCAGTTTTGGTATGTTAATGGTCACATGTTCACAGTCGTCGCCATTGCACGCACATTTGGCAGAACACGTGATCAGAGCCTCCTTTCCGGTTGTTGTGGGTCCGCTCAGTGTGCACCCCCGATAGATTCCAGAATGTTCGCATGCCGACCATTTGGTTATTCTAAGCGCCACATCGACGTGGGACGTGAAGCAGACGAGGCGACGACCCGTGATCGTGACGGTGAAAGACGCCTTGATCGCTTCCGGCACACGTCTCTTGATGCTGAGGCCAGGAATCCAGCATTCACCTCGCGGTTCCGGATTCCAGCGTCCGACTGAATATACGTACATGGCCGAGATAGTCAGGGCGACGCATGTGTCGTTGTTGGAGTCGACCAGTTGCGCCGACTTTACCAACGACATCGGCGGATCCAACTCGAGACCCGTCGACTCCACAAGTTGTCTCTCGTGCGCCGCTGCAATGACACAATTCAATTCATTACTTGAGACACGAATAGATGCAAACGTAATTTATATTACGGTAATGCTAGATTGATCAGCACACATTTTTACATGGAAAAGTTAATATGCTAATTATAATATAACAGATGGATTATTGCAGTTATGTCACACAAAATATATAGAGATTTTGCCAATCATCTCCATATCCTCGATGTCGGTACAGGTGTAGGATTGCAATTATAAGAGATTTCTCGATTATACAAACGTGTCCTGAAATTCTAAACAAGATTTGTGTTTTGACTGTTCACAACTGGAAACAAATCACTCGGCGTATACAACAGTACGCTACAGCGTCAATTGGTAGACGATGCAGCTTTATGAACACATTGCCACAACCAACGTGCACCTTGTGAATGCTGCGAACAGTTTGGTTCTACAATAGTTGAGGATAGCACATCGAAGAGCAACATGTTTTTAATAATCTTTATTATTCGAGCATATGGACATATTACATAACTACTATAGTCAATAGTGTTCTTCTTTTTTCGTTAACATCAGAATGCATCCGAATCACCACCATAAAGTGCATTTAAAAGTTTAACGTTATTGTGACGTGTTTAGTTTTCGTTTCAACTAGCCCAGGAGAGATATGATGTCGTCGTTCACAGTGGCCTTTCTACTGTCGTCTACGAATTAGTCACTGACTACAAACAGGACAACACTTCTTGTAGAGTAGAGTGTAGGGGCTAAAGATAAACCAAGTATTCGACCTACTTTCACTGAGCGGTGCGTATTCAACTGAGAACATATCGCTACACATACTATCAAATGGACGTGGTTCTAGTGAGTGTTGTAAACAATACCACTATTCCAAATGTTGCACCCGTACATGTGAAGAATAGAGTCATGAGCTATTGTGAGAAGGTCACCATTTAGAATATTAATACAGGGACGAAATAATACCACTAACAGTACTAACCCGATGTGCGACAATTTAGTTCGCCGACGGAACCAACCACTGCGATGTAATAGAACGCCTCGCCACTGTATGCGCCAACATCGTGCGTGGTTCGGTCTCCTCCTGTCAGTTCCATTGAGACGACGCTGCAAGAAACATACAAAGATCCTGTTATCTACGACAACACAATTATGTATAACTGATTTGCATATCGCAATATCCGTGGTCTTTCAAAGTGGTTCTTCATGCCATTAAAATGGATACAGAACAATTGCAATTACTGAGCATTACATCGACTGTCGATTGAAATTTAGCTCTAAGTGTGCTTCTTTTGAGACAAACAATGTTCAGACAGTTGACCTGCCCGCAGCTATGATTCGTTTATTAGAAGCCCCGTCAAAACTGACGCGTCGAGTACGTCATGGTCTGCTTACGTCACGACCAATACATTGTTACGGTGTCGCGCTTACATTTTTCCGATCGTTAAAAGCGTTCCGATTGACGTTTCTGCGCATGCACAATAAATGTAAAATCATCAATGTGCAGCGAAACAACAAAGCATTTTTGGTATAAATGCCACGGGCTGTTCGTTAACTCTCCTGTGGTGATTACTGCGAAGAGTTTCTTAAAATGTCGTTCAATGCAATAAAATATTACGTTTGATATAAAACACTATCACGGATTATGGCGAACTACAGTCACGTGATTTACGCTTGCTATCAAAATATGCTTCGAAACGTGTTTACCTCTGGTTAATTTGCGACAAATAGCTTTGCTAACAAGTTATATACATCCTAACGAACAACCCGTAGTATTTATACCATAAATGTTTGGTCTTTTCGCTGCACATTGATGATTTTACATATATCGCGCATGCGCAGAAACATCAATCGGAACGTTTTTAACGCCGGAAATATGTAAGCGCTACAACGGTATATTTTGGTAACCAGTTGGTCACGCGATGACCTCGTCAGTTGTGACGTCAGTAAACAGTGACGTACTGCGTCTGTTGAAAGTCGTGGTTACATCACTGTATAAATAAGTTATTATACACCATGCATACTGGCTATTCTTCCGCTCTTGCAAGTATACACGAGACGATTGAAATAATTACAGTATGCATCATTGATTCGGCTTACTCTAACCGTCAATGCAATTACTCTAATCAACGTGCTTTTTCTTAAGCCACATTGAACATGTTATTATAATACGTATGATAATATGAGTTTGGTAAGCAACGGAAGCATCTGTTACCTGTGTGGCCAGGTCTGTACGTAATAAGCAACATCATTGACAATTTCTAGATCCCACGGTCTGCCAGTTTTGTCGTAGACTTGTCTATGGTTGCCGAAGTAGTCGGAACATTCGATGTGCCTTTTGTCTGAAACACAATTACTTGAATTGTAGATAATCAGTAAATATACATAAAGAGACCATGTCAAGACCTGAATCACAAAACTGCAATTCAATCAGGTCTAGAATTCTAACTTTGGACGTTACTGTAGGCGATTCAACTAAATATGAGAACGGTGTTATGTTTATGCAACTACTGGGTTTTGATAATAGTATGTATTTGTATGTTTATTTTTGCGAACACTTGGAACATAAATGGCGGGAACATTGGCGGGAGCAGATGTTTGAAATTGGTGGTGCATAAAAGTTGAAAAACAAGAGGAAATAGTGACTGATAAGTATTATTCTTATGTGAAGATTATTCATAAAGCAGTACTAGACATATATTGGGTAATAGTTTGGTTAAAGGTTTGTCAGTTAACAGTATTTTTGAGCAGATTAGAATATAGTGGGTGATAATAGGGTAATTTAGCCTTCGACAAGTTTGTAAACAAGATTTGGCAAAACTTATTATTTGATAGAATATTTATCAGATATAGTATTCAGCATAACAGCTACAGTAGTATTCTTATGTGAAGATTATTCATAAAGTTTTAGTAAAAGTTTGTTAGTTAAAAGTATTTATGAGCAGATTAGCATAGTGGGTGATAATAGGGTAATCTAGCCTTCGACAAGGTTGTTTACAAGATTTAGCAAATCTGATTATTTGATAGAATATGTAACATATAAAGTAGCAAACATAACAGCTACATAAATAAGATAATACTTTGATCAAGTAGCATTGTTATTAAAAGATAAGCAAGCTTTTTAGTAGAAACCTTAGTTTGTTTATGTTGGTAGTGTCCAACGTGTCCGCTAGGGAACGGTACCAGTAAAGACTAAATTTGTCAGTTGTGTATAACATAAAGTGAGCTGCAGTTACTGTCCACATTAAACAGTCTTTCTAAAGACTAATTGGTATACAGACTGAGTAAATTTAGAGTTCCTGTGATATCATAATATGGCCCCTTGCAAGCGGCAAGTGAAGGCAAGGAGGCACTTGACCACATCTAACGAGTGCGCAAACAACCTGACATCAAAACGCACTCGAACCTCTTCTAAAAAGAGTCTTAATGTAACATAGTAGGAGATGACGACTGGTCAAATACACATCGGTTTAAAATAGCATAGCACTAGCGCTAAATAGTTCTATATTTGTTTTTATAATTTGGAACGAAAACTTGTTAAACAGATAACGTGAAAATAGTGACGTCACTTCACCGACATGATGGCCTGACCCAGTACTTCGGAGACAAACTGGTACAACACTTACTCGTATCTGCCCAACATATTCTCTTCTGGTCGTAGTTGATGGCGATCGACGGCACAAACGACAACCCCGTTGTCACGATCTCTGTGACGTCACTTCCGTTCAGATTAGCTTTGTAGATACGAGTAGGAGAATTCGTCGCATAAAACAGCAACCTAAAAGGTATATTTAATATGTGTTACCAACACGTGCACTAAATACCATAAAATAACATTCCTAAGATCACATTAGGTTTTACACAGTCGACCATTACAACCTATTCTGTGCTGGTTACAAATTGTTTAATATGTACGTCATTTATCCTTCTTTTCAGCACGTGAAACATTATTAAACATAGTTTGTGTAAACAATTTGTGACCATTGTCAAAACTAGGTTTTTTCCGAATAGTAAACCCAAATCTGATATTCCATAATGATGTCCCAACCCGATGATTGATTTAAAAACAGCCGTTTCAAAGGAGATCGCTATTGAATGTAGTGGAACACCCCCGCTACAATGTATACACACACGCGCGCGTACACACGCATTTACGCTTAAACGCACATGTGCAGTACTGCAAATTCGCTTTCCTTGGGAATTATAATTGGCGCATACAGGTTGAATGATTGTTCAGTCAGATATCGTCTTTGCCGCCCATAATGTTTTCATAATAGCTACGTTTTTGCTATGCAATTTTGATCAAAAGGCTTACTTATTATCCGTAACTCTAAATGATCAAAATAAATAAAATGCCTAACTTTAGTAGTGAGACTGTATGAGTCACGTTACCTCGAGTTCCGATCTACGGCCAAGCCTTTCGTTTCGCTGCTACTGTTGACGACTGTCGTTCTCACACCGCTGTCCAACTCGTACGTTTCAACCCGTGGCTCGATTGCGAAGTACAGCTTGTTTTCTATTGGTTTAGCGATTAATCGTCCAATACGTTCCCCTAAGGAGAACACAATAGACGCATGACATATTTGGTATAATGTTTAATAACATTTGTTATTGGCGCAACGTCTTTTCTATATCATTCCACTCGATATGTTCGTTTCTCGCAGACATCGTCATATAACAGTGGTTGTTGTATTACAAAATGATACAATATATGGTGTATTATATTTATTAGATGAAAAAATGGATGTTGTGTTACAAGACGATACAATGGACACTGTATTACAAGATGATACAATGGACGTGTTGGTTCAAGATGATATAACGGATGAGGTAATGCAATGATTCAGTGTATTAGTTTACATATAACACTCAACTTACCTGTTTCTAAGACGGTCTTCGTGTTGGAGCCATCCAGCGAAGCTTGCTGGATTTTTTTGTAAGTAGACCAATACACGAAGCCACCAAAATCGTCCACTGCCAGTCCCCCTATGTCTTCAAATAGAACACAGGTTTCTCGTACTCTAGTACATTTGTATTTCTAAGTACTCGCACTCGTACTCATGTATATTCGTAATAATCGAACTCGTACTTGATTACCTTTGTATTGCAATCACTCCATCTCCGACCATATTCCATACAGCCTTGGCTGTGACGTCACACACTAGATATCAACATTTTCTTCACACAGGAATAATTAATACGTACGTCGTCTTCAAATAAACCACACTTATCTCGTAATCTGGTACTTTTTTATTTCTGAGTTCTCGTTCTCGTATCCATGCATCTTCATAGTAATCGTACTCCTACTCGATTACATTTGCATTGCAATCACTCAATCTCTAACCATATTCAAAACATTCTTGGCTATAACTACGCACCACACCAAGCATCAACTATTTCCACACACAGTAACATTTAACAAGGTCACCTCGCCATACGGTTTACTATAGTCCAGTCCCGAGGGTGACCGTAATAGCGAGGTGTCACTGTAGGATGTTACTTACAACCGGTGCCTACCTCAGTTCTACATCAACCCAGGTCACTGGAACTATCTATGTACGCTATGTCCACACTTCACAATCACCTCAGTACTGCAGCCAACTCGCTATTACAATCACCATTGGATAATTCTTAATAGTGTCCACACAGAGAAAATATCGAAAATTGATATCATCAAGTAGGTCACCTCGCTTCTAATGTGACACTTGTCTAGTCCTTATGGAAACTCTAAGAGCGAGGATCCACAGCAGGCTTTTACTTACGTTTCCTGGTTAGCTTTGTTGGAGGTCCGTACATCGCGCGTGCTGACGACGACGTGCCGAGTGGAAGTCTCAATATATCATGACCGCCTGTACCGACAAGAAGAGCGCTGGGACAGTGGATCGGGACACCTGTATGACAAAGACGACAACACAGGTGGACTTGTGGAAGAGTGACTGCATAACAGACTTACCAGTTCAAACTAAGACCAATTCGACTTCTCTGGAAAACATTTGATCAAGCTGTTATTAACGCGAGAATAATATTCGTACATAAAGATTCGACAATGTCAACAAGTTAATATTTCATACAACTTAGCGAGCTACAGCTATTTAAAATGAACGCTTCTGTCACAGGTTTGACAAGGCTTCACTAAAGTACCGTTGTGTCTCTAATATTTATAGGCTTCAAAAGTGAGGATGCACTTCATATTATGAGTTCAAGAACCAGCGGTACGATATGTAAACGATTCGGAATGCTGTATAGTATATACAACATAATATATACAATTGCATTGAATTATATAGAAAATATACAGTTGTACTTAATAAATAAAAAATCGTATGTAAATTTTAATAGAAACAATACGATAGAAATATCAATATATGTAGTATAATAACATATGAAATGTTTGGTTGCACGTACCAAATACAAATCAGTTAATGCAATGACGCCATACAGTCATCTAAACAATTATTTGGTTATTGTTTTATTATTTGTTTAATAGCAAATTTTTTGTAATATGTCTATTGGTTTATACACTATACTCCAGCAAGATTTGTTGTCATGGTTTGGGTATATATTTAATATTTTGAAAATAAACTGTTCAATTATTTAATTAATTGAATTTAAATTTGCTGTTTTATTTCTATTTTGTTATTGCTCATCGACATTTATGAATTGCGTATTTGTCATGTGTACAGTTAGTTGTACGGCTCATTCTAATTTTCAGTTACTGTACGCTTTTACTGTGTTGCTAATCATGTAGCATTACAAATGTCACGGTAAATTGAATAAGGATAGTCATACATTTTGTTTTGGAAACAAACCAGCAAATGTAAAATAACTTAACAATTATAAACAAAGTCGATAGGCTTACCGTCTGAGTTCGAAGCCCAGAAACAGACCAATGTCAGGAATAGTATTCGAGACAGAAGCCCGATTGACAAAGGCCACCGCTGTGGACGTCTAGACAGCTTGTGCGGACGGCAGGTAGACAACATCGTGGCTTTTCAGGGGTGATTGTCTCTCACTGTTGAGCTCAGAAAGCGTTGTGGTGAAATGTAGCGTCGCAGTTGAATATGACAACGAGGCAGCGTGGTGTGTAACAAGCGGCTCGTAAATAGAGACGCCGACTGCTTGACGACGGGCAAAGCTGTGATCAATGCGTGATGTGACAATAGGACCTGTTGACGTCACGTGACAATTAGAGTATCTGTACATTGCCTCTCCCTGGCACTATCTGTCTTTGGCTTGGTCTCTGTCTCTGTCCTTTCTCTGTCACTGTCTATGTTTCTGTCTGAGCGATATTAGAGTTTGGTACAGGAGGTAACATTAATCGTCATAGTTTTGTATCAGGTGTAACAATCGTATAATAATTCGGAAAACAAGTTTATATATTCACATCAAATAACATATATTTATTGCTTTTAGACATATATTACACCAACATGCCTTTCTACAGGGGAAATACGATTGCCAGACAGTTAACGTTTGCGTGCATGTCCAAACCTCTGCCAACGTCCTCAGCCACAGTCCGTAAGAGCTTCGTGTTGGGCGAATCACTGTTTGTGAAATACGTTCGTGTTTTTTTTTATGGAACCTGCAGTATGTAAATGACAAACATGTTCTCATCAAGTAAAGTTTATTATTATTGCATGCATGCACATTTAGGAGTACCTAGTTCAGTATATGATTTTGATATCCCTTGTGTATCGGGCGTAGCCAGTTAAGTTTGGCTGTATTTGTTAAATTACCCTAAAATAAAATTTACATACGATTTCCAAAACTAAGTAAAATTATACGGCTTCCAAAACAAAATTAACAATTAAACATAATATATTTTGCGTACGGGCACGTTGGTGTTCAAGTTTGGAGTCGGGTGTAACAAGAAATAGGGGCAAATTAAATTGCGTGATTAAACAGGTAAATACCCATGCCAGTGATGGTACATATTATATCTAGATGAGTCCACAATGTCAATGAGGTACCACAATAACTAATCCGACAGAAGGCGCTCTGACACAACTAGGGTCTTTGCGCCGTCTTTTACGTTTTCTTGACGTGTGTAAAATGCGGCACTGTTTTGCAAACATTTTGTGGAACGCTTGTTTAAATCATCCTACAATCAGCTGTTGAACTGGCATGACTCCGAAGCGTCACACATAACTAAATATGGATACAGTCTGACATGTCCGTCAATGTGAAGGTATAATGTGTACATTAATACTAATCCTGAAAGTGCTGCATATGTGTGTTGCTAGTATATTCAATTTACTATTTTATCTGTAGTGTTCACACATTGTTTTATTTTCACTAAGTTCACTGTTGTCCCCAAATTGCAAGGCAAAATAATTGTCTTAAACATAATATTATATTATCAGAAGCTAAGACAGAATCACAAATGGATATAATTATCAAGTAATATTAGGATAATTATAAAGATATTTCTATGTTGTCCTTCTTATTCATGGGTTTCCTAACTCATCACTGTGTACCTACATAGCATGGTTCCCTTTTATCACCCACCGTAAGCTATATGGTGCATGGCGGAATCACATATTTAATCCATTCAATTAATTCTGAAAGACTGCCCATCAATATATACATACAGTCTGTATATATATCCACTATAAAAAAAATTATGTTATGTATTTCCGTTTAATAAATGTCATATTTGGGATAAAATATAAACAGATAGATGTGTTTAGAATAGCACTGATTTGGACTGGTTGAGTGGATAGAGCAGATCCCTGATGACACTGTGACACAGTAACATTATAACAGATTTATAATTGATAAACTCTTCTGTGGGCATTAGTATAATATAGTTTGATGATACACGTAAATGCAATTTATGCCTGATGTTGTTTTTCCAGTGTTTCATTAATAAAATATTAATATATATATATATATATATACATATATCAATCATTTAATTATTGCAGTAGGACATCTTCCACGACTGATATATACATACTATATATATATATATATATATATTTTTAATATTTTAATATAGTTTAAAGGACCGGCTTATGTAGACCAGGCATATTTTTACTTAATACATTTTCCAAAACTGGAACATTGTTTCTAATACTAATGTTTAGCATATAATGAAAGTTCATCAAAATATTTCAATAAATAAGGTATATGCAAAACAATCGGTCTACATAAAACCTCGTATGCACAGATGCCGATTTATGTAGACCAGAGCAACGCATGAACAATATATTTACTATAAATCCACTTTAGTCGCTGGAGGTGCTGATATACGCAACTAGGGTCTAGTTGCATTTTAGCGCCTCTACCGACTAATTTGCATATTCGAGGGATCTATCAGTTTGCAACAAAGACAAAATGCAAGTTTTACTAATTTACACATAATAATACAGCATTTTGCATCAGTATGAAGCATATCATACACTGAACATGAAACTCTAACCCTTCGTTCGGTAAATACCATAAATATAGATTTATAAGAACTTGGACCCGGTATACGTAACCCGGTGTCAGATAGAATATTGACCCGCGCAGAAAAGTGACCCGGGGGTCAAAATAGTATAATAGAAAATTGACCCCCCCCCCTATGGAAAAGTGACCCGCCCCTTGTTTCCTCATGGATTTTTCTTTTTTGTATGTATTTGAGTATTAATGTCATTGAAGGTAATGTTTTGTTTATATTTAAACAACATTGCACTTTGATACATTAATAATATTATTGTTATGCCATAATACTTTTTTCCAGTGAAAGATCTCCTTTTCAAACTGACACTGCTCAGTTGGCATATTTTGTTGACGCTTGCACCAACACCAGTGTTTTATTTTGTGTCCAATTTCATGGAAAATATTTTGCTTGGGCCACATTCTGCTAACTGCCTTAGGCAAATGAAATGAGGTGGGGGGGGGGTCATATTTCTATGGTATAGTATATTGACCCGGGGCTCATAATAGTAAATGTTATAAACATATTTGGCAATTTATAAAGTTACGTGATGATGTATGATTCATACAAGCATTACAATAAGTATCCATTTGATAATTACCGAATAAATGTTTTGCAGACCCAGTGCCAGTGAGGGGGTCATATTTCTATGGTATAGTATATTAACCCGGGGCTCATAATAGTCAATGTTATAAAACATATTTGGCAATTTATAAGGTTATGTGATAGAGTATGATTCATACAAGCATCATAGTAAATATCCATTTGATTATTACCGAATAAATGTTTTGCAGTGGGGGGGGGGGGGGGGTCATATTTCTATGGTATAGTATATTGACCCAGGTCAATATACTATACCATAGAAATGTGACCCCCCCACCAAAAAAAAACTGGTTGCTATTACCAAGTAGACATTTCTCTATGAAGTTTGTATAATAAATCTACAAGCCCGTAAACATCCAAATAGGGAAATTGTTATAGTTTTCTATATATAACAAGCCACGGGTCAATATACTATACCATATAAATGTGACCCCCCCACCCCAAAATAATTGGTTGCTATTACCAAGTAGACATTTCTCTGTGAAGTTTGTATAATAAATCTACATTTAATATTATGATTAAAACCATTATTTAAAATATATATCCATAAAATATAGGGCGGGTCATTTTTCTATAGGGCGAGTCATTTTTCTATAACTGAAAATCTATGGAAAAGTAACCCGCGGGTCATTATTCTATATAGAATAGTGACCCGCGGGTCACTTTACCCCCGGGTCAATATTCTATATGACACCGGCACACAGTATACTCAAAAATATGCACGGCACAGGAAAAAACATGCTCAGAATAACTTAAGATGTTTTTCATTTAAAAATTAATTACGCACAGTACTTCACTGACATATTAGCTGTGTGCAGAAGCAACGGTACTGATAAATTCAATTGTGTTAGTTGTGAACTAACATGTCAAATATTTATGTAGACCAGGTTTGGTCTACATAAAACAGCGGTCAACATAAGCCAGTCCTATATGCTTAATCGGTCGAAATAAGCTGCCTTTAACAACATGTACATACAGCAATATACTGGGGTGGGGTATATTAGTATTGGGCATTAATTTGTTGAATCAGTTAAAAAAAAGGCAAGTTCTTACATAGCGCAGTATCCAGTCCTAAGGACCGCTCAAAGCGCTTTACACTTTACTTCCCTGACAGACCTGTTCACTCAGACACCATCTCGGCTTCTCTGGGAAGCATCCAGTCATATGCTACAATTAATGCGCGAAGGCTGCTCGTACACATATCCACCACTGTCTATAGCCAGGTACTCATTTATACAGCTGAGTGAACTGGAGCAATGTAGAGTGAAAAAACTTGCCCAAGGTTTTAACACTGCAGCCAGGATTCGAACCCGGGTTCTCGTAGTCGAGAGTCTGATGCTTTACCCCTGAGCCACTGTGCTCTACAACCAAATGTGTAGGCATGCACTACTGGTTATCAGTTTAAACATCCTTATAAAAACAATGATGTACATCAACAATTCTAAAGTTTGAATTAAAGTATTAATA
>OZ024867.1:8561524-8624024 GCA_964017155.1 Oasisia sp. SBJ-2009 | reverse complement strand
CTTTTTTCTGAAATAAATTAAATAAATAGGAACTATTTCGATTTTCGTTTCGATCGAACCCGGTCGAAACTGTATACGAAACGTAACTATGGAAATGGAGCTTTGAGCGGAATACGCTTTAGTCTTCACGCGAACGAGGCTTGGGCGAGATTGACCTTAATTCACCCTGTCGAGTTGTTTACGTTTAGAAACGGCGAGTGTAGGCACAAATATGATTTTTATATGCCACCAACATGGCAAATTAAGCAGACAAAGACAGCATCGACGCATGATTGTGAAATGGAACTAAGCAGTGAACAGAATGACTTCGCCTTCGGAACAGTGAAAGTGCCCTTTGCAAGCTACGGGCACCGTAGCCGTATAGGCCGGTGAGCTGTCACTGACTACAGTCCAGGCACATGCAGTCCACATGCAGCGTTCGCAGAGATATTCTTGCAGATGGTTAGTAATTACGAATTGCTCAGCTATGATAACGTATATATATTTAGGCATATGAGTATATACGTCATTTATATTTCTGTTGTTTTTATTAAATTTATGTTATTGTTTACGACAAAATAGCAAGGTTGAAGGGTATGTCTATGGCCTATGCTATGAGTATGACTACGCCAGGCATAGACTATGGCCTATATGACATATCAGTGATTTATTATAATACTGTAACTATGTAATGTTTATGTCACATGTGGTAGGTAGCAGGTTAATATCATAACGTTAAGATTAATTAACTAGGCTTAATTAGCCTAATAGTAGCTAGGCATAATGTAAATGCATTATAAGTGATCCGTAACAGTTATACTTAGGCCTGCGTTATACTTATTCATAATGACAATATTTAATACATTTATAATAATAATTTAATACATTAAGCAAAATTTTATGATAATTTAATACATAAAAATAGGTATATACATATTATTTTAATTTATTAGTAACATTAATGTAATAAAATAACAAAATATTGCTTGCATTTGGAAGCCTGGGAGGTGATCGTTCATAACATTGCAAGTATTTCAAGTACATTAAAATTTAAATGTGTCACATTTTCAGAACTTAAGGTGTCATCACCATAGGGCATGCAGAAAAGTTCTTCATCTCAGGTAAATGAGTGTTGTAATATACATTAATTTACTCTATTTCATGAAATTAACTACAAAATAACGGCAAGCACAATATAAGTATAACTACAGGTGCAATAACTGCACTTGATATATGTATTTATTTCATCAGATAACAAGCAAAGCAACAATAACAAAATTAGGACAAAGTTGAAAACGTGTTAGGTTAATGTAAAAAATCAGTTACTTTTATAAATATTCCTTTCATCGAGCATCCAGCACATGGTATATCAAATACTAATTAGCATTAATCCCATTCATTAGGCTTTCAAATTATGCCTTTCACAGAGAAGACATTAGCTTGAGCAAACTTGTGCTTAGTGATACAAGTCATGGGAAAGTTGTTCAATATTCTGAAAGAATTGTCGTACGTACGAAAACATATTTCTGGAAATTTACTTTTCAAAGAGTTCACCCATAACACACACACACAATTGTTACAGAAACATGCTGAAAATACATAACATATACATACTATGTACATATATAATAACATTATGTACATAACAAATATTCACAGCACTGCTTTGTATCTTTACACATAAAAAGTGGGTAAACTAGTCAGGGTCCTTGCCATGTGGCTGAGAGTTACATGTGCAATTGCTATATGTTACTCAATTCTATGAAGAGTACTGGCTAGAGATAGTGGTGAATACTTTTCTTTTGTGCAGTTAGTATTTTCACATATTAATTTCAGTGTGGCAGAATGTTTCCACATTAGTAGAAATGTTCAATATAACAGGTCTGAGTGATGTATATATAACATGTGGGCATGCAAATTTTATAACACGAATAAAACATTATATTACCCAGAGATGGAGTAATCGTACTTGTGTACTCGTACTCATGTACTCGTACTCGAGTACGAGTACTTTTTGAGTATGAGTACTTGAGTACGAAGGAAAGTAATCATACTCAAGTACATTACCAAAGTAATTGTACTCATGATTACTTCTCACCATTACATTTTTTTATATGAACAGTTGCAAGCAAATATATTAGACAGATAAAAATAGCAATATTAGAAGTAATCTAATAAATGTAATAATAATCAAGGTATTCATTTTCTATTACTGTTCAGCATTTCAGTTAAATAAATATTCAGTCAAATTTCCCTAATTAATACCTTCTCTTCCCAGAGAAGCCACATCTCCTCACCCTCCTGCTTAGTACAAAGTACAAGTTATATTGTGACAGTCCCAGGGAAGCACTGCAGGCGATAAGCATCCCCTAACATCTTGCTTTGTAATTTTAGAAGCCATGCCACAGCCCCACCTGTACTGTTTGCTCTTTCAGTAGGGTGTGAATGACTGGGCAGTTAGCTGCTAAATCCCTGTCCATTATGTTTAAGTAAGTGTAAACTTGTAAAGTGTAAACCTGTCTAAATCCCCAACTATTCTGTTTGTCCCATCTGATATATGACATATTTGAATTGGATATTATTGCTAATATGATCCCTGGGATTTGAAATATTGTTATTGTATAATTTATATTTGATCATGTGTATTTGACATTTAAATGGGGACATTTGAAATTCTTAAATGCATCATATTTGTATTTGATTCAGAAGTTTAATATTTTCCTCTTGATACTTCATTGACATAGTTGAACCACCACTAAATTGACACTCATTATAACACTTGTTACGGTATCACTATGATACCTTTAGTTTGTAGTATCATGATATATGGACATCTTGAGTATCAATCCAGTATTAAATGGTTCATTCAACACACGAGAAAGTCATCTGATGATTTATAATAATAATAATAACATCTGGACAGTGGATAGCAGTTAGCAGTAATCAGTTAGAACACTAGATATTGGCACAGCAACAGAAAATGAATGACACCTGATTCCATGGAGGTCGCCTTTATGGTAAAAACAGGATATTCATTAAAGTAATCATGAAAGTACCAGTAATCATGATTACATTCTAAAGTAATTGTACTCGAGTATATTCTAAAGTAATCGTACTCGTACTCGAGTACATTTGTTTACTGAGTACTCGTACTCGAGTACATTTGTATTCTACTCACTCCATCTCTTAATTATTACCATGATGTTGACTTTGGCTACGTGTGTCGTCACATATAAAATATCGTACATGTCACAGCCATATTAATTGTCACTTTATTTCTTGTATAGGCAGATGTGGATGTACAGCAAAATGTCAGGAAGCTGGTATGCAGTATCATCAAAGAGAGTGAACTCACACAATGTCATTGATATCCAAGCTGATGTAGTTCACCAAAGAATGTCGAACCTGTCTTACAGTGTCGAGAGAGGTTGACCAAAGGCTTATGCCATATTTGTCAGACCATGGCAGCCACTGTTCCATCACCAACTGCAAAGTTAGTCAGGTGTCACCATATTCGCATGTCAAGCACTCTGCATTCTACATGATAGTCAGTCAGGGTATCTGACTGGCATGGAAGCCAGTGTACACACCACAAGTACTGCGGAATCTGTCATAATGCAACACGCAGTACAACTGGGATCACTTCACTTGGTCGACATTCGAATACTTGACATTTAATATGCAGCATCTTGCATGGCTCATAGCTGTATAGTCCTGTCCACAAATGCAACTGTCCTGTAACTTGTTGAACTAGTGGTAGTAAGCATTGTTCAGTTTCTTGTTGACCTGTAAAGAAAAGCATGTATTCAATTTCACTATAAAAAAAACATGCATCATGGTAGTGGAGTTGGGAGTAAATAATGATGCCATGGCACCCATGCAATAACTACTACATGGTGTACACATATTCATTTTGGACATTTTATGTCAAACATGAATATGTGAGGTTGTCTGGTCAATGCAAATGTTGGAAATGACAAAATAAGGTTATTGTGATGCCAACAGCACATTCCATCAGAAAATATTCAAGCATTCATAATATGTATGTCTACCTTCTTCAAAACTTTATTATTGATTTCTTGAGTCATCGCTTCAGTATTTCTCCTGCTATATGATGAGTGAGGTGGACCACCTCAGTGTTTTTCTAAGCCATTTTGCACAAAATATGCCAGGATGGCCACCTCATAGGTATTTCTTGCTATAAACATGTTTACACTTGTAGCTGTGCATTTGTTTCCTCTCTATTTCCCAGGGAATAAGTTAAAACATCCTTCAAAATGCACAATTTTGAAGGTAATTTTTAAAATTGATCTATGTAGCCATGCCCCACGACTCACACAGTGTATGTGCATTAATGTCTGTGTTGACACACTGGGTATAATATGCATTATACAAGAGCAAAGGTTATTCTAGTTTTCCATGTTCAAGATAATATGTTAATGAAAACAAATGTATATTTAAATGGACATATTAAACTATTTTGATAATTTATACATTGTTGATTGTTAAAATTACCTGGATTGATCAGATGTGAGCCATCTGCCATACCCATGTGACTGCCTTAATATTAGCCTCTCCTCTGACTTGTCTCACTTTTGTATTGTATTGTGGCCTGTAGCAATATTATAATTCGAATATATTATGCATTCAGATATTGCTGTGATGAAAATTTTGATAAATATTTGAAAACAGCTGGCACGTGTGAGTTGAAAGGTACCAGGTACATAGACTACAGCCAGGCATTGACTACAATGGAAACAAGTGCAAGAATGTTATATGTAATACTTGCATGATATAATGTACACCTACTGTATTACTATTAACATTTTATTTTCATGTTTATATTTTATTGAAAAAATTCATCACCATCAATCATCGCTGTTATAAAAAAAAAAAATGTGCATAACATATAATAGAAATCAACAACATTCAGTAATAGTATTGAAATGTGAGTTGCAAAACACTGTTTTAATAATTGTGAAATATAATATAATTCTTCGTTTGACGTTCTGTTACACGAGATAACGGATGCTCCCCGTAAAAATACAACACTTCTTGCCCGACCAACAAGAAGAGCCTACTACCTGTTCCCCACGTAACATTTATTTAACATTTCGTCCCTCACGTCATCTATTCTCTCTGGACATGTACTTTCGCAATTATTAAGTTTATTAACAAGATCCTGCGTAATGAAATACAATACCGATACATATCAACACAGGTTGTGTCTGGCTGAGTGATGCCGAGCCCGAGCGATATCGATGCCGATGGTGACTGTCAATTCAAACTGGCTTGTTAGAGAATCCGCGTCGAGTAGACGTTCACAAGTCAAGAGTGAATTAGCCCCCAACTACTCGCTCTTGTTGCTAACTGCGTTAATGCACTTAATGCGTGCCTTCATAGAAGTATTACTTTGCCTTTGGAATCTTAGTCATGAAGCGCAAAAGCATGTGCGATTTGTTATTGTGCCGTAGTAGGTCGATCTCGCACAAAGCACGTGACCCAAAAAGCATAGGACGTCGGCAGCTAATGATTGTTTCGCCAGTTATACCCGGTGTAACGACGATTCTTTTTTTACGATTAAAAAATGACAAATATGCATTCTAAAAATTATCTGACTATGCATACTAGTTAAACTATTAACACTTTACACATTTGGTCATAAAAGAACCGGTTTGGCTATTAGCAAATGAGTGGAGGAAGTACCTTTAAGTATTTTAGCCACCCACTCAGTGCTAAGTCGGAATGCCTTGTCCACCGGATTGATGTAACAACGCTAATGATATTCCCAGTAGTACTTGTTTAGCCTCAAAACTAATGCATCACTATTTGCACAGCACTAGAAACTTCACGTAGAACAGAGAGATGGATTGTCAAAATCCCAACTTCACAATTGAAACTTTGACACACATCCGGAAAAGATGTTAGGTGCATTCAACGTTACGTTGAACCAGTTTATTCATTGTGTGTTGATTATGTATAGTTGGTATAGGAATCTGAACAATATTCATTCACAATTCACTGCACTTGTCAACATATTCTTGAACAAGAAAATACAATACTGGTATTTGTGAATGTGCTGTATCAGTGCTGGTTCGATATCAGGTTTTGTTCGATACCGATCGATACCTGAATTTTGTTTGATACTTACGTTGTAAGTCTAATATCCACACAGTTCCCATTAGAAGCACAGTATGCACCCGAAGTAGTGCTGGTTCGATACCAGAATTCTTCAATATTGATCGATATATTGCTGGTTCGATATCAAAATTCTTCGATATATCAATCGATACCAGATTTTTATTCGATACTCGAAATTTACATTGTAAGTCTAATTCAGTCAGTACAGATCTCCAAAGAAAAATCCTATCCACTTAGACTAATAGGACAGAAACACACACAATTTGTCACTTGTAGGGAAATACCGAGGGTATGTGATAATGTTATAGTTATGCAAACAATGATTAATATGCAATTTTCATTTTATTTAAGTAAACAAACAACAGTTTTAACTATTTCAATATAATTGATTACTGTTGTAAAACAGTAATTGCAATATAATATCAACAAATTAAAAAGTGACATATTAATTAATGAATTGCACCAAATTATTTTAAAATAATAGCAATACTTCACCCCAGCTGTTTGCAAATACACTGCAGTGTATAGCAGATTAATTTTAAGTCAACGTGTCTCCTACATTTGCAATTTATAAGTACAGCTGAAACATAACATACAAAATGTTATTGCTAACCCATTAGCACTCAAGTCGGGCATTGTCGGTCAGCCCGAATCTCCTCAG
Organism: Oasisia sp. SBJ-2009; assembly: GCA_964017155.1. Lineage (NCBI taxonomy): Eukaryota > Metazoa > Annelida > Polychaeta > Sabellida > Siboglinidae > Oasisia > Oasisia sp. SBJ-2009. The sequence continues at coordinate 8,617,243 of OZ024867.1, read as the reverse complement.
GTCGGCCATAGCCAGTCAGCGAATACAACACAGCTTTTGAATTCGGTTTACATGGTTCCATCTAGTGATTAAGCGACGCAATAAATGCGACACCTATCTAGACATATAAAATTAAATTGTGGCTATTTTGGATACTTCCGTTCTCAAAACGATTTACCGACTTTAAAACAAATTACAGCAATCGTTTTTGTGTTTGGAAATTTAAAAATGTTCTGCAACTGCCACTTTTTCACCGCAGCAGAGGCAGTGCGTCAAATTCACGAATATGCAAGCAAGCTTGACGATGTCGATTCCGACTTGGAACTCATGAGTTGATGCAAATTTTGATTTACCACCAGTTGTATAGACGATTACAATAAAATAACACTAATTAATAATTTTTTAAATATTAATTAAAATTACGATTGTACTTCCAAGTTCTCGCCAATATTTCTGAATAAAAAAACCTATATTACCAAGTCATCAAGTACAAATGACAAGTCACATAATGTTTTTGCAAATGTTTTCAAGAACAGGTCGGTTTCTTCCTCTGCCTCTGGCTCTGTCATTGGTGAACCTGTTAGGCCAGTGCCAGTGACAGTAGATGCAGTAAGTGTATCGTCATCATCTATCAGTCACATCGTGAGTGTCAATAAGTGACATGTCACTTATTGACACTGTGGCCGTGAATGTCACTTATTGACACTGTAGCCGTGAATGTCACTTAATGACACTGTGGCCGTGAATGTCACTTATTGACACTGCAGCCATGAATGTCACTTATTGACACTGTGGTCGTGAATGTCACTTAATGACACTGTGACCATGAATGTCACTTATTGAAACTGTGAGCTTGAATGTCACTTATTGACACTGTGACCATGAATGTCACTTATTGACACTGTGGCCGTGAATGTCACTTATTGACACTGTGGCCGTGAATGTCACTTATTGACACTGTGGCTGTGAATGTCACTTATCGACACTGTGGCCGTGAATGTCACTTATTGACAATGTGGCCGTGAACTTCACTTATTGACACTGTGACCGTGAATGTCACTTATTAACACTGTGGCCGTGAATGTCACTTATTGACACTGTGGCCGTGAATGTCACTTACTGACACTTTGGCTGTGAATGTCACTTATTGACACTGTGGTCGTGAATGTCACTTATTGACACTGTGGTCGTGAATGTCACTTATTGACACTGTGGTCGTGAATGTCACTTATTGACACTGTGGCTGCAGTAGTAGATTCGTCAACTGGTGGCGATTCGCTTCAACTGTAACTGCGTGCTAATTGTCGAACATTTCGAAAGAACACATTCTTGGAAGATGTCGATGTAGCTTTCGATGAAAGTTGATCATCGCGTTTTGATAGTTTCTTGAATGATGAACAGTGGCAAATTCTATGTATTTCCCCTGTATCTTTGGGATGCTGCTGGCATAGCAGACACTCTTTGTTGAAAAACTGCCAAATTAGCGATGAACATTGTGACTGACATGTTGACGTTTGTCTTGGTTGAGAGAGTCGTCTACAGCTATCGGTGGCGCCACCAAACAGCAAAGCAGTGCCACCAAACGGAAACCAGATAAACAAAGCTTGTGCATCGCACTCGAATAATTATTTATATTAATAATTTTATTATTAAACTAGTTTCATAAATTAATAAACATTCCATAAAATACTATAGTATGTGTGTTTTTGTACGTGTAGCCGGATGTTGGGTAGGGAGACATATGGCATGGTAGTGCCACCAAATGAGAGAAACATTAATCTTGGTTTGGATAACTGAGGCTAAGTGAAGTCTGACCTAGGCTAAGATCACACACAGTAAAAAGTTATTATACAGACTAACTCCATGGGTAGAACTACCCACTAGTCTGCTAGTCTGTGCACTACTAAAGATAAGGTCAAACCTGCCTAATAACTGCACAGCCAGTGGACACCAGCTGTGAACTTGTCTGGGCCATTACTTGTAAGATTAACGGTTCTTTAATGTCTATAATTGTGTAGTGTTGTATTTTTATTTTCATTAATACAGTCCAGTAGAGCAGTAATTAATGTGAGGTAAATTTATAAAATGATTATAGAAAATTCTTAAATTCATAATGGTAGGGGCAATGAGTGCCACTGACATTCTTTTTCAATAGCACAGTGTTTCAATACAGATCATATCGTCACGTTTTCATTTTTTTTCTGTGTTATTTCTTTGTTACCTTTATAAAAGGTGCATTGTTAGTTTACCGGGGTTGTAATATTGTTTTTTATATTTAAATAAAATTGTGTCGATTTAAATTTGGGTTGTTTTTATATTTTGCTGCACTAGTAAACCTTTTGGCAAACTAGTATACCTTTGACTTTACTAGTCCCGCTGTCTAGTCAAATATATGCCGAAGTTCTACCCCTGCTATAGTATGTGTGTTTTTGTACGTGTAGCCGGAGGTAAAGTAGGGCGACAGATGCCACCATGGTAGTGCCACTAAACGAGAGAAACACGAACCTTGGATTGGATAACCGAGGCTAAGTTAAGTCTGACCTAGGCTAAGATCGCGTACAGTAAAAAGTTATTATACAGAGTTACAGACTCTACAATAAAGTTAAAAAAAACAATTCACATTTGATGTTATAGTATTTTTTAAACAACCCCGTCTAAGTCAAGTTAGACAGCGAAGCTCCCGTAAACAACAACATCACCGACAACGACGTTGCGCCTTCGCATCGACGTCGTCGAATGGACTCGGTGTCGAAGGTATCGAACAGTGGGCGTTCGATACCAAAAATAAATATCGCAATACCACTAAATATCGGTATCGAACTTTCGCAAGTATCACGTTACTCGGGGCAATCAGCACTAATATATATATATATATAATATATATAGTGTATATATAATATAAAGTGAAAGGTAACCGTTAGAATGGGATAACAAGCATAGCTACATTTCCTGCACTAGATTACATCTAGGGTAGCAGTGCTCACTAATAGCTTTAGTTAGGGCCAGGGTTGTTTGATTTAAATCATTTGACTTAAATCATTGATTTAAATCATGATTTAAATCACTCCAAAAAAATCAAATAAATCATTGTTTTTTGATTTTTTAAATCTGTTTTATTGTTGTTGATTTATATGAACCTGCTTGGCTGGGTAGAATGCTTTGTTATGCCTCATGCCTCTATAGGTCTAAGTATAATAACCCCACACCCATAAAAAGTGATTGGTCAAGTCAAGGGAGATCAGTTTGAATGAACAGGAAGCCTGGCTTCATAAAAAGGGCTCTATATAGGCAACTGTTATGCAATTTCAGTAGATTTAAGCTGATGGGGAGTAGGAGTGCTCCCCAGTTGAAACATCTCCCCAGCTGGAGGGTATGGGAGGGGGTATTGATGAACAAAGGCTACCAGGTCCAGCAGGCAATTGTAGCCCACAACAGAGCCATGGATTATGCAAAATAAGCAGATAAGGCTGAGACAGGGCTTTATGCAGGACCAAATTATTGCTAGTCACACATGTTTTGGTGGGCACTTGGATGTTAACTGTTAAGGCAGTTTACAAACTTTAAATGTGCCTGATGACCTGAAATGGACTACAAACACACATATATATGACACCATTTACACTCACTTTTGAAGCACAACTGACAATATCTATGGTTTTTGGAAACATTTTTTGCTCCTTCATTTTTTACCCATCCACCCATATTTCTACCTGTCCACAAGGGTTTTTATCCGTCCAAATGATTGGTGGATGGGTCTCTGCATAAAGCTATAGGCTGAAATCATCAGGAATTGCATTAGACACAGGCCAGAGGCAGACCCTAATTAAAGCTGCAGGTCAGCATTAACTGCCTGTTGGAGCACTGCTGTATTGTACGAGTTCTACGACTTCTTTGTGTTTATTCACAATGTCTGGAAGGAAAAAAAGACTGCTTTTATTTTTTGAGAAGACTGTGGTGTTTAATAGGAAGCAAGTTTTCAATTCAGAAGCTCCAAGTTTATTTAAAAATCAAAAAAATCAAATAAATCTTATTTAAATCAAACAAAATCCGATTTAAATCAAAAATATTCGATTTATTTGATTTTTTTAAATAAATCATGATTTTGTTCAACCCTGGTTATGGCCATAATAAATAAATCTCATCAGATAATTTGGGTAATTTAGAATTTTGTTTTTTACAAAGTGTTAAAGTGTCAAATGTTCATGACCACATCTGATTTTTGTATATACATGCACATCAAAAAAATCATCTACCCAATAAACACCTGTACTTGTCAATATTGAATAATATATTTAGATTTTTCTTAAAATAAAGTAATATATAAGCTCAGTTGTTTTCTAAAATCCTGGGAATAGGGGGAACACTTTGTCCTAGAAATCCTGGGCCCAACGGTTTAATTACCAACTTTCTGGTGTGTTTGAAGCTGTATTTCACAACAGGAAGATGAACCTCATTAAATTTATAAACATCTCGGGTCTCTTTGATTATTTTCTGTTGATAAGTATGATGAATAGCTATTAAAATAAAATGTGCGTTTACATCGATTGTCACTGATATGTCGTAACAGCAATCAAATATGTCACAGAATGGCTGCCCACGAACAAGTTATACATCTGATCATGAACTGGTTTGGTCTAACTGATAATTGATGATAATCCAAGAATTGTCCAAAGCAACACAGTAGGAACCCTGACCACTACACCCCTGTTTTGTAATAGTAGACTGGTCTAGATAAGCTGTACACCCTAAATCTGACATGATCCAAATTATGTAAATTACATTAAATTATTCATACATCATAGAACTGAACAACAATGAATATTATCTGCAAAGACTGCAACATGCTGATTTAAATCAGTATTGAGACAACTTTGCAACCAGGGGCAGACTAATGATTGATATCATCACTATTCTAAGGAATGTACTACTTCACCTGTGTGTGCGACAGTTCAAGTTCTGAACGTTGCCATAAATGCACATAACTAAATCAACTAAAATGTAAGGCATAGTACCAAAGTGTTACCTCATTCCTATGTCGCCATGACCAAGCTGCACGTACATTCCTCCAAAGGAGTAAACCTCTTCGTTCCCAATAAGGACAACTGCAACACAAACACAGTACGTAGTGTGAGGCTAGATATGTTATGATGAAGTAAAATAAAATAAGCTAAGGCAAGATTTAAGGTAAAGAATGGTAATGCATGGAATGGAAATTGTCACCGAAACAAATATTGATGAGTTGGAAGTATGGAGTTGAAAATGTATGTACAGTTGCGAGTGTAGAGGTGGATATATATATATATATATATATATATATATATATATATATATACAGAGGTGTAGTGTTTGAGACATAGAGCTGAAAATGTAGTTTTCAAAGTGTAGAGTTGTGTATGTAGAGAGGCTCAGAGTGGGGCCTGTAGCATTGAATGGACACACATGTGTAGAACAGGAGGTGTAGAGTTAACAATAAATATTTTGTCCCCCTCTGTGAAGTCAACACAACATGACATCTCTCGGCCCATCTCTCATAACCTGCAGGTACATTTACTGTATTATCACAAAAATATGTACTGTAACTGAGTGAATGGGCTTCAGTATCTATTAATTAATATATTAATCATTAGTATCCGTAAAACGATGACATCGGGTTTTACTATTTTCTTTGGATTCAGTGCCAATTTTTACTTTTGTGTACTATCAATGAGTGATACAAATTCAGCTGCTTCTTGTTCTTTAGTGATTGACAGTTTAGGTTGATGATTCTCTGTTTTTTTATTTTTGGGAATATGAATATAACTGCGCTGTTTCCTCTGATTGGAACGTGAAGATGTATGAAGAAGTGGAGGTCCTAACCCAGCTGATTTTCACGGAAGTTGAATGGAATTGTCATTTGAATGTGAGATGTGCTGATATATGTTTTCAGAACATTCAATGTTGTCATAATAAAAAGGGTACTACTGGAATTAGGGATTCCGCATTTTAGGCAATTCCATGGTTTGTTTGAATTGTGCATTGTTTCGTATAAATGTGTCTTTATAATGCTTTCACAAGTGTGGAACCAGGTATTAAGTATCACAACAATTTGCGTGACAAGTGCTTCCACGTTACAGGGGTCCGGGTTTAGTCGCCGTAATTTATTATCACGCAACATACCAGTTCTTGTATAATTTTTCTTATGTTGTTATAATGTTAGTCTATGATTCTGCGCCAATAACTGATTTTTTGGCGGTGTTTAAAAGGTGTTAATTATTTTTTCCCTCTCGGTGTCGTATTTCGGTTTTCATTGTTTACGTCCGCGGCCATATTGGATGACATCGACAGGCCTCATCTTCAAAAATTGTTTGCGAGATTATGGTAATGAGTACGGCCCTTTTGAAAAGTTGTAATTAAAGAAGAAAGATAAATGAACGTGATCGTATAAATATCATGATAATCCGTCGATAAAAAGTTGTAGTAATTAGTCAGTTAAAATTGCCTATGTTTAACGATGTTTTGTGACTATTTATTTTGGTTGCTTCAACTTGCTTCATACGCAGAAGTGTAAAGAATTGTGTGGACGATAATATGATTACAGTGATGGCTTACTAACTGATAGTGCATTTTGCCACAAAGTCCGTTTATGGAGCCCCTGTCTCAAAAGACATCGCCATTTTGCCTTATTCCCCGTGCGCGCGATGCATTGTGGTATGCAAAGCACTCTGATATCGACGTGATCGATAGCGGGTGTTTTTGATTAATACTATTATAAATAGTTAGCAAGTGTCTTATGCTTGCACATGTAACTGTGTAAACTAATTAATTAGTGCCATGTTTAATGTAGCTAATTTACATTAGTTTGTTTATTGGTATTATTTCCCTTTTTTAGCATACTATTCATACTTTTGTGTCTTGGTTAGGCTACATTAAATATACAATTTGTTTTATTAAAATGGATAATTTATCATTAATGTTTATACAATTATATTATACGTGACTTTTGTATGTCGTTACTGGGGCATTCTTTGATGATAGTTTTACATGAATTATTATTTAGTTTTGAGAATATATGTAATTTGTACAACCTAGCTATTGTTGAAAAATTATGATACTTTATACATATGTATATTAATTGAATTTAAAATAGGTATGGATTGCCCTTTATCATAGTTTACACAAAAATCAGTATAATAAAAAAAAATCTTCTGATTTAGGTATAAAATAAAATAGGAGAATATTCAGAAAAAAATAAAACAATTTTAAAATAAAATTGCAGTTTCATTAATATTTAATCTGCAGCACCATTGCATTTTAATTAATTACTATTATCAGAAGAACAAATGAAAGCAATTCTAAAGATTTATTGGCAAGATTAAATCTGTCAGAAAATTGGCGGAATTTTTTTTTATTTGAAATTTCATAAAATTGCAGTTTCCTTAATAGTTCGTCTACATACATGAAACAAGCACAGTTACACTTCAATTAGTGATTATGACCAGGGGAAGTAGAAAAAATTAATGTGTATGGTTTATAAGCAAAATTACACATATTAGCAAACCGTCAGAAAATGTCATGAAATCTGTAACTTTTAACACCTGTAGTTTGCTTAATATTTCACATAAATACATGAAACAACTACCGTTATACTTCTTATAGTAACTACTATCAGGGACATTTTTTTGTTTATTTTTTGTTTCGAAAGAAAAATTTGGTTCAACCACCCTAAACACGGGACACACTGTCACTGTCACTGTCAAAGAGAGCAGCATCAATCACGATTGTGTTTATGGCTATGTTAGGCAGACCCAAGCTAGGAAATGTTTTGTTTTAAAAATGAAGAGTTATACTAAATTTAGTTTAACGTTGATACGTACATGTACCAGTCTCAATGAATTTTAGCAGCGCGTAGTACCTAGGAGTTGGATTGAAGCCTTGGTTATGATTTGTTTACTGAGCGATAATAGAAGTAAAACTGAATACATTTCGTTTTAGAAGCATTTAGTGTATTTTTTATTAATTTGTGTTGGTCAAGGGGACGAGTGTGCTTACTTGGGACCACGGTCGACTCTGTCAAAAGACAAAACGTTCCAGCACTGGCAACAGTCGATCTCGGAGGCGTGCCAATAGAAGCCCAAGCCGATACAAGTCAAAACGGCGACGAATCGAAAACGGCGACAACCAAAACGGCGACAACCAAATCGGCGACAAGTCCAAAACGGCGACACGCCAAAACGGCGACAACCAAAACGGCGACATATCCAACACGGCGACAACCAAAACGGCCAACATGTATCCAAAACGGCGACACGCCAAAACGGCGACACCCAAAACGGCGACACGTCCAAAACGGCGACACATCCAAAACGGCGACAACCAAAACGGCCAACGTGTATTCAAAACGGCGACACACCAAAACGGCGACAAATTTTAAACGGCAACACTGTCAAAATTTAATTGGATTTTATAAGTTGGATTTTATTCCATTAATATATAAAATCATTACTTTCAAAAGAAATAAAATATATAATTCCAAATGTGATAAATATTATATATTATGATATCCGCAAATAGTGTTGGAGATAAATCTAGTTAGATTGTCGCCGTTTTTCATTTGTCGCCGTCTTGGCGTGTCGCCGTTTTGGATTTGTCACCGTCTTGGCGTGTTGCCGTTTTGGATTTGTCGCCTGTCGCCGTTTTGGAGTTGTCGCCGTCTTGGCGTGTTGCCGTTTTGGTTTTATCGGCGTTTAGGTATGTCTAGAAGGCGCACGACCACAATGTATGCGGTGTTGGTACCCAAGGGTGCTGTTGGCACGTACGAGGTATCTGTGTGCATCTGGCAAATCTGCAGATAGGTACTTAACACTAAAGTATCAAAATTCGTAACTTTTGTCACCCACTGTTATAATTTGTCCAGCTGCATTCGAATTGGCCCGGTGGCGCTACCTGTCGAATAACACTAAAGTAACATATTCTTGTTACTATGGACCCCCATGAGGATAGGCAATATGGTTTATATATATATATATATATATATATATATATATATATATATATATATATATATATTCGTGGCGCTGCCTACAACAATATGCGTTCGACTATTAGTACATATCCATCATATTCATAAAAAATAGTTGTGATTATGTTACTCGTACTGAGGCTTTCAGCCTCAGATCTCAGGCTCTAACATCAAAATGATCAACTACGGTAACCAAACATCGCAAGGTGTATCCACAACATCTGTCCTATGAGTATGCACATGTCACGTGATCACAAAATAATAATTAATATCTGAAATAGACTAAATATATATATATATATATATATATATATATATATAGTGGCTTAATTATACACCAACATGATTTCAAAGTTACTAATATAAAAAAATTACATATATTTTCAAAGTCCATTGATGAACTGTTACTAAATTTATTTATTTATTTATTGCTATTATTGTTGCCACAATAGAATATTGCTATCTCAAGAACAAGTAGTTGTCCTGATAAAGCATTGTGGCTGTCCCAAGGTCTCGTTTCCTGCAGATGAATTCCAGTTTCTCTACTGATGTACTATTATTGTTGCTGATGAATGTTGGCTTCACTGTTTTATTATTTTTCCTACGCTCTCATCCAGTTTGCGTAGTCTAGGGTGTTTAATGTAATGTAATGTAATTCAATAGGTCTGGGTAATTTCTCCCCAATCTCTCCAGCGGCCGGATTTCACAGCTGGTTGATTTTTGTTTAATGTAAAGCACCACCAACAATTGTGAATCTGGTGGAATAACAAATTAAATGTATTACTAAGCTGTACTCACCCCTCACACAGTGATACACTACATACTATGTGTAAGCTTATTGATTTGTTTCAGACAGACACAGACATATTAGTGAGGCAACTGTTTGAACATATTGTATCTACTTAAAGGGAAAACAAAGGCAACGGTTTGGTGATATGGGCCTAATAGAGCTAAGAAAAACTAACAATTTCCAACCTCAATCACATTTTTAACGTCAGCGGTTTAGCAGAAAAAAATTGTAGAACATATATCTATAGAAAGTCTATGGAAAACGCCATTTTAGAAAAACGGTGACGTATGAGACTCGCCGCCACTGATAGGCCAGTGGTTGTCGTAATATACTTCTTGGCAACTCCGTCGGGTGGCGCTGTGACTTTGCGCTCACAAAAGAGCGTAAATAATAACATGGATTTTCTGATTCTTCGTCTGACGGAAATAGCACGGATTCAGAAGTGGCTGGATATAGATTTCCTGTGTTGTCAGACAGACCAGATGTGCGTGGTGGTTCGCCCGCCTGTATCTTCAGCATGTTGAAGCTAGGCGGTACTCGGAAGAAGAAGAAGAAGAAGACGAAGAAGAAGAAGAAGACCCAAGGGAAATTGAAATGACGAGAAGAGAAACAACCAGTCCAGAGGCAGACACGGCATCGACTGGTGTCAACAATGACATGTACTGTCCGACCTAACCATGAAAACGACCGCCAGCAGCCGCCAAACTTCTCATCACTTGTCTTACATACATATACATACACTATGTTATAAAATAAAATCACTTGCATTCCTCTAACGAAGAAAATTCACAAAAGTAACTCGATCGCAGATCCCGTCGGCAACTCAGGCTCTTCGGTTACCGTAACATCGCTATAAAAGTTAGATTTACACAAAATAACATTAGGCGGCGCGGTGGTGCACGCGAATATTTATAAACTTTATTTACTGCATTCGCACGCGCGAAATAGTTTAAATAATCAAGTAATAATTAATTATTATCATTACAAAGATCTTCAGAAAATGTTAAGTTTTCTTATAATATAATTATAATATTTTTTTTCTTATAGCGCCAAATCCATAATTGTTTGTGGCGCTTCACAATATGATGTTATTAAAATATATGCAATAAGAAGAATGCTACCCACAGGAAATATTAAAAAAATAAAAAAATGCATGTGTTTGCATAAAATTAATTTTCAGAATATTTCTATAAACATCCCGCGTGTACTGCAAGCATGCAAGCTTATATTATATAAACGATGTTTTTAACAATGATAACGAAACAATAACATATTATTATTTTTGAATGCTCCAAAACCTTCTTTTTCTACCATCATATATGTCCCATATTATATTCATATTCTGCTTAAATTTCAGTGATTTATTGTCCCGATAATTAATACAGTGTTTTGTCCAAAAATAATTATTATTACATATCTGGTGGTGGAAATGTAATTTATGAGTAGAAAAATGTATAGCTTCAATAATATTTTCTTATGCATACTGTGTGTATGTGCTGAATGAAAATTTTTGTTACGTCGTAATTATTTTAAAATCTTAATTATTTATTACCTTTACATTAATTTACCACTATTGTTGTTATGGAATTTGTATGGGTTCTTTTTAATACTGATAGGTCACTTAGTTAATTACATAGACACACATATTTTCATTATTTATTTTGAAATATTATCTCTTCTTATTGTATTTTGAATAGCAGTATGTTGTGAAGCGCCACAACCAATTATGGATGTAACGCTATATAAATAAAATACTATATTATAATAAAACTTATAATTTCCTGCAAATCATAGTGATGATAATAATTAATTATTACTATATTATTTACAATTAATTAAACTATTTTGCGCGTGCGAATGCAGTAAGTAAAGTTTATCAATATTCGCGCGCACAAACGTGCGGTCTAATGGCATTTTGTGTAAAGCTAACTTATTTTTGCGATTTTACGGTACCGGCCAGCGGTCATCGAAATGACATCAGCGCGTTTGTTTTATGGATTTTCTTCGTTAGAGGAATGCAAGTGATTTTATTTTATAACGTAGTGTATGTATATGTATGTAACATACGCTAGGATAAGTTTGGCGGCTGTTGGTGGTCGTTTTGATGGTTATGTCAATCAAATTGGGTCGTCTTGGATCAGCGCTGTGTCTGTGACTGTCCCAACGAATCCACCGAAACACTGTTTCAGTTCTGCTCGATTCAAAGGTGAACAAGAAGACATCTTAGTGATACTGTCTTTCACTGTACTGTTACCATAAGCGTATGAGGAACAGTGTGGCATATTGCAGTCGCGATTTCGTGGTAAACCGACGTAAGGCAACTTTTAGCGTACCGCTTGGCTCTCTGTTATGACAGCTGAACCAGCAGACGACTCTCTGACGTTTTACTTTTCCAAACTGCTGGGTTGTGATTGGTTGCAAGGTCCAAGATGGGCCGGTTCATGGTGTCGGTGATTTAGCTAGATTTTCCCACTTTAAGACCACTTTCTGAGGTAACCACTAAGGTGAAAAATTGGATTGTAGATGCAAATGATTAGCTAGTGTAAACTCTTAGGTGCATAACATAACATAACTGTTACCTTTTTTTCACTTAAAACAACACTGGCTAACTGAAGTTAGTAAATAAAAAACGTGATAATTATGTAGAAAAAATGGTGCAGTACAGGGACCGCAGTGGCTTTCTGCCATTTAGTAGCATGGTTGTCACCAGCTTGTGTTGACTTTTCAGTATCATGTGTCACCTGATAGCAGCTGAGCAATGTTGTGCTACTAGCGTGTTCTGTTTATATCTGTGGTCTAGGTTGACAACATATATTATATAGATCTCCTATAGAAGTGTTTACTGCTAATGAAGCGTTTAAGAAGTTTATTTAAGCCTTTACTTAGAGCAGTTTTTGATATACTACAATTATATCAGCAAACTTCTGCTAAGTGCATTACGGGTCAGTGTCACAATTTGTTGGGGGAGGGGCAGCACTTAGAACATTGACCAGAGCTCCGGAACAAAACCTGGCATCAAATGTTGTCCTGCCGTGTCTAGAATTGGGCTAATCTATTCACTCCATATCGCTCTGGTTTACTCAGCTACATGGATGAGTGACTGGCTATATATATATACTAGTGGAAATGTGTGCATGTGGATATAGATTTAGCTACAAGACTACAATGATAGCAGTCAGTTCTTAGAGTTAGTTGTGTGTGTGTGTGTGTGAGTGAGTGAGTGTGTGTGTGTGTGTGTGTGTGTGTGTGTGTGTGTGTGTGTGTGTGTGTGTGTGTGTGTGTGTGTGTGTGTGTGTGTGTGTGTGTGTGTGTGTGTGTGTGTGTGTGCATGTGTGTGTGTATGTAGGCAATGAGCCAGACAGTTTGTCGGTACATATTTAGGGAAGAATGCTCATAGTGATTTTTGATAGGGCTACATCCCTAGAGATGGTAAATATGCCATATAATTTTAATATCACGGCTATATGTGAGAAATCACCCTTTTTAGCACTAATATACTCCAATAAATGCACAAATGACTTAATTAGTGTCCAATTGCTACGTCATTACTTACATTGTTGCGGGGGCATCATATACCTCAGTGAGTTATGGAGTTATGCTGAACGTATCTAAAACCTGTACACTTACACAGTTCTCTATTGTAGATACAGTTATTTAATTTGTAATACTTTCTAATACAACTGTTGTTTAATCCGAAAACTAGACAAGTTGTTCACTGCACGTGTTTCAGCTTACGTGAATGCAACGTGATTGGAGACTGGGGACCTCATCTAGAGCGTTTGTCCGTACTGACGACCGTAAGGTACAGTGTATAACAAGATTATGTGCAAGAAACATAAAACACATTTTAAAGGGAATAATTTATAATATTATTGAAAGTTTATTTGGCGGTGATGTTCATATGCAAATTGTTATATTGTCGAATTCCAGATTACATCGCCTTTATCTGCACACATTGTGTACGATTAATGCAAGTTTTTGAAAGGCATTTTTAAAGAGATTCTGCTCAAATATATTATGTATGTATTGTGTACAAGCACCTTTCATTACTCTTATTATACTGTGTTCCGTAGACTGTACTACTGATCCAGAACCCATGTGTAAAATACGGTTGCCAAATAATAGTGTGCAGTAGAGCAGTTTGTTCTGGTAATAATTATTCTGGTTGTAATTTAATTTCACTACAACTGTTTTAGATCCGAACGTCTGGATGAATCACGTCAACCTACAAGTTCCCAATGAATCGTCATGGCCCTCCGTGAAGGTCTATGTAAACTCTAAGTGAAACATCACGGGCTTCCAAGATAGATTTATCACTGTACATAACATTCGCTCTACTATCTGACCCGGTGACATACTTCATCATGGACAGTTTGATACAGTTCTAGATAATACATGCGTTAAATCCAAAATACGATACGACATAGAATATTAAATAATGAATATTTTGTGTTTATGTGTTGTACATATATGTGTCGAGAAGCAGACATTTATTTGTTTGCGCGTGCGCGTGCGCGTGCGCGTGCGCGTGCGCGTGCTTGACATGCTTAAGTATATTGTGATTGGTACTTGGTTGACATCCGTGCCCCGTGTGTGTGTGTGTGTGTGTGTGTGTGTGTGTGTGTGTGTGTGTGTGTGTGTGTGTGTGTGTGTGTGTGTGTGTGTGTGTGCACGTGTGTGTGTGTGTGTGTGTGTGTGTGTGTGTGTGTGTGTGTGTGTGTGTGTGTGTGTGTGTGTGTGTTTTTTTGTTGGTAGCCAAATACACAAATATAACAGCCATTTCTGAACCGAATGCCTCTAAATAAACGGTGTCACTTCGGTATGTAGAATGCTCTTATGCAAAAGCGTAGGATACACTCGTTTCACATATTTCCCGGATGCACGTTCTGGCTCACCACATAGGTTAAGGCGACAGGGCGTTTTTCGACCAATGAGTAACGACCATGTGTCCACGTGGATAGCCTCTGTTCACACGGTACACGTGGTAATGTTTCTACGTGGTTCTGCTAGTGTTTACATTGTACACGTGGTAAACATAAGTATCGGTATCTATTTTGCTAAACCTAGAAGTAGACGTAGGTGTTTCGAATTCCGTGTATAATCTGTAATGTGTCATCACATTCTGCACATTTTATCTCAAAGAACTTATGTAATAAAAAATCAATAACAATACTTGTGTTCACCGACGTTTCAGCTATAACAGAAAGTACGTGTCACTTGGTATGTTATGAGTTTTGTTTGTATTTCAAATGAATGATAAGTGTAAATAAATAATGGAAAAGTAATGCACCAATTACTAATATGAAAATAAAGCTAGTACATATTGAATATAATTGATTTTATTCAACAAACAAAAAAGTATACATGGATCATTCTTAAGTAATACATAAACTTGAATCTAGAGACAGCAAAGAATTGTTCTCATAATTACGTATTTCCCCATATTTCACAACAATAATTACGATAAATCAGTACGTAGTATATAATGTTTCACTATATCTAATAGGTGCTTTTAATGTGGTTATTCCAATCTAACCGACAGTCTATGTAAGCACCAGCAAATTGTGTAGTCTAACAAAATTTGAATATTATTACAATACTATACAATAAAACATTATTATCCCATTTATAATGGAAATTCGTTATTTCCATGGATGCTAATAGTGAGATTATTTAATGTATTTTTCCTTCTTATAATGTGGGTTTTAGAAATATTTAAAGACAATTTATTTGTATCAAACTATGTACTCAACTCAATTTCCCGCTGGTTGAACGCGAGACGTTCGTGGAAACAGGTTTAGCAAAACAGTTACAATGTCAACACTAGCAGAACGGTCCGTGTATATACCGTTTTTTCCTTTTTCGTTTTCAAATTTGCGAACGAAAAACGGATAACGAATTCCTTTTTCGTTTTTCGTTTTCAAATTTGCGAACGAAAAACGAAAAACGAATTCCTTTTTTGTTTTTCGTTTTCAAAAGTGAAGTAAGAAAAACGAAAAACGAATTCGTTTTTCGTTTTTCGTTTTCAAAAGTGAAGTAAGAAAAACGAAAAACGAATTCGTTTTTCGTTTTTCGTTTTTGCATTTAGGATGCTTCGGTCGCAATGCCACTTCGGCTGGCCGGTAAAAATTGGTAGTTTCGGCGGGATACTTCGATCGTTGGCAGCGTTTTGAATACGAACTCGCAGAAATGCATCGGCGAAGTGGTATATCTAAGTACCTATAGGTAAAATATTGGTCGTTTCGGCGCTGTTCTTTATGTTTTCTTATATATAATAGATCGAAAGATGGATAAATCGAGAGTAGATGTATTTATTTTGTAACTGCAACTATGCAATAGTTATTTTAAATTTAGTTTGTAAAATATTTGACTTGCCCTTATTATGACTTATAAATAGTGACTATCTTAGGGGCCACTTTGGGTTTTTAAATTAGCAATTTTTTATGTAATTATTGAATTCCATTGACGGACCATTACGGATAGCCCAATTGTATTTAGGAGCATGTATATTCCTGAGTATTGTTTATTAACATTTGCTACTGTACGCATATTGTAAGTAGAGGATATGTGGTAAAAATATAATACGTTTATGGCTTAATGTGTTGCTAGAGTTAGTGTTAATTCAATATTATTTTGCATATGTAGTAATTTATAACAGTAGAAGTATGTTTGCATCTGTGTGTAATATGCTGCTTTACATAATATATCAGTCTTTTTAAAATTGTGATTGGTTATCTTTTGATTAAACAAATATAGGTATTGTTTATTGTGTGAGGCATACTATTTTAAAACTCTTTTTTTTACAAATGTATATGATGTTCTGCTGTGTGTCAGTGTGAAATGATTATGCATATTTCTGGTTTGTGTTATCTGCCAATTTTGAAAGTATGCGGGTAATGTTTTATGTTTATGTTTATAATAAAATTATAATATAATTACAATAAGTTGGTATTCAACTTTGCTTAAACATTAATTCTATGTGGGAGCTATATTTAGTTGAAAATATTATTCTTATAAGTTTGTTTGCAATTTGTTTATTCAATTACATTTGTGTCCCTAGATCAGTAGATGGTAATTAGTGTGAGGCAATATTATAGAATTATAGAGTGAACTTTTTATTCTAGTTTGAATAATATACTTTAACCTAGTTATAGGTCCAATTGTTCGAGAACATCGGTTTGCTATTTCATCAATATTATGTTTAATCCAGTTTAAATGCGAGATTAATGTAAAGCCTAGAATGTTAAACTGGTTAAGTCTCTCAATATCTACACTGTCAATTGTTCATGTTAATTCATCAACCTATTTATTAGGCATTTGAAAAAACGTTTGTTTTATTAATATTTTAATGAAATGTATAATAACACAAGTTTTATTGGCAACTCAACTGAGTTGGATTGACATTATACAACAAATACAATTAATGCATCTGTATGTAGTTTTAGCTATATTATGTTTATTATAGGTCTTTATTAATCAAATATTCAATATTCACTGTGTTTCTGTCATCTGTGAAGGTTTTAATTGTACTTGTATCATCAAGTATCATGAGCATAAGTTATGCAGGCTTTTGGAAATCATTAATATAATTATAGTAAATAACAATATCAGTGGCCCTAAAATTGATCATTGGGGACGCCTCGTTTTATAGGTAAAGTATATCATTGTACCTCTTCTAGTCTTACAGACTGCTTACAGTTAGTTGCATATTATTGTGTTAGATGTATTGCTGTGAGCTCCATTCCAATGGCTCCTGGCTACCTCACTGATCCGTTCACGTTAAACAATAGTGGATATGATTGTCACACTTGCAACTGCACAAATATTCCTGTCAAGAAGTACAACTTGTCTTTAGGCCAGTGTATATTTGCTTACAAGATTAGAAAACTTTGGGACACTATCCCAGAATGTATACAGAATGCAAGCAGTGCAGATATCTTTAAAACACACATTTGTTTACAGTTTCTCATGATAGATGTACACACTTGCAAACATTTCATGATAGATATGGCTGAGTGATTGTTTGCATTTGGCTGGCAGATTGTTTAGATGAATAAATGTTTGTGTGGTGGTGGTAGTGGTAGTCATAGTAAGGACTTTGTCTCAGACAATTAGATTTTTATTATTGTTATTACTATTATTGTTATGTAGAAGTGGATGAGTTTTAGCAGCTTGCCAGTCGAATGTTGACTGTCATTTAGTCATGCCTTTTGGGATGTCTATGATGTGCAAATAATTTTATGTCATTAACATTTTAATGATTTAAAAAAATATTTGTAATCTTTTTTATTCATGTTTCTAATAGAATATGAAAAAGTGTCACCTGACTGTTTACTAACAACTGAAATGGAATATTTAGGGAGTTGCAAGTGTGACAAACATGCATTCTATTTTTAACACAAACCGATCAGTGAGATAGCCAAGAACCATTGGAATGGAGTTCACAGCAATAATATTCAACTAACTGTAAGCAGTCTGTAAGACTAGAAGAGGTACAATGATATACTTTACCTATAAAACGAGGCGTCCCCCAATGATCAATTTTAGGGCCACTGATATTGTTATTTACTATAATTATATTAATGATTTCTAAAAGCCTGCATAACTTATGCTCATGATATTTGATGATACAAGTACAATTAAAACCTTCACATATGACAGAAACACAGTGAATATTGAATATTTGATTAATAAAGACCTATAATAAACATATAGCTAAAACTACATACAAATGCATTAATTGTATTTTATAGTATAATGTCAATCCAACAATTGCCAATAAAACTTGTGTTATTATTATTATTATACATTATCATTAAAATATTAATAAAACAATTTTTTTTTTCAAATGCCTAATAAATAGGTTGATGAAGTAACATTAACAATTGACAGTGTAGATATTGAGAGATCTAACTAGTTTAATAATAATAATAATAATACAGTTTTTATATAGCGCTAATTCCCGCATGGCGGATTGATGCACTGCACAAGAAAAATACTAAAATTAATGTATATTAATAAATAAAAATGTAAATTATATAAATTTATATAAATCATACTAACTCGCATGTAAATGATATAAATAAATAAAAAATAAATTATATTAAACACTGCTTTTAAGATGTATAGTACTAAAACATGGTATGCAAATTATATATATATATATTAATATAAAATTAAAACCCTTTCTAAAACTCTCTACGTAAACATACATATAAATCTATAAATTAATCTAAAAACATAAACACTAATTAAAATATTATTACACTAAAAGGAAATTATAATGCAATGTCCATCATTTCAAAACAATTTAAATTAATTGAAATGTCTAATAAAAAGATATGTCTTTAAATACTTTCTAAACATTGGTAATGTCCCGGATGCACGAATGTTCAGAGGTAGTTCATTCCACAGTCGTGGTGCTGCTGCGCCAAATACCGAATCATCAACACACTTCTTCGTCATACCTTGGTGCAGTGTTGGCGCATAGTTCTGGCGGAGGCGTCCGTCACGCTTTCGTGGTTTAACAGGTTCTGCCAGATAAGACGGCGCCAAACCATTCATTAACATTCTGGGCTTTACATTAATCTCGCATTTAAACTGGATTAAACATAATATTGATGAAATAGCAAACAGATGTTCTCAAACAATTGGACCTATAACTAGGTTAAAGTATATTATTCAAACTAGAATTAAAATGTCACTCTATAATTCTATAATATTGCCTCACACTAATTACCACCTACTGATCTAGGGACACAAATGTAATTGAATAAACAAATTGCAAAAAAACTGATAAGAATAATATTTTAAAATAAATATAGCTCCCACATAGAATTAATGTTTAAGCAAAAGTTGAATACCAACTTATTGTAATTATATTATAATTTTATTATAAATATAAACATAAAACATTACCCGCATACTTTCAAAATTGGCAGATAACACAAACCAGAAATATGCATAATCATTTCACACTGGCACACAGCAGAACATAATATACATTTGTAAAAAAAGAGTTTTAAAATATTATGCCTCACACAATAAACAATACCTTTATTTGTTTAATCAAAAGATAACCAATCACAATTTTAAAAAGACTGATATATTATGTAAAGCAGCATATTACACACAGATGCAAACATACTTCTACTGTTATAAATTACTACATATGCAAAATAATATTGAATTAACACTAACTCTAGCAACACATTAAGCCATAAACGTATTATATTTTACCACATATCCTCTACTTACAATATGCGTACAGTAGCAAATGTTAATAAACAATACTCAGGAATATACATGCTCCTAAATACAATTGGGCTATCCGTAATGGTCCGTCAATGGAATTCAATAATTACATAAAAAATTGCTAATTTAAAAACCCAAAGTGGCCCCTAAGATAGTAACTATTTATTAGTCATAATAGGGGCAAGTCAAATATTTTACAAACTAAATTTTTAATAAGTATTGCATAGTTGCAGTTACAAAATAAATACATCTACTCTCGATTTATCCATCTTTCGATCTATTATATATAAGAAAACATAAAGAACAGCGCCGAAACGACCAATATTTTACCTGTAGGTACTTAGATATACCACTTCGCCGATGCAATTTCTGCGAGTTCGTATTGAAAACGCTGCCAGCGACCGAAGTATCCCGCCGAAACTACCAATTTTTACCGGCCAGCCGAAGTGGCATTGCGTTTTTCGTTTTTCTTACTTCACTTTTGAAAACGAAAAACGAAAAACGAATTCGTTTTTCGTTTTTCTTACTTCACTTTTGAAAACGAAAAACGAAAAACGAATTCGTTTTTCGTTTTTCTTACTTCACTTTTGAAAACGAAAAACGAAAAAGGAATTCGTTATCCGTTTTTCGTTCGCAAATTTGAAAACGAAAAAGGAAAAAACGGTATATACACGGACCCAGAACCACGTAGAAACATTATCGCGTGTACCGTGTAAACAGAGGCTATCCACGTGGATATTCATTGGTCGAAAAACTCCCTGTCGCCTTAACCTATGAACGAGTTACTGTAACCACAATTAGCTGTTAGCTTGGTCACCAGGTGGCAGCAATGTCGACGAAGCCACGGCCCTAGTCTTGATCAACCAGACTCCGTGAGGTGGCAGCACTTTTCAGCACCTCAACTCCGCCTGGGTAGATTAGAGTAGAGACGCTGACTGGCTCATAGGCCAACTGTGAAATAAAATAAATGACGATGTACTTTTACTATATATTGATATCCTATGAAAAGTATTCAAAATTGCACTTATATTAACACAGACAAAAATTGCAGTTGTTTATCAGATTTTTTATAGGAATTCCTGCGGAATTAACCAGTATCCGTGAGGTGGCAGCATTGTTTAACACACACGGGTTATATTCAAAAGCCGGCAAAGTCACTAGACTGTCTATGCAGCCTCTGAAAGTCGGTTAAGCGAGACTACCACGGACCATAACACGGACCACAACACAAGGTGAAGTAATTGGTGTTGGTCACGTGGTGGCGGTCTAAAGCACTCACACACTATCAAATAATGTCGTACGGCAGTGACGTGTCGCGTTGCACACGTTTACCTCATCACAGACAGTGTCTCGAGTCTGATGACGATCCAACATGCGCTATTCTTAACAGTCACGTGGGATCCGACAGCCAATGAAAACTGCACATCGCATTGACACAAGTTTCCCTCCCTCAGTGAAACAATCAACGAGCGACCTTCACCCTTAAGGCCCAGTGTCGGATATCCCATAACTAAGCAGGCTGTCGTGCTGGTTCGGTTTTGTTTTCATTGTCTACCCCTGTATATCAATATTACCAACATCGCCATCACTGCTGCTGGGATTACATTAATATCCGATGAGTTGTAGCTGTTTTCTGCAATTGTAATTTCACAATTTTACAACACACACTCGCATGCAAGCACACAAACCCACGTACGCGCGCAAACGCGTGATCAATTCGCTGTGTTAACGTTTAGCCCACACGTTCTCATGGATCGCTGCCATTTCAATTTCGCGTTATGTCCTGCCACGGATTTTGCAGTGACGGACAGCTCATGTGCTTACAAACTATCCATTGGCAAACGGGTTTGTGTAGCTTTTATTACAAGTTGACGTTTTAAACTTGGAATTGGTTCTGGCACTCATGCTGCCCAACATCATCAAGTGTTCTACCATGTGTGAAAAGACAACAATATTAACTCAAACTCATTGTTGGTGGTAATTTGTATTCGTGTAAATGTCGATAAGTACATCATCACCGATCGACCGGAGTCTCATTGTAAGCGCACTATTTCTGTAGCGGTCTAAGAACAATTGTATTATTACTAATTAATTTAAACATGAATTCTCCCGAACCATTTCATGCGCGCGTAATTCCAGCAATTGTTAAGTTATGCTTTATAACCAAAACGCACATTACGTTAGGCGTTCTGAACATCTTATTTGTTCCAAATAATGTGATAATTTGAACATACATATATATGTAGATCTTTCAAAATTAGGTATCTATGCATTATGTTCAATTCGAAGTGTTGTAATTTATTCCATCAACGTTTATGCGTCCGAGGTGCAAACGTTAACATTACCACACGCCTCTGTATGGTAACGCCAGTATAATTTATAATAATCACGATATGTTAAGTTTAGTACGATATATTAAAGTGCATCACTCATTATATCAACGTTGAAACTTGATCAAACAACCACACTACAAGCGCAAGCATAAATATAAATAATGTAAATAATTGCATTAGAACGACAACTACATTGAATGATATAATGTCCAATCACAAGCTAAGCCCGTTCGCCAATAACAAGCCACTCGTTCAAACTGGCACCATTTGGCGAATTGATCGCCACTCGTCCATATCAAGTTAAAGGCAAGAGAGGCGTACGACAGAGAGACACCATGGCATATCGCCCACATTGTTTACTGTGAACAACTAATGCTATTGCAAGCGTAGACGTAAATAGTGTAAATGGTTACATTAGATCAGCAGCTAGTTGGAATGATATGCTATTAAATACTAGCACAATGTATGCCCGCCCGTGAATCAACGAGCCACTCATTTACACTGACACTTGTGTCCAACGATCGCCACTCGTCTCTGTCGAGATCAAAACCAAGAGAGTTGTACGACATATATCACAACGCATTAAATACAAATGTGCAATGTCACATAAAGTAATCGATGACATTAGACACTGCCAATCACTCGTACTTAATACACTACAAGCACATAACATAAGACACTGCCAATCACTCGTACTTAATACACTACAAGTACATATCTTAAGACAATGCCAAATACTTGTAATTGATATACTATAAGCTCACATCATAAGACACTGCCAATTACTCGTAATGGATATGCTACAAGCATATATCATAATACAATGTCAATCACTCGTAATTGATATGCTACAAGCATATGACATAAGACAATGTGAATCTATCGTAATTGATATACTTCAAGCATATATCATAAGACACTGCCAATCACTCGTGATTAATATACTACAAGCATATATCCTAAGACAATGTGAATATATCGTAATTGATATACTACAAGTATATATCATAAGACTCTGCCAATCACTCGTATTTAATAGACTACAAGTGTATATCATAACATGCTGTCAATCACTCGTAATTGAAATACTACAACACATACCATAAGAAACCGCCAATCACTCGTAATTAATATATTACAAGTACATATCTTAAAACAATACCATTCACTTGTAATTGATATACTATAAGCACATATCATAAGACACTGCAAATCACTCGTAATCAATATACTACAAGCATATTACGTAAATCAATGTCATACAAATGTATGCTTACATTCAATAATTAATACAGCGCTATATCACACAATGTAATCGATGACAAAATAGCATTATTATGTTGATCACACTCAATAAATACTGCACTTTAAGCACACACAATGGACGCATCTCTCACTAAACACAACGTGATTACTTTATATATCGCACACTCTATTCATAGGATAAATAAACTCAAACTAGCCAAATAACTATTATTAGAATGAAATCGGATGATTACGTAATATAATAATAAGCATTGGTTATTAACGGTTTTAACACCCAACGCATTATCACACGCACGCAAGCAAAACTACATTCAGACACACAAATACCCACATATATGCACATATTCACGCACATTGCAGGGTCGCACGCACACAGAAACACACACACTCACACACACACTTTAACATACGCACGCGCACGCGCACGCGCACACGCACACGCACACGCACACGCACACGCACACGCACACGCACACGCACACGCACACGCACACGCACACGCACACGCACACGCACACGCACACGCACACGCACACGCACACGCACACGCACACGCACACGCACACGCACACGCACACGCACCTCACCACGAACGAGGAAGGATGATTTATTGAAGTATGATTTACTTACTTTGGAGCTTTATTTGTCGCTTCGACAAATAAAGCTCCAAAGTAAGTAAATCATACTTAAATAGTAGTAGATAGTTAGAATATATCTTATATGTGCACCGATATTTCTCAAACAACATAATTTATTAATTGGCAGTATTTTTGCAAAACTTTAATATCTTTAACATTTAATGAACAACACTTTCTTAATCTGCGGTTAGGCATGCGGCGCAGACTTTTAAATAAAATTAGAATACTTAATGAACATTCGACGGTTTTGTATATTCGCGACACGGTTTTCACATGAGAAACTAATTATCAACTCAATTTATATTTAGATCAAATTTTTGACTGAGAACGCCTGAATACATGTTTAAAAAGTGTCATCATCAAATCGCAGCACTTTTTGTATCCCAATTTCGCACAGTTTCTAGCTCTTGTGGAATTTTGGTATATTAATAATCACGTGTTCACAGTCGTCCCCGATACACTCACACTTGGCAGCACACGTGATCAGAGCCTCGTTTCCAGTTGTCGTGGGTCCGCTTAGTATGCATCTATAGTGTTTTCCTGAGATTTCGCATTGCGTCCATTTGCTGGCTCTAACCAACACCAGGAAGTGGGAACTGGAGCAGACGAGGTGGCGACCAGTGACGGTGACGGTGAAAGACGCCTTGATCGCTTCCGGCACACGTCTCTTGATGGTGAGGCCCCCAAGCATGCATTTCCCCTTCCGCTGCGGTGTCCACTGTCCGTCTGTATAAGTATACATGATAGAACTTGTCAGAGGGAAACACGTGTCGTTGTTGGTGTCAATCAGCAGCGCCGATTTGGTCACAGACATCGGCGGGTCCACCTCGAGAACTGTCGACTCCACAAGTTGTCTGTCATACGCCTCTGCAATGAAACAAATCAATTACTTCGGACACGAGTACATGAACACATAAATGAAATGATGATAGTGTTACATATGTCGGTTCATCTGTTCACATGTAAAAGTAAACAATCTAATGATATTAAATCTGTTCACAGCATATATTTAACGAAATCGTTCCTCTCTAGTAGCGTTGCAGATACGTCAGTAAAATCAAAGAAGATTTATCAAATCACCTCCGTATCCTGAATGTGTGTACAGGGCTACGATCGCAACTATTAGACGCTTCTCGATTATGTTTTGACGTTTCACAACAGGAAGCAAGTCACTCGATTACTTCGTCAGTACGCTACAGTGGTAGTAGGGAACAGTTTCGTTTCGCCATTGTTGAGACATGCACATCGAAGAGCAATACGTGTTAAATAATTGACATTATTCGAGTGGTTCATAATCAATTGAGAACATATCGAATACGCCCAGGCTGCGGATAACTATGGTCATGATGTCAAAATGGCTCTACGCATACAACATATAATTGTTGTATATTCAACAACTTGCAATCTACTGAAGTACTGAAGTATTTTTATTGATTGATAAGTATGATTATTTTCCATTAATACTTTTGAATGCATAAACCAAAATAATGTCTTGAGGTCCATTTAAAATGATATATGATGTGTTTAAAAAATCAATGTGATGGTTTCGCCTTCAAACCAGGAACATTCTTATTTAGACGAAACGAGTCGCTACAGTGAGAATGTCACTCTTTAGAATTCATATTATGTCAGGGACAAAGTAATAATACTAACAGTGCTTACCCGATGTGTGACAAGGTACGTGGCTGCTGGCACCCACCACTGCGATATTTCTGAAGCGAAAAACCATCCCATTTCCGTGAGTGGTTCGGTCTCCCCCTGTCATTCCCATAGACATGATACTGCAAGAAATAGATAAACACCCTGTCATGTATGACAACAATGTTGTGTATAACCGATTTGTCCATCACTGTTTATATAGCGTTGCAAACCGGTCCGTTAGGCCATTAAAACAGGTGCAGAACAAATGCAATTACTGAACATTACATCGGCTGTCGGGTACTCTTTTTAATGGAAGTGTACTTTTTAAACAGAGGAACGTTTACACAGTTGGCTTATGTCATACACGCACGCAGCTATGATTCATTTACCAGAAGCCCCGCCAATACTGATGCGTCGAGAACATCGTGAGTGCTTACGTCACAATCAAATCATTGCTACGTTGTTTTTGCTAAGCAATTGGTCACGTGGTGTATTGTTCAGTTGTGACGTCGGTAAATAATGACGTATAGGCATCCCTCAGTTACAAGAAAGCTGTTCTTGCATAATTACTTAATAATGTTATTATACACGTTACATACTGGTTATGTTTCCTCTCTTGCAAGTATCCACGAGATGGTTCAAATCATTATAATTATTATGGCATTGACTAGGCTTGTTCTAATCCTCAGTGCACCAACGTGGTTGGTCTTAAGCAGCATAGCACACATTACGTATGATAACAAGGGTTTTGATAAGTAACAAAAGGATACATTACCCTGTCGGGCTGGTCTGGAGGTAATAAATAACATCATTGACAATTTCTAGATCCTCCGGTCTGCCAGTTATGTTGTAGACTTGTCTGTGGTTGCCGAAGTAGTCGGAACATTCGATGTGCCACTCTCCTGAAACACAATTTCTGAATTGAGGTACCACAATGACTAATCCGACAGAGGGCGCTCTGACACAAATAGGGTCTTTGTGCCGTCTTTTAAGTATTCTTGACGTGTGTAAAATGCGGCACCGTTTTGCAAACATCTTGTGAAACGCTTGTTTAAATAATCCTACAATGAGCTGTTGAACTTGCATGACAACACAGCCTCACTCATACCTAAATATGGATACAGTCTGACATGTCCGTCAATGTGAAGGTATAATATGTACATTAATGAACATTTACAACCGATGGAACCTCGACTGGTGGCCCGACGACAGGTGTGCTGGCTCGATGCCGGAAAGGATGTTTAAACTCATCTATAGCTCGCCGTATGCGTCACACGAGACAACTAAGTCTTCACACATAGTTAAATATTGATACTGTATAACATGTCCGTCAATATGAAAACATAATGTCTACATTAAAGTACATTTACAGTCGATGAAATGTCGCGGGATGTTCGATTGAATTCAGTGCTAAGATGGCGTTGTTTTGGCTGTTCTGTCTATTGACCACGCATACGGCTTGCCCACATACAAACTATCGCTGGCAGAGCGCCTGCACGGTAATAGCTAATTGAGGATGATTTAAGCAAGCGTTCAGCAAAACATGCAAACAAATCCACGTTAGTCGCTGGGAGCGCTGATACACAACTAGGGTCTAGTTGCGTATTCGCGCCTCTAGCGACTAACGTGGATTTGTGGAAGCCCATTGTAGATAATAAATAAATATATATGAAGATAGCATGCCAATATACGTATCTTAACACAAAACTGCAATCAAGGTTAGATGTGTGACTTTTGTTCGCTACTGTATGCGACTTATCTAAACACGAGTTTCTTTCTCGAAACACTGAAACGTGAATAGGAACACAGCATCCGCTATTTAATGACTTGTGCCAACATGAATCTTGAACACAAACAACCTGATATCAAAACACATTCAAAACTGTTCTAAGATGTATTTTAATTAACATAGGAGATGATGGAGACTGATCATTAGAACATAGGATGAAAACAGCATAACACTAGCGTCAAATAGTGATATCTCTTTTTCTTGTTATTTTGCAGGAAATCAGATCGGAAAAGAGTGACGTCACTTCACCGACATTATGGCCAATACATCTACTGACCCAGTTGTTCGGAGAAAAACACTTACTCCACCATGCCCAACACATTATCTTCTTATCGTTGTTGATAGCAATCGATGTCACTTCCGACAACCCTGTTGACACGATCTCTGTGACGTCACTTTCGTCCAGATTAGCTTTGTAGATACGATTAGGACTCAGCATCGCATAAAACAGCAAACTAAAAGGTATATTTAAAATATGTTAGCAATACGACACATCGTGAAATTACAATACATGTGCATTTAGCATGACACGCGTTTCCAAAACCACCTATCTCAGAGTATACGATATACGTGTACTATATATAGCATCGGGCATAACATTTGCACCAACAAACTGGTAAAATATATACATATATATACATGCATATATATATATATATATATATATATATATATATAAATATATATAAATATATGCATATATATGCATATATATATATATATATATATATATATATATATATATATATATATATATATATATGCATGCATGTATGCATATATATATATATATATATATATATATATATATATATATATATATATATATATATATATATATATGTATATATTTATTTTTGCAATAGTCTATTTATCTTCAAATAGTTTCGATGTTCGTCAATGTATTAAATTGTAAAACAAAATGTACTCTAATTGTCTATACCTGATAATCAGATTGACACACTTTATTTTGTGCTCCAAGTAGACAAATATAGCAATAGAAATGCACTGTCAAAATTACTTGTGCGGCCATATTGTCTGCATGTGCCACGTTACCTCGAGTTGTGTTCTACGGCCAAGCCATACGTTTTGCTGCTACTGTTGACTGTCGTTCTCACACCGCTCTCCAACGCATACGTTTCAACCCCTGACTCGGTTGTGAAGTACAGCTTGTTTTCTACTGGTTCATAGATGATTAGACGTTCAGTACGGGTCCCTGTAGAGAAAACAATAGGTGTTTGATATAGTTTGATACATTTACTGACAACCTGTTGTTTATGCCAAGTTTTTCCATATCATTACATTCCATCTGTTCGTTCGCTAGTCACCGTCAACACTGAATTTACAGCTCCAGAATCACACATCATAATCAAAAATGTACGTGTGATCTTCTCCATGCTTTATCTACCACATGAAGTTAATTGTACATGGAAATTGTTACCTTTTTTATGTTTGTAGGTGCAGAAACCTAAGTATTTGTCTTTTAATCCTATTTAATGTGTTGAAAAACAAAGATTTTGTAAAGATTAAAAAGGTTGTTTTATTAGAAGATTGGATTCGTCAGAGAGCTGCGCTGGGTAAGTAAAGTCATAAAGTAAGTGTTTCAATGTGAACAAAATAATAATATAATATTGTTTCAATTAACTTGCAATATGTTAAATTGCCTTCACTGACAGCCTGACATCGTATGCTATATTAAACATTGTAGTATATTTGTTAGCATGCTTATTTATTTACGTGATATACACAACTTCAAAAATAGTATCTATCTGTTTGTCTGTCGGTCGGTTGGTCTTTTGTATATGTATATCTGTCTGATTGTCTGTCTGTCTCTCATTCAGTCTGTCGTTCGTGGTTTCAGCAGTTTGATAGATTACATTTTACAAACTGAATACAATAGTTATCTGTTAAAGGTTAGAATGTTAATATATATATATATATATATATATATATATATATATATATATATATATATATATATACATATATACATATATACATATATATATATATATATATATATATATATATATATATATATATATATATATATATATATACATATATATATATATATGTATATATATATATATATTATTCGTTTCGTAGGCCATACATCATTTTCATTAGGTTCAAAACGACCTCTGAACATTTTGCAATTGAGATGCAAATGTTGATATCCCCGCAAACATGCATACGCAAGTTCGAGTGTATTTAGTCATTACAATCACGTTACGTAATCCCTCTTTCTGCAATATTAATGTGCCGCACTCAATTCATTCCCATCTGTCCTGTGGCCAACTAATAATAGGGCAAGTGCAAGAGAAAAAAAGAATAAATTCAATATTGCAAATACTAATATCAGAGCGGTAACTTGATGGAATGTTATGATGCGCAATCGTAATATACTATTTATACCCGCCCGTGACGCAACAAGTTACTCGTTCAAACTGACAACATTTAGCGAATTGATCGCCACTCGACCATATTAAGATGAACATCAGAGAAGTGTACGAAAGGAAAACATGGCATTCCGCTCAATTCGTGTACGGCAACACTCAAAAGCATATTCCGAAGATTGTGAACTTTACACATATGGAAAATGTTAGGCCTGGGACAGTTACGATATTAGCACCAAAGAAAATAACACAAGGAGATTCACTCAGGAATTGTAGAGAGTCGGACATTTCATGCGTATTTCCAACGATGACTTTTGGATCAGAAACATGCACACTAACCAAATTGGCAAAGACCAATCTAACAGCCGCACACAAAGCCGCACACAACTGGTAAATATTTGTGTTAAATGTTACGTATCGGGACTGAAAGATACGCAGTTGTAAGAGAGAAAACCGAGTGTATCAGTAGATGCGCCGTCTCCCATGGACGTCGCGTACAACCGCCTAGAACACTTACAGCGGGAAACTATCTAGAGGACGACAGGCAAGATGGTGGATCGAGAGACTAACTAAACGTGTACTGGCAAGCCCCTTTTGGCATAGGATAGCGCTAGACAGGCAGATCTGGTAACAGCGAGCTGCTGCATTCACCTTACAAGTGAATCGTACGGCAATACATCATGATAATGATGATGGCATCTGTTTCAGATAGAAGAAAGACCCTGTAGCAAAACAATTAATCAAACCCTGCACAAAAGTAAGCATCTCTAACTTACAATGCTGTGGTTCCTGAAATATATCCCAATACAAATATCTCACTGGTCATTGGAAAACGAACAAACGTGGAAAGACGCGATCGGATGTTGTATTACAACATGATACAATGGATGCTGAATTATATGTATTACAGGATGATACAATGGATGCTGTATTATAAGATGATTCAATGTATGCTGTATTACATGTATAACAAGATGATACAAAGGATGCTGTATTACATGTATTACAAGATGATACAATGGATGCCTTATTACAAGAAGGTACAATAGATGCTGTATTATAAAATGACACAAAGCATGCTCTATTACAAGATGACACAATGTTTTTTGTTTTACCTGCATATCAAGATGATACAATGGATGCTGCTTTTACAAGTTTAGTTTACATATAACACTCAACTTGCCTGTTGTTAAGATGGTCTTCGTGTTGGAGCCATCCAGCAAAGCTTGCTTGATTGTGTAATAGCCATCAAGCCAGTATACGAAGCCACCAACATCGTCCAACGCCAGTCCTTGTACGTAGGCTTAAAAAACACCTTAAGTATATCTAACATTCCAGTATGATCTTAATACGTTCTTACATGTCTGAATAATTCCTGAATTATGTCTAGTTTCGTGAGTACTAAAAACCTATTATTGTTCCAATCGATATACCTTTCTTGAAGTGATGTGATCAAATATAGGGTAACCCATGTTTATAATTTAATGCACGAACTGTTTGTAGCTCAACTTATGGGAATGTCTATGTTTTATTTCAAATGCTTGTACTTATATAATAAATAAATATGCTTATTTGGAATGTCTATCAAACATATTACACATGCTTATGTACGCAAAATCCAGGTTCGTAATTAGTATGGCTTTGGCAGGCAGCGCTGACTTATTTGCTTCTAAAATAGTGTCCATTCATGGATTTTAACACATTAGTGCTTCTAAATTATGACAATGTTTTCCATGTATGTTATCTTTGTTACGAAATTAACACCTGTAGCTGTTACCAGTAAATAAAGCAACGACGGATGACGCTGAACTTACATTCCAACATAAATTTGTTCAGGTTGAAATATTAACAGTGAGTTACTCCGGCAATCTGGTTGTTTATTTCAAATATATAAATTAGGTCCTTCATTTAAGTCACATAATTATAATATAGTTTAGACTTCGCGCTGGAGTCCGTCGAAGTGTCCTTGATTGTTCTGGAGTCAGCACAATATGTGAAGCCACCAACATTGTCCAATGACAGTGTTTATATTCTATTCAAACAAACCCCACTTATCTCACATATAGATCATCCAGCGTGTTCTTAGAAAAATTGCATACTGACGTCCAGAACAGTCATAAATAATTTCCACACACATTACAACAACTAGTAAGGTTACGTCTCTATACGGGTTACTTTCGTCCATCCCGAGGGTGCCCGCAATAGCGAGGTGTCTCTGTAGATTGTTACTTACAACCGATGACCAGCTCAGCTATT
Source organism: Oasisia sp. SBJ-2009 (assembly GCA_964017155.1). Lineage (NCBI taxonomy): Eukaryota > Metazoa > Annelida > Polychaeta > Sabellida > Siboglinidae > Oasisia > Oasisia sp. SBJ-2009. The sequence continues at coordinate 8,584,900 of OZ024867.1, read as the reverse complement.
CAAGAACCCAGGTTACCGAAACTATCTGTGTTACCTCTGACTTCACTTTACTGTCATCTCGGTAACGCTGCCACCTGGCAATTACGATCATCCTGGCGTAGTCCCAAATACTGTCCATATATTATACATAATTTGAGGTTACAGAGTAGGCTATTTTTTACTTTCATCGCTATACGTGTTAGATTACTCCAGTCCGGAGGGGCACCGTAACGTAGGTTGTTACTTACATTGGCCAGTGATCAGCTTGTTTCGAGGTACCTGTCTCGAGTCTGGTGGCGGCGTCATGCCCAATGGAAGTCTATAAATACGGTTGCCTAGACCGAAAAGAACAGCGCTGGGACAGTGGGTCGGGACACCTGTATGACAAGGACGACATCACACATAGAACTTGTCGAAGTGGAACTGCATTAAGCTGCCTAACTAGACTTAAACAGGTTAGACCCAGAGCACAGTTCGAGCTTGAGCAGGTATTTTGTTATATAGCGCAGCACCCAATCCTTAGCACTGCTCAAGGTGTTTAATCTCCGTTCCCTTTCAGATCTGTTCAGTGTAAACAACTTTTACTCTTTACTCCCTGACAGTCCGGTTCAGTCCAACACCAACTTCTCTGCCAAACAATTCAGCCCAACTAGTATTAATAGGAGAGGAATATTCGTACATAGAGATACACCACTGCGTGCCAGTTACTCTTTCATACAACACAATGAGCTGGAGCAAAGTTAAAGTGAATGCTTCTGTCAAAAGTGTGATATTGTTTCACTAATATACTGTTGTGTCGTTTAATATTTATTGATTGGTATTCAACGTGACAATGCAACTCATATTACGAGTTCAAGGACACCCGAATGATATGGTAAAAATGTCTGAATACTATATATATATATATATATATATATATATATATATATATATATATATTTATATATATATATATATATATATAACATATATCATATGTAATGTAGAGTATTCATACATTTTTACCATATATATATATATATATATATATATATATATATATATATATATATATATATATATATATATATGTATATATATATATATATATATATATATATATATATATATATATATATATATATATATATACAATAATGTTGCATTCTACAGAAAATCGATAGCAGTCCTTGATGTAATATTTTATATAAATTTAAATAAAAATAATACCATAGAAACATAAATAGATTCAGTAGAATTATACGTGAAACATTCTTTCAGAAATATGTCTTGTAGAAATTCCACAGGAAAACTAAACGTCGGTTTACAAACAAACAACTATCTTACGTTCTACTTACTCAGTTAGTTATCTTACTTTCTAATTTCGTTTTTACTTCAATAGTTCATCAATTCCGATTTGATGCCTACGCATGAAGTCTCTTTTGTTGCACGTACGGTACATCTAAAGTGCTAATGTTTCTCGAAGTCATTGCTCTTTCCCAAAGTACATCAAAACAGAGGTAAGTCATTTAATAACATACCATACAATAGTCGTATAGTATGCATTTGGCTATTATTTTATTATTTGTATGATATTTACCTAATGTAAGTATTGGTTTGTACATTATATGCAAGTAAGATTGTCATCATGCTTTGGCTATATATAAAATAATTATTGTTAATTTAAAACTAAATATTCATCTAGTTAATTAATTAATTTGAACTTTTCAGTTTTAATTTTAGAGGTTGTTCATATACATGTATAAACTGCGTATTTTTCAAATGCACAATCAGATATATTTCTCAATATCATTGTCAGTTACCCTACGCTTTTATAGTAACTGCTAATCGTGTATTATTAAAATTATCGAATAAGGATAGTCATGTCAAAACAAACCAAAATATAAAATAATCAAGCTACTATCAACAACCATATAAGTCTTACCGTGTGAGTTCGAAGCCCACAAACAGACCAAAGTCAGGAATAGTATTCGAGACAGAAGCCCGGTTGACAGAGGTCTATGCGGTGGACGTCTAGTCAGGTTGTTCGGACGGCGCGTAGACAACATCGTGACTGTTCAGCGGTGATTGTCTCTCACAGTTGAGCTCCAAAAGCGTTGTGGTGAAATGTAGCGTCGCAGTTGAATATGCAACGAGGCAGCGTGATGGATGCATGTGATCAACAGCTGGTAACTACAGACGCCGACTGCTTGACGACGGGCAAAGCACTGTTTATTGTTATATAACAACAGGAGCCGTTGACGTTACGTAACATGAAATATAACAGTCTCTTTTTCAAAACGTGTTTGCCTCGTGCTAAATTGAGACAAATAAAGGTGGTTGATTATGTATATACTCACAGTGTCCAAATACATATCGAACTGTTATTTGGTTTAACGGGAAGCGTTAAGGCACACAATGCTAACTGATGATAACAACTAACTCGTACATGTGCATATACCTTACCCGAATATAATTAAACCATGACATGTGCTACACATAATGTGCGAAGGCTGCTCATACAGATACCCGCTATTGCATATAGCCAGGTACAGCTGAAGGAACTGGAGCAATGTAGAGTGAACAAACCGAAGGTTTTAACACCGCAGCACAGAATTCAAATACGGATTCTCCTAGTGCATAGTCCGCCACTCTACCCATGGGCGATTAATAACTGGCGACAATAAACACAAACTGGTCATCGTGAACAAGGTGTCTATCGCAAATAACGACATGCTGGCAATACAATTATTGAGGCGATTTTTATTGTCTGAAGCTGTAATAATACGCCCTAACTGTTTATCAATGTAGCTTAATGTGTGGGTATTTTTTTACCGTTAACTTCATTCAGTTCATAAAATGTTTGGTCAAGATGTGTTTATGTAGAATGTAAATTAATATGATTATTATCAGCTGCCGCTAATATTCTGGTTAAAGCATTATCATCGGGTAGTTAAGATTAATTAAATATACTGCTTACAAGCTTCAAGAGCAGCACAAAAAACATACAAACAACAATTAACTGTGTGGCACAACTTTGTCTTTGATGAAACGGCACACGCACACGCACACGCACACGCACACGCACACGCACACGCACACGCACACGCACACGCACACGCACACGCACACGCACACGCACACGCACACGCACACGCACACGCACACGCACACGCACACGCACACGCACACGCACACGCACACGCACACGCACACGCACACGCACACGCACACGCACACGCACACGCACACGCACACGCACACGCACACGCACACGCACACGCACACGCACACGCACACGCACACGCACACGCACACGCACACGCACACGCACACGCACACGCACACGCACACGCACACGCACACGCACACGCACACGCACACGCACACGCACACGCACACGCACACGCACACGCACACGCACACGCACACGCACACGCACACGCACACGCACACGCACACGCACACGCACACGCACACGCACACGCACACGCACACGCACACGCACACGCACACGCACACGCACACGCACACGCACACGCACACGCACACGCACACGCACACGCACACGCACACGCACACGCACACGCACACGCACACGCACACGCACACGCACACGCACACGCACACGCACACGCACACGCACACGCACACGCACACGCACACGCACACGCACACGCACACGCACACGCACACGCACACGCACACGCACACGCACACGCACACGCACACGCACACGCACACGCACACGCACACGCACACGCACACGCACACGCACACGCACACGCACACGCACACGCACACGCACACGCACACGCACACGCACACGCACACGCACACGCACACGGTTATCTCTCACGAAACCTTCCAATATTTGTTATAGCTACCCACGCAATATAACGAACGTTGTTCGGAGAGGCACAATGTGCCGATAACAACAGTAACCGGAACAGCCTCACCAAGAACTTAACACAAATCACAGTTGAATACCCTCACCCCTTAACCAGCTCCAGCACATACATGTATCCATGTATCGCACTTATTGCACTGGATCCATTCCCTCAGTGAGGATAAAAAGTACCATTCGTGCTATAATGGACATATCTGATATTCGGCGGCGAGATTCACGTCATCACAGTTTCACAGTCTTTTTGCCTTGGTGTTATGTAAAACTATCTGTAGGCGAACGTTTGTGTTTGTGTGTCATCGTTCTAGCTGATACTAACATTTACTTTGTTTTTGATGAAACGGCTTCACGTGCTTCAAGTTGTGAATTATTAATGATAATTTTACCATGAGTCATCTTCCTTTTCTTAGTTCTCACATTCCTGTGGGGTATGAGGTATGGCATGATATCTGCGAATGCACAAGACGGGATTTCACAGTGATATTTATCAGCAAAGGTTGTATATGCTCATATTACATGAACGTCGTGTGGCTCATATTACCTAGAATATTTATCATTTCCTTTTTGCTATAGGCGGGACATTTTTTCGCTGTCAATTTAGTTTGCAATTCTTGTCCGTGTAGTTTGTTGAATTAAAGTCTAGAGCGGGAGCCAGTAGACAGAATGTAGCGAACAGCGATAAGTGTAATCAATAACTGTTGCGCCATAAATAGATAACCTGTGGTTTATTAATTGAGTCACTATAATGCCTGGTCGTGTACCATTGTAATGTTGTCAATAGCCTTAGCGAAGGACGTTTTGTCAAAGTGCTATTGTTTCACCGCGGTGTCTCCAAGGACTGTCTCGTTATCAACATCGACAGCACCACCTGTTGGCTGCCGGTGACACTGACACTCGTGGCATTGACTATAGAAATTCGCTCCAAGACGATCACGTGATGTTTTTATTTAGTCAATTAGTAGGACTCCTGATAAATAATCGACAACGTGAACTCAGGGGATGTGGATAGAACAGATGGTTTCAGGTAATAATAGATATCTGCGTGAACATATCTACACAACACATCGGATGTTGAAAGGCTGTTATGTAAAATGTGCAAGTGCAAACTCGCTAGCAATTATTTCAGCCGCGAGAACGAAATGTACAGAAAAATACCCACATCACCAATCGAGCTGACAGACGCACGCACGTACACGTAAGGCACAACACGCATAAAGACGCAAATGGAGGCATATATACATGCCACATATACACAGGCACACACACATATACTCACGCATACTTAGTCTCTGCAGTGTGACCCAGTAAGTTATCACTCTAGGTTTCGTGATCAAGACGTGACAGTCGTGTGTGAACGGGAACAGCAGTAAGTTTGCACATTTTATTATAACTAGACGCAAGCTCTATTGAAATATATCCATCCGTTAGTGCGTCCGTGCGTCCTTGCGTGCGTCCGTGCGTCCTTGCGTGCGTCCGTGCGTCCTTGCGTGCGTCCTTGCGTGCGTCCGTGCGTCCGTGCGTCCTTGCGTGCGTCCGTGCGTCCTTGCGTGCGTCCGTGCGTCCTTGCGTGCGTCCGTGCGTCCTTGCGTGCGTCCGTGCGTCCGTGCGTCCGTGCGTCCGTGCGTCCGTGCGTCCGGGCGTCCGTGCGTCCGGGCGTGCTCCCGCCCGTGCGCCCGCCCGTGGGCCCGCCCGCCCGTGGGCCCGCCCGCCCGCCCGCCCGCCCGCCCGCCCGCGCGCGCGCGCGCCCGCCCGCCCGCCCGCGCGCCCGCCCGCCCGCCCGCCCGCCCGCCCGCCCGCCCGCCCGCGCGCCCGCCCGCGCGCCCGCGCGCCCGCCCGCCCTCCCGCGCGCCCGCCCGCCCGCCCGCCCGCCCGCCCGCCCACCTGCCCTTTTAAAAGATGGCGGTCGTCTATTCAAATGTTATAAGAACTAAACAAAGTGTTTCACAGTGAGCAGTAGTGTTGATGATATTGAGTAGATATTTGGATTACACTTAATCTTCAAGTTACACTTGACCTTCACGGCGTTCATATATCCGCCGGTTAAGCCACTTATCCGTAATTTAAGAACTACCTAATCTAGAGCCACAAAATCGATGCCAAAATGTAAGGATTTTAAGATATGATTATTTAAATTGTCTTACTTTTTAACTTTATTGACTTTCATATACCCTCCATTTTGTAATAATCGCCATTTTTAAAGACGGCGCCCGTCACAATAATCTAAAATATTATTGATGTCCTGCTCCTGGCTCTTTGCTGGGTGCCAAAACTGAGTACCAGCTTCACAGCATTTCTTCCATCAAGGCTTCAAGCCGAACTGTATTTGCTGCATTGGTTGAATTTGCAGAAGGAACACAACCTTCTGTTGAAATGGCCAAGAGCTGTGAAAGTTCTTGTGCACAACATTATGTCATGGATTATCCATATGAAAAACGCCTAGTGACACCTTTCAAACCATTGAACCATGAACTAGGTTTAAACAAACAACATACTAATGGGGCATGGTTGGAACATACAAGGCGAGCACATCTGCAGGTGAATGTTTGATCACGTGGTGTGGTCTTAGACCCAATCATCCCCAAATCTCTTAGAGCCTGGACAGCATCAACAAGGTGGCCGACTTTTGTTAATGCAAACCAAAGAAACACCAGCTCCAGAATCCAATCCATTGTTAGTTTTGTAGCTGACGCGATGCAGCTGTGCATTAAAATATCTTTGTAATATTAGTGCATATCACATGATCATCAAGTGTGGCTATGTGAAAGGTTACATAGGGCAGTAAGTTCAACATGGACGTTGGAGGGGGGTGGGGTGGTTGAACAGCTTGTTTGTTTTAAATATTTGAATTGGGTGTCCGGTATACAGAATATCTATCTTTAAAAACATTGCCGAAACACTTATATTTTCACATCAACTTAATTTGTTTATTATAGGTACATCATACGCAATATAATAGGCTTTCATAAGATTTCGAAATCACATGTTTTGATAGGCGCCATTTTTAACAATGACAGACATTTTAATGTCTTTGAAATTCAAACGAAATACAAGATATCAACGGTTTAAAAAATTCATTTTGACATAAACATAAGCTGTTTTGTAGGAAGCATTCTTTTATAATGATGACTATTACAAAATGGCGACTATTTGAAATACAATAAAGGTAAAAAGTAATACAATTTAAATAATCATATCTAAAAACCCTACATTTTGGCATCGATTTTCTGGCTCTAGATTACGTAGTTCTCAATATATGGATAAATGGCTTAGACTAACGCCATTTGTTCAAATGGCGGATATCTGAAAGTCAGCTGAAGGTCACGTGTAAATTGGTGTATATCGCTATCCACCAACCTATCCAATACCATCAACACCACTGCTCAATGTGACGTAGTTGTTGAGATAATCTGACTAGTGTATTGACGACCGCCATCTTTACACATGGCGGAAGAAAGCCGGATAATTAAAAAAATTATATATTTGAACTATTTTCCCCATAGGATATATCTATCCACACACCACATTTTTGTCACGAGATGAAACAGTTATTAACGTACGAGAAAATAACATTTGCTCGCCATTTTTTAAATGACCGCTATCTCATTATGGGGACCAAACAGAACATATAGCAAAAAGGCGTTTTTAAGTAATAACTAATATTTAGATGAACTCAAAACCTTTTGTCAAGATTGTAGATAAACAATTCTTCCTTTAGCCGACGGACTATAAGCATCAAAAGTGAAATCGACAGTGTTGCAGAGGAATGCAGAACAACAAAGAGACTTCGACCCTCTTCTCGAAGACGCTGAGGACCTGTTCTGTTCCATGCGGTGTATTTGGCAATAAAGCAGTTTAAATCAATGGGACGTCTTCCACAGGCAGCAACTCCGCTCACTCATCGGGTTTCACTGGCCACTTAGAATAAGCAACGCGAAATTGTATAAAAGGTGTCAGTGCCGGCAAATAAGCATAAGTGTGATGGACATCCAATGGTACCTATTTGACCACATCCTACGCTTGGAGGAGAATGCTCAGCAAACCTAGCAATGTCGACCTGCTTCCAAACGGTCGCACTCCAGACATATCGTAGCCGACCCACAACTAGCCTCCCCGGGAACCTCGACACAGACCGGCAGCATGTGTTTAAACACCAGGGTTGACCTGGAACAGTTTCGTCGGAACGACATAAACAAAACCAAATGACGCAATCAACACTGTACAGTACAGGAGAAGCGACGTCAACGGTCGAAGGAGCGAGTTGATCGGGCAAGCTGGCTGCCGCGACTGGGTAAAAACACCTTTAGTAATAATACTAATAGTCTCTGGCTATGTACGGGATGGTGGACTGTTGCTGAGAACGTATCATTCATTACATAAGATAACAAAAAGGTTATAACTTCATTGAGCGTTGACTATAACTGTCTTAGAGTAATCTCTTGAAGCTTGTTTTTTTAGTCTATTGTCATACTTTATACCAGGTTTAAGATAGGTTTATGTATTTGTATTATATTGTTTTTAATATGGATATATGGTATAATCTACGACTCAAATAGACTTCGTCTTCTTCTCCTTCTGTTTCTTCTTTGTGTGCGATACTGGTATCCATCATCATCATGCTGTCGGTCGCGAAGCGACAAAGACTGCTTCCATCACTTGACTCTTGCTCTCCATTTGTCTCTCTGCTGTGAGAGTGATGTCCAGGAGTCGATCTTTATGTCTCTCAGCTTCAGGTTTCTCTTGATGGTATCTTTGAACCGGAGACGAGGGCGCCCTCTCTTTCTGTGACCAGAAGACAGTTGGGAGTAGAGAACCTGCTTCGGTAGCCTGTCTGATGACATCCTCATGAGGTGTCCAGTCCACCGGAGATTCTTTCTGATCAGAAGATCTTCCATAGATGGCAGCCCTGTCCGTTCGAGTATTTCCTTGTTTGTCACTTTGTCCATCCAGGTTATCCTCATGATCGAACGCAGATGTCGCATCATGAAGGCATGCAACTTTTTCACCTGTCGTCTGTACACTGTCCAGGCCTCGGCTCCGTATAGGAGGGTGGACAGCACAATTGCACGGTATATCTTGCCTTTAACCCGCATGGACACATGGTGGTTGTTCCAGAGTCTCTGGCGTAGTCGGCCGAAAGATGCACTAGCCTTGGCCATCCTCCTCTGTATTTCATCGTCAATGCATCCGTCACTTGATATAGTGCTTCCGAGGTAGGTGAATTCCATAACAGAGTTCAGCTTGTTTCCATCAACCATGATATCCTCCTCTCGGGTTCTTGTAGAGTTGGGTTGGTACAGCACCTCGGTCTTCTTGATGTTAATCTTCAGGCCGAACTTCTTTGACGCATTGGAAAAAGCATCCACTATTTTCTGGATCTCTTCAGCAGAGTGTGCAACCAGTGCACTGTCATCTGCGAATAGCAGCTCCCTCATCAGTATCCGTGTAGTCTTGGTCTTCGCTCTGAAGTGTGCGACATTGAATAGGTCAGCGCTCTGTCTGGACTGTATGTAGATGCCATCCCCCATGTCTCGGAAAGCATTGTCGAGCATTGCTGATAGGAAGATGGAAAAGAGCGTGGGCGCCAGTACACAGCCTTGCTTGACCCCATTTGTGACCCTGAACGATTCCGAGACTTCCCCTCCAACATTAACAGTCGCCATCATTCCGGTATGTAGTGCCTCGATCATTGTTGTGAACTTCTCTGGGCAGCCATACTTCTTCAGTAGCTGCCATAGTCCGGTCCTCCCAACTGTATCGAACGCCTTACTGAAGTCGACAAATACCATGTACAGTGGTCGGTCCTGCTCAATGCACTTTTCTTGTAGTTGTCGGAGACAAAATATCATATCCACGGTGCTCCGGTTACCTCTGAAGCCACATTGTGTCTCCGGAACTACCTCTGGTGTTAGGTGGGTAGATAGTCTGTTGAGGAGGATCCTGGCGAAGATCTTGCCTGCTATGGAAAGAAGAGAGATTCCTCTATAGTTCCCACAGTCTGTTCGATCACCTTTCTTGTAGATGGTTATAATGCTTGCATCCTTCCATGCTTGTGGTGATACACTATTTATCGTAGCGTGGATATGTTGATTGTGGATACTGGTATCCACAATCAACATATCCACGCTACGATAAATAGTGCTGCCACCTCATGGAGCCTGCGTAATGAAAGCTATATCCGTATTTGTCATCGTCTGATGGCATTTTGCTACCCGTATTTCTTACAGGCGAATGCAGAGGCGTATTTATTTTGATTTATTTCCATATAAATCTCTCATACATTTCCGGACATAAGTGCATTTGAGTGAACATAGGTTCAACTACGACTGAAAGCCGTTCACTCTAAAATGGTGGATTCCGAATTGACTGCAATTTGTGGAAGGGTATTCGATATTTTTCGGCAGTTATAGAGAGCGGAGTTATTTTCTTTGTCTAACCTTCTGTTTGAAATCAACCTGGTCTCGCTTATCCGACAATTGATTGGTTCGTGACTTCATCGAGAAGACAGTCTGTGAAACGTACGCTTATCATATGTAGTATCACATCTCAAGGCAGCCATATGGCATCAGTGTTTCACATTAATTAATAGGTTTACAAGAGTAATAAGTATTAATATTTATTTATGTGGTACATATGTTGTTGATTGCGGAACTATGTTATGCAATATGTATGCACACAAAAGAAGAAATTGAAAATGAAATAGAAAACAAACAAGGAAGAATTGTAATTAATGTTTATTTTGTGACATTGTTGACTATAAGTGCAGGTTTGAATACAGGCTATAGTAAGTATTATATGACAAACACACAAAAAAGATGTATACTATTCATCATGTCAAATTCGGTAGGCGTCCCTATCACAGTATCTACCCTATTCAGGGATAAGATCGCCCTGTAGTCATAAATGCACAGCCAAGTTACACCGCGCCGTCATGATGGGTTAACAGAGCTGCCACCTCTCGGCGTATGGATAACTGAGGTTAGGTTTACCGCAGATGCAGCCATTATATAGGAGGCGAGGAAGACCGAAATTGCGATGGAAGGCCTGTTATAATAAAAAAGGATATTCTGCATACATACATTTAACAATATTAACAAGCATGAAGAATTGAGGAATGTACGAATATGTATAAATAGGCAATGGAACAACACATCTGGAGAAACTATCAACAAGAAATACTGCGCAATTATGACATAGTGGTATATTTAAGTATAAAGGTTTTTATTAATATGTGTTAACAGCATAGCTAAATGAGAAAAGTCTGTATCATGTTTTATGATATGTGTTCGATTAACTGTAGCATAAAGTGTAGAAAATTAAAAAAGGATTCAGAAGCAGTTCGCTTATTTCCTGCATATTGCTGATTGTTTATCATGATTCCTATGTATATATCCTGTGTATGTATTCAATATTGTTTCGGACAATCAGACAATAAAGCAATTATGTTTTTAAAAGTGTAAATAATTAACGTAATAGTTGTCCACAAGATTGCACCACTGATCACGACAATTATGCCGCCAGGAAGCTGATTAGACCACTTTCAATGTTTCTCCGCCATTTCACGAAAGAGTAGAATCAGCAGAGTGCTATCGCAACGTAACTATTACAAATATTAGAATGTTTCGTGAGAGATAACCGTGAGAGTGTGTGTATGCGTGCGTGCGAGTATGTGTGTGTGTGTGTGTGTGTGTGTGTGTGTGTGTGTGTGTATGTGAGTGTGTGTGTGTGTGTGTGTGTGTGTGTGTGTGTGAGTGTGTGTGTGTGTGTGTGTGTGTGTGTGTGTGTGTGTGTGTGTGTGTGTGTGTGTGTGGTGTGTGCGTGTTTATGTGTCTGTGGGTGTGTGTATATGTATGTGTATGTGTATGCATGTGTGTGGGTATGTATGTATATATATATATATATATATATATATATATATATATATATATATATATATATATATATATATATATATATATATATATAAGGCTAAATGCTGCATAGGGAGACCGTGCATATATGACCGCCTACAGGAGACCAGCCGTATATTTTTATGTAACTGATTTTGCAAGTATGTCTAATTGGAACATCGTCTGTAATACAAATACACACCACTTACTACAATATTGTTATGATATTGTAATAAAAAACATATATACACAAATATCGGTCTCCTTAAAACCATTATGCTTAGATGCTGCATACGGAGACCGGTGTGTAATCTGAGGTTAGGTATTAGTTATACTTGTTTGCAGTGGTTTATATCTAACACCGACCTGGGATATCCAAAACCCAATTCAACGATCATAATAACTACGTATATATATATATGTGCAGATATACAAAATGAAAGCGCCGCATTTAACTATTGTACAACGTATGGCTAGGAGATCCGTCAAATATTTGTTTTATTAATATGTTTACATATTTATTAAAATTAATACATATCCAACAATCACATAGTACACTGAACACGAAACACTAACCCCTCAATCAATATATAGCACAACCTATAAACTATAAGAAGAAGAAGAAGAAGAATTTGTTTTTATTTGACCATTATTTAAAAACAATACACACATACACATTATCATGTCATACATAAATAATCAGAACAATACAAACATAAAAAATTTATAGCAAACATGGTAATAATGCGTATAATTAACAATTACAACCTGGGGTCAGGAGACTCCTCTAAGACCAGGCTAGTCGCTATCGAGGAGCCACCTATCCGAAAATTTAACGTACATAATAATTTCGTCATCTAGAACAAATTCTTCCAGAAACAAACCAAAAAAATATCACCAAACATACATAATATGAAGATGCTTGTGCGCAGCTGACAAGATTATTGTATTTCAAGTAGAAAGGCTCTGTTTTTAAATATAAATACTGAATGAAGTTTTTAGGTGGTTTTAGATTCTTAATTTTGCATACAAACATAGCAGTTTTGTCTAGTGCATATTACTTCATAACTTTGTAAGAAATACAGTTTTACATAATTTACAAATCCCTGATTACTATGTGACATAAGTTTTTCTTTCACTATTTCAGGAAGGTTATTTAATAATAGTGGCAAATTATGTCTGAGACATTTTCTTGCAAAATCATGTTTAATTTGATAAGTGTATATTTTATTTTTGTCTCTTGTGTCATGACCATGTACCTCATATTTAAACACAAACCTCCAATTTTGTAAATAGCAAGGTAGGTCATTGTGTAGATATTTATAGTAAAATTTTAATTGTTGTAATTTAAGGATGTCATCTACTTTTAATAAGCTAAGTTGTTTGTACAGTGGATCAGTGTGGGAAATGTAGTTACTTAAAGTAATAATTCTCAGGGCTTTTTTTTGTAACTTTATTATTCTATTTGATTCAAAGCCCCATGCCATAATGCAGTAATTAATATGTGGCACTATTAATGAATTATATAATGTTTTCTTAATATCTAGGGGTAAAATATGTTTCAATTTGTTTAAGATTCCAATTTTCTTAGAACACGCATTTGATATTTTTTCAGCGTGCTTTTTCCAGTTTAAATTTGTATCTATAATTAAACCCAAGAAATTAAATTCCTTAACTTGATCAATATTTATATTGTCTATCTTCAGATTTAATATCTCTGTATTTTTCTTTTTCTTTTGAAATATCATAAATTTGGATTTTACTACATTTAGTGATAATTTATTAATCTTGAGCCAATCATTTATCTTAACAAGTTCTTCGTTAATTAAAGATTCTAAATTTCGGTCATGCGTGTTATCATTGAACACATTTAGTGTACTTGACAAAGTTGTGTCGTCTGCATAAATGAGAAAGTTAAACATTTGACTTGCTTGTGCAAAATCATTTATGTATATGATGAATAATAGTGGTCCTAAAATTGAACCTTGTGGTACTTTTCTGCCGGGTTCCCGTACGCGGCGCCTTATGGACTTGAAAATATACAAGAGTCTGCAATAAATGTGCTCAAAACCAAGCAAAATATAAAATAAAGTTCCAAATAATGGCATAAGTTAATTCCTTTATGCCTAAACTATCTCCACTAACAAGGGAATCGTAACATAAAATGCATTAGTTACGCAATCACACCTCAAAACATTAAGGAGACCGGCTGCGGTCTCCTTAAATCCGCGGTCTCCCGTAGGCGGTGGTATATGCACAACTGGTCTCCCTATGCAGCATTTAACCTTATATATGTGTGTGTATATATATATATATATATATATATATATATATATATATATAAGTGTGTGTGCGCGCGTGTGTGTGCGTGTGTATATGTGTTCATGTGTGTGTATGTGTGTATGTGTGTATGTGTGTATGTGTGTATGTGTGTATGTGTGTATGTGTGTATGTGTGTATGTGTGTATGTGTGTATGTGTGTATGTGTGTATGTGTGTATGTGTGTATGTGTGTATGTGTGTATGTGTGTATGTGTGTATGTGTGTATGTGTGTATGTGTGTATGTGTGTATGTGTGTATGTGTGTATGTGTGTAGGTGTGTATGTGTGTATGTGTGTATGTGTGTATGTGTGTATGTGTGTATGTGTGTATGTGTGTATGTGTGTATGTGTGTATGTGTGTATGTGTGTATGTGTGTATGTGTGTATGTGTGTATGTGTGTATGTGTGTATGTGTTTATGTGTGCATGTACATGTGTATGTATTTGCGTGTGTATGTGTTTATGAAAACGTTCGCAGGCGTGAGTGTCCGTGTGCGTGCGTGCGTGCGTGTTATACATAAACCACACATCCACACTGACGCCCGCACCGATCCAAGCACCCGCGCACCTAACACGCTCGCTCGTACATGAGCGACGAATTCGCTGTGGCGACGTTCCACAATTGCACTTCCACCTTCGACACAGAGTTTGCAGTGAGGGACCGACCGTGTGCACATAAGCTCTCCACTGGCATTTCAGTTTGTGCAACTGTTATTCTAAGTTGGGTTTGTTTTAAATGGGTGTTTAAGGGCTCAGCAGAGGATAACCGGCGAAGCCAGGATAAGGCAAGAGGCATGACATTAACACGATGAGAAGAACCCTGACGCCGCGTTCATTGGTCGCACCTGTTTTATTTTCTGGCACCGTGTTATCAACATCTTCAACTGCTCTACCTTTCCTTAGAAGAAGACATTGTAAAATCATGCTCATTGGTGGTGATAAATAAGGCTTTTCCCGTGTAAAGCGCAGTGCATCATCATCAACCGGCCGGAGTCTAAAGGGGCGTTAAATTCGTAAAGGTCTATGAACAATCGTGTCGTCACTAATTAGGATAAACATGACTAGTGATTTTTCCAGAACAATTTCAAGCGAGCGTAGTTCCAGCAATTGGTATGTTACGCTTAATAGGCAAAACGAACATTAGGCTTGATGTTCCGAACATCTGATTTGCTCCATCAATCACGATCATTTGAACATGTTGTTATTTCCAAATTAGGTATGTGTGTCTTAACGTTATTTACGTGTTGACGTTGTCATGAATGTTAATGTGTTCGATGTGAAAACGATGACATTCCCGCATACCTATTTATGCAAGCGCGATTATAACTCGACATAACAAACATATTAATGTCAACTTTTAGTTAGTTATATGAATGCGCTTCACTCATTATATATCCAACGTAATATTGGTGTTTGACCAAACAATCATTTTGCACACCCAAGCGTAAAAATAAATATTGTATATCATTGCATTAGAATAGTAATTTGATTGAATGTTGTTATATCAAGTCATCAATAAAACCTTCCGTGAAGCAACAAGCCACTCACTCAAGCGGACACCATTTGGCGAATTGATCACCTCTCGTCTATAGCGAGATCAACAGCACGAGACGTGTACGACAGGGAAACATCATGGCATATCGCCCACAGTATTTAGTCTGACTGACTAATACTGTTACAAGTGTTAGTAGAGCTAAACATTGGAAAGCATAACATTAGATGGCGTGCTTCGCTATGATATACAAATATAATTAACACAGCCCGTGAAACAGCAATCCACTCTTACACAGTAACGCCTCTGGGCGTATTGATCACCACTCGTATCGAAATCAGCCTCAAAAGAGTTGCACAACGTACATCACAATGAACAGTTACACCCAAGAAACACAAACGTGCAATGTCACATAAAGTAATCGATGGCATAAGACAGTGCCAGTCACGACGAATAGTCTCACTCGTAAATGCTTATAGCACGTAACGTAAACCGACGTCATAAAATAATCATGTATAGTTACATTCGACAAATGGAACAGCTCTATATTACACACTATAATCGATAGCAAGATGACATTATTATATGAATACATTCTACGCTATGACAAACATCACGCACAATCGATATACCACTCGATAAACATAATCTATGCCATGCAGAACTATTATAAGCAAAATTACAAATGTTGTGTTATCTAAAGGTGCAAAGTACCCTAACACACTCGGATAAATAAGATGTAGTCGCTGGCTAGAATCACATATCTGCATCGAACTTTGTCTTTTGATCCCTCGACAGTACTTTTTGCAATACATTGATATTTTCAAAATAACAAAACGTTTCAATCCTCGGTTAGGCGTGTGGAGTATCATATTTAACTAAAACATTTTGAATTATAAAATAACATTCGACGGTTTTACACGTTCACGAGATCGTCACTGGAGAAAGTAACGCTCAACTCAATCTATATGTAGGTCATCGTTTTGGCTGATAACGCTTGAACATAATTGAAACTTTCCAACATCGATTCGTAGGTGTTTATTTTATCCCGATTTCGCACAGTTCCCAACTCTCCTGCAATTCCGGGATGTTAATAAACACGTGTTCACATTCGTCCCCGATACATTCACACTTGGCAGCACACGTGATCAGAGCCTCGTTTCCGGATGATGTGGTCCCACTCAATTTACATGTCTGGTAGATTCCAGAAAGTTCGTATTTCGACAACTTGGTTGTTCTAAACATCACCTCGAAGTGTGGCGTGGAGCAGACGAGGCGGCGACCAGTTATGGTGACCGTGAACGACGCCTTGATCGCTTCCGGCACACGTCTCTTGATGCTGAGGCCAGGAAACCAGCATTTCTGTCGCGGCTCAGGACTCCAATGGTCGCCTGTAAATGTGTACATGGCCGAGGTGGTCAAAGTGATGCACGTGGCATTGTTGGTGTCAACCAGCTGCACAGACTTTGTCACAGACATCGGCGGGTCCAACTCGAGACCTGTCGACTCCACAAGTTGTCTCTCGTGAGCCTCTACAACGACACAATTCATTTAATTGTTTCAGACACGAATACATGCACACATAACTTACATAATGATAGTGTTACGTATATCGGTACAGATGCAAAGGAAACAAGCTAATTAGATAAACGAATGTTCAGGTCAAATATTTAGCAAGAACAAGAAAAAGGTGTTTATTTTTTGACATCAATAAGTACATGAATTACTAATCATAATGGGACCATAAACAACACGTCATCATAAGTAATTTAAAACAGAACTGTTAAATGGGGTTCAGTGGTTCCTGGTAAGATTGAAAAGTCGCTATCACAGGAGCCACTCGTAGTAATTACATATATAGTTAAGATCACACACGAATGTATAGTATTTTATTCTTTAAAACGATTGTTATCTCTCAATAGTTAAAATTATCTCCTGAATAATTAAGTGACTATTATAAGATACATATAATATTTATTTGCATCTATCCATGTATATGCATATTACAATAATTATTACATTGTATACTTAACTGGCATGTGTACCAATCAGATATTGTACATACATTTTGATAAGTAATATACAAACCCTCGTAGCGTACCAAATTTGTTTCCAAAACTGCAATTACGCCAATAAAAATAAGAAGATTTAACAAACCATCTCCTAACATGGACTGCAGTACAAGTTTACGATTGCAACTATTCCAACATTTCTCGATTGATGCAAACATGTCCTGAATTCATAAGCACGATTTCTGTTTTGACTGTTTTCGACTGGGAACGTGTCATTCGGCGAACACGCAACTAGGATCTAGTTGCGTATTAGCGCCTCTAGCGACTAACGTGGATTTGTGGAAGCCCATTGTAGTGTCGTCAACAACTTGTATTCTGGTAAATAACAGTAATGACTTTATAATTACTGTTGAAACTGGTTGTGTTGTGTTAATACCTTTAGATGCATGCACCAAATAAAGTGTTTCCGTACATTTTAAATGATTTAAGATGTGATCATATTTTCACGCATACATAATGACCAGGCCATTCTTATACAGAACAAAGGACACGCTACAGTTCAGTGTTCGTGTTATGAGAGGAACAAAGTAATACCAATAGTAGTACCTGATGTGCGAAAATGTAGTTCGCCGATGGCTCCTACCACTGCAATTCGAAACAACTGATCACTGTATGCGCCAGCATCGTGAATGGTTCGGTTTCCTCCTGTCAGTTCTACTGAGACGAGTCTACAAGAAGCAGATAAACGTCCTGTCATCTACGACATGATATTGTGTATAACTGGTTTGATCACAGAATGCATAGCCTTGCAAAGTGGTCCTTCAAGCTACCAAAATGGATACAGAACA
The DNA here is from genome assembly GCA_964017155.1 of Oasisia sp. SBJ-2009. Lineage (NCBI taxonomy): Eukaryota > Metazoa > Annelida > Polychaeta > Sabellida > Siboglinidae > Oasisia > Oasisia sp. SBJ-2009. The sequence goes on along the minus strand of OZ024867.1, from coordinate 8,566,477 downwards.
AATGCCGTTATTTACCATTACTTCGACTTTCGTTTGATATTTCGGCTCTAAATAAACGTTTGGCTTTGGTTAGACCTGCACGCAGCAGCGATTTATATATCGGAAGCCACGTCAATATTGATGGTTCCAGTACGTCGCGGTCAATAGATTGTTACGGTGTTTTGCTAAGCTTTAAGTCACATGATGGATTGTTCAATTGCTATGTTGGTAAACAGTGATATACTGCTCTCAGAAGCATTGGTTACATCATAACGTAATTATGTTATCATACACGTTACATACTGGTTATTATTCCTGTCTGGTCTGTATCTACGAGACGGATCAAATCATTAAGTTATACATCACTGACTCATCTAATTCTAATCCTCAACGCGCCAACGTGATTTTATGTTCTTAAGCAGCATTGTACATGTCATTATATTACGTATGAAAAAGATGGTTTTGGCCAGTAACGGAAATATGTGTTACCTGTCTGGCGTGAACTGTACGTAATAAGCAACATCATTGACAATGTCTAGATCCGTCGGACAACCAGTTGTGTTGTAGACTTGTCTGTGGTTACCGAAGTAGTCGGAACATTCGATGTGCTTCAAGGCTAAAACACAATCACTGACATTTTAGATAAGAAATTAATAAATACACATAACCAGAGTATCTCAAGGTATGAATCTCAAAACAACAATTCTATCAGGTTTATAATTATGACTTTTAATCGCTAATGCATGGAGCACAACTAAATATGAGAACGGGGTTACGTTTATTTAAGTACTGGGCTTTTCATAAAATGTATTACGTATATTTTTGTATGTTTTAGTGAAACATTGCAACTTTCATATGGAGAGGAACATAGCATCCGCTGTTTTAAGATTTGGGAATACATGAAACTTGACAACATCTCTTGAGTGCGCAAACAACATGTCATCAAAACAACTCGTACCTCTTCTAAAACGTAGTTTAATGTCACATTGAAGTTTATGGAGACTTGTCAATGAAACATTGGCTGAAAAGCGCATAACACCAGCGTCAAATAGTTATATATCCTTTTCTGATTATTTAGCAGTAAAACTGGTGGAAACAATTATCAGAGAAGTGTCGTCATTTGAGCATCATTATAGCCAATATACAGTAGTTCAGAGAAAAATTGGCACGACACTTACTCGTATCTGTCCAACACATTCTCTTCTTATCGTAGTTGATGGCAATCGACGCCACATACTTCAAGCCTGTTGACATGATCTCTGTGACGTCACTTCCGTCCAGATTAGCTTTGTAGATACGAGTAAGAGGAGAATGCGTTACGTAAAACAGCAACCTAAAATATATATTTAATATGTGTTAGCAATGCGTGCCACCGACTCCCACAGTTCTTTCAAGAAGCAACTGAAGGCACTGTATTTATTATTATTAGTAGTAGTATTATATGGGCACGACAAATCGTGACATGATATCGCTACGATCACATTTTACATACACAACCAATACAACATTTGCTGTGCTGGTTAGAAATTGTTTACTATGAACGTCCTTTATCCTTTTATTCAGCACGTGAAATATATTTAAAATACTTTGTTTGAACAAATCTTGAAAAGTGTCAAATCTGATTTTATCAGAACAATAAACCGAAACCTGATATTCCTTAATAATGCTCCAGTCTAATGATTGATTTGAAAGTAGTCATTTTGAAAGGTGATCGCTATTGAATGTAATGAAACATCCCCGCTATATACATGTACACACGCACGTACACACGTACTCACGCTTATACGGACATATTGCAAATACGTTTTTCCTTTGAAAATAAGATTCGCGAATACACGTTGAATGATTGTTCAGTCAGATATCCTCACTGCTTCTCGTAATTGTTTCTTAATAATTCCATAATAATACACGTGGAATGATTGTTCGGTCGGATATATGGTTTCTTAATAGTTCAATTTTTGTTATACGATTTTGTAAATAAAAAGCTTACTTATTATCCATAACTTTAAATGACCATACTCTGGGTCTAATTAATTATTGCAGGTTGTTTTATGTTGAATGATGTCTAATCGAAATATCAATATGTAAATAATATTAATCTTTTGGATTGATATACAGGAAATCCAGCTATTTCATAAGGCATTCCACGGCAGGGCACGCATTAAAAGTGATGCATCTTAACTTTTATCTCAAAAATAACTATTCTTTCTGAGGTTAGATAAACGTAATTTTGTTTTACAAAATATGGAATAATAATATTATATATATGTATATATATATATATATATATATATATATATATATATATATATATATATATTATATATATATATATATTTCTCATAGCTGAAATTCATGCATTGCACGTGTTTGCATAAACATATTTTACATCCATTTGATGTTTTGCCAGTTATATATATATATATATATATATATATATATATATATATAACTTTCCAAACATCAAATGCATGTAAAATATGTTTATGCAAATACGCGCAATGCATGAATTTCAGCTATGAGAAATGCAACTAGAGTATTTTATATCTACGTTGATCAATCTATTTGAATTACTATCTATCAGTAATTAATTTTGTATAAGGAAAGCAGAAAAATTACGTTGCAAAGTTGAAAAAGTACGTTGCGTCGAATCGCTTTCAGCGAACTACATCATAATGCTATATTACGTATTAACACAAAGTATTAGGAAGTTTCGTCAGTACGTGTATGTGTGTGGTTGTGTATGTGTATGCGGATTACACATACACACAGACACACACGCACACGCGCTTATTTATAAAGTCATATTCGAAAGGTTTCGTGGCAAAATATTTGTTTGTTTTTATGTTTGTTTGTGTTTGTGTATGCGTGCGGTTGTTGTGAAATTCATACACCACACATAAACTCAGGCAGGCATACAACACACGCATGCAACCACACACACTGACACACACACAAACACACACAAACACACACACACACACACACACACACACACACAAACACACACACACACACACACACACACACCACGCGCGCATATGACACGCGTTTCCAAGACAACGCATCTCAGATCACATGCTATATGTTTACTACGTATAACATATGGTATGTACTTTGCACTAACAAACTGGGAATAGTATGATATGTGTTTTGCAATAATAACCTTATCTTCCTGGATGTTCGTGAAAATATTAAAATGTATATATACTGAGAATCGGATTGACCCATTTTATTTTAAGCCCCAAGTAGTCAAATAGGGCAAAATAAATGCACCCTCAAAATGACATGAGCGGCCATAGTGTTTGGTGGCACCACAAGAACACCTTCAGGGACTCGAGTGACACAACGGCCCACCATTTTGCAACTATGTGTGCGTATCTGCGTAACCTTAGCAGTAAGACAGACATGTGTCACGTTACCTCGAGTTGTGATCTACGGCCAAGCCATACGTTCCGCCGCTAGTGTTGACGACTGTCGTTCTCACACCGCTCTCCAACTCATACGATTCAACGTGTTTCCAGATTGTGAAGTACAGTTTGTTTTCTACTGGTTCATGGATTAGCTGTTGAATACTTGCCACTACAGAGAAAACAGTAGGAGCATGGTACATTTGTTATACATTTACTGACAATGTTTAATGTTGTTTATGCCAAATTCGATCTGTTTGTTTCTCGCCAGGCATCCTTAGCACTGAATGTCTGACGCAAGCAGAACCGACAGCTGCAGAATCAAATCATCAAATCACAAATTTACTCGTGATTTTATCCACGCTTTATCTACCACAACATACTTAATTGTATATGAAAATGGCTAGATTGTGTTAATATTATCGGTGCAGAAAACAAAACAATTGTGTAACGTGTTGGCAAAGAAAGATTTTGTAAAGATTAAAAAGTTGTTTTTAATAGATTGGTGGACCCGCTGGAGAGCTGCGCTGTGTATGTAAGGATATAACTTTGAGTGTTTCAAGAGGAACAAAACAATATCAATAATAATATTTCAACTAACTTGCAATAGTCTAAGTTATCTCCACTGCCAGCCTGGAATCGTATGCTATATAATTATAATTCTTTGCTTACTTTTATATGTGATTTACACAACTTCAAAAAATAGTCTTATTATGTCTATCTGTCTACCCGTATGAATGTATGTATGTATGTATGTATGTATGTATGTATGTATGTATGTATTTATTTATGTATGCATGTATGCATGTATGCATGTATGTATGTATGTATGTATGTATGTATGTATGTATGTACTGTGGATGTCCATCTTATCCCGACACCTCGTGATGATGAAGTCGATCATTGGCATATGATCGACTTCATCATCACGAGGTGTCGGGATAAGATGGACATCCACAGTAACCGGGTCATGCGTGGCGCAAACTGCTGGACAGATCACCAGATGCTGAGGTCAAAAGTGGCTTTCAGAATACGACAAAAGCACAACAGGCAAGGGACAAGTAAGCCAACCAAGCTGAACATTGCAAAACTAAGTACCACCAGCCATAGGGAGAATTTTGAGCAGAAGATGGACAGTGCTCTCGCCCAATGGGAGGAAAATGAAAATTCAACACCAGACGAGGAATGGGCTGCTCTGCAGCAGGTCGTGTACAACACAGCCAAGACATATCTTGGCAAGCCAGACAGAAAACACCAGGACTGGTTCGACACCAACGACCAGCAGCTACAGACTCTTATGAGCAGAAGAGACCAAGGCCACCAGAGAGTGTTGCAAACCAGGAGCATTAGATCCACCACTGCAGCATACAAAGATGCCTGCAGACTGCTACAAAAACACACCCATGCACTGAAGTCGTACTGGTGGGATAGGAAGGCAGTGGAGCCGCTCTGGACAATATCCCGCAGCGCATTATCAAGACAACATGAAGGGCTTCTACAATGGGCTGAAGGAAGTGTGGGGACCCAAAAAGAAGGGACCTGTTCAACTGAAATCAACAAATGG
>OZ024867.1:8454024-8556524 GCA_964017155.1 Oasisia sp. SBJ-2009 | reverse complement strand
TTTTAACGGCCGGGAAGGGTCCAGTCCAGTATATGGAGGAAGAAGAAGAAGACGAAGGAGAATAGGAAGGAGAATAAGAAGAAGAAGAGGAAGAAGAAGAAGGAGCAGAAGAAGAAGAAGAAATAGAAGACAAAAAAGAAGAAGAGGAAGAAGGACAAGGAAAAGCAGAAGAAGAAGAAGAAGAAGAAGAAGAAGAAAAATAATAATAAGAAGAAGATACAAAATAATAATAAGAAGAAGAATATGTTACACTATTTATCAGTAAGAATGATATCATGCCTTGTGTGTATATAAAAAACGTTTTATAAATTATTCAACTTTTAACTTGGTTTAAGTTTACAATTTTTATTTTCAGAGGTGTTCATCTACATGTATAAATTGCGAATTTATAAATCGGACAATCAGTTGTACGACGCATTATCATTATCAGTTATCCTACGATTTTACTGTATTGCTAATCCTGCATTATTATAAATTCCATAGTCATTTGAATTAGGATAGTCATATATTAAAAAAACGATATAAAATGTAAAATAACCATGCAACTATCAACAAAGATAGCAGTCTTACCGTCTGAGTTCGAACCCCAGAAACAGACCAATGTCAGGAATAGTATTCGAGACAGAAGCCCGGTTGACAGAGGTCTATGCGGTGGACGTCTAGTCAGGTTGTTCGGCCGGCGCGTAGACGACATCGTGGCTGTTCAGCGGTGATTGTCTCTCACAGTTGAGCTCCAAAAGCGTTGTGGTGAAATGTAGCGTCGCAATTGAATATGACAACGGAGCAGCGTGATTACGTATGTAATTAGCGGCTCGTAACTACAGACGCCGTCTGCTTGACGACGGACAAATCACTGTTTGCGTGTGACTGTGACAACTGGTGCAGTTTAGGTCACGTAACATAAAATGTAATTGTGTGTGTCTCTCCCTGGGTCTGTTTTTATCTAACTCTGTCTATGTCTGCGTCTGCGTCTGCGTCTGCGTCTGCGTCTGCGTCTGCGTCTGCGTCCGCGTCCGCGTCCGCGTCCGCGTCCGCGTCCGCGTCCGCGTCCGCGTCCGCGTCCCCGTCCCCGTCCCCGTCCCCGTCCCCGTCCCCGTCCCCGTCCCCGTCCCCGTCCCCGTCCCCGTCCCCGTCCCCGTCCCCGTCCCCGTCCCCGTCCCCGTCCCCGTCCCCGTCCCCGTCCCCGTCCCCGTCCCCGTCCCCGTCCCCGTCCCCGTCCCCGTCCCCGTCCCCGTCCCCGTCCCCGTCCCCGTCCCCGTCCCCGTCCCCGTCCCCGTCCCCGTCCCCGTCCCCGTCCCCGTCCCGTCCCCGTCCCCGTCCCCGTCCCCGTCCCCGTCCCCGTCCCCGTCCCCGTCCCCGTCCCCGTCCCCGTCCCCGTCCCCGTCCCCGTCCCCGTCCCCGTCCCCGTCCCCGTCCCCGTCCCCGTCCCCGTCCCCGTCCCCGTCCCCGTCCCCGTCCCCGTCCCCGTCCCCGTCCCCGTCCCCGTCCCCGTCCCCGTCCCCGTCCCCGTCCCCGTCCCCGTCCCCGTCCCCGTCCCCGTCCCCGTCCCCGTCCCCGTCCCCGTCCCCGTCCCCGTCCCCGTCCCCGTCCCCGTCCCCGTCCCCGTCCCCGTCCCCGTCCCCGTCCCCGTCCCCGTCCCCGTCCCCGTCCCCGTCCCCGTCCCCGTCCCCGTCCCCGTCCCCGTCCCCGTCCCCGTCCCCGTCCCCGTCCCCGTCCCCGTCCCCGTCCCCGTCCCCGTCCCCGTCCCCGTCCCCGTCCCCGTCCCCGTCCCCGTCCCCGTCCCCGTCCCCGTCCCCGTCCCCGTCCCCGTCCCCGTCCCCGTCCCCGTCCCAGAGACAGAGACAGAGACAGAGACAGAGACAGAGACAGAGACAGAGACAGAGACAGAGACAGAGACAGAGACAGAGACAGAGACAGAGACAGAGACAGAGACAGAGACAGAGACAGAGACAGAGACAGAGACAGAGACAGAGACAGAGACAGAGACAGAGACAGAGACAGAGACAGAGACAGAGACAGAGACAGAGAGAACGAGAGAGAGAGAGAGAGAGAGAGAGAGAGAGAGAGAGAAAGAGAAAGAGAGAGAGAAAGAGAAAGAGAGAGAGAAAGAGAAAGAGAGAGAGAAAGAGAAAGAGAGAGAGAGAGAGAAAGAGAAAGAGAGAGAGAAAGAGAAAGAGAAAGAGAGAGAGAAAGAGAAAGAGAAAGAGAAAGAGAAAGAGAAAGAGAAAGAGAAAGAGAAAGAGAAAGAGAAAGAGAAAGAGAAAGAGAAAGAGAAAGAGAAAGAGAAAGAGAAAGAGAAAGAAAGAGAAATAGAGAGAGAGAAAGAGAAAGAGAGAGAGAGAAAGAGAGAGAGAAAGAGAAAGAGAAAGAGAGAGAGAAAGAGAGAGAGAGAGAAAGAGAGAGAGAAAGAGAAAGAGAAAGAGAAAGAGAAAGAGAAAGAGAAAGAGAAAGAGAAAGAGAAAGAGAAAGAGAAAGAGAAAGAGAAAGAGAAAGAGAAAGAGAAAGAGAAAGAGAAAGAGAAAGAGAAAGAGAAAGAGAAAGAGAAAGAGAAAGAGAAAGAGAAAGAGAAAGAGAAAGAGAAAGAGAAAGAGAAAGAGAAAGAGAAAGAGAAAGAGAAAGAGAAAGAGAAAGAGAAAGAGAAAGAGAAAGAGAAAGAGAAAGAGAAAGAGCGCGCACGCGCGCGCGCGTACGAGCGAGCGAGCGAGCGAGAGGAGTTGAACATTATCTTGGATAGAAAGGAGATTAAATCTGGCAGTTAGCGTTGCGTTAAAAATGCTATTATTGTAATTCGTATCTTTTTTATTACAAGTGGAGCCTATAGCGTAATAAATTGTTCTGAAAGTTGAAATGTCATAACATTGTCATTTTAATCTGAGAATTCACAAATTGGTAGCTATATCATTACAACAAAATAAGTATCCCGTATTACGCTTGGTACTAATAAAACGATTCCGTATTCGTGTCAACATCATAAATAAATAAAATGGATACGTTTGATATTCATTGTTCGTACTTCGCTTTTCACTTTTGTTTAATACATTACATTTTTCATCGGTACTGATTTGGTTGTGCTACTTTTGTCTGGGCGACATTAACGTTTGGTACAGGACGTTACATCAATCGTCATAGTTTTTCAGTTGTTAGATAAAGGTTGGAACTTAGTGTTTCTGTAAATAAAATGTAAATTTATTAATATTTGAGAAATGTTTGCTGTATACAGCTTAATGGGCCCACTTTGTACGACTTTCCTGTATGAGTTATTTTTATTGTACGCATGCGTGGTTGCATATTATATGCTGCCTTATGTTAGAGTGTTACAAGGTAGTATTATTTTAAGAAAACCATTTAAATAAATGTGTACATATTTGCTCGTGATTAGTACACATACTCGTACAAATAATCGTCAGACTGTGATCTTGCACCATATAGTATCCTAACAACAATTTTCTTAGTAAAGTCGTCATATTTTAGTATTATAAAGTATTTTATTCATGCAGGCTACAACTTGTGCATAATTGTAGGTATCAACTTATAATAAACATGAACTATATAACAGTAAAAGCGTTATTCCCTTACCAATAATTGCACTAATATTGGCCCCCATTTTGCAAGCAGTAATATTATTAAAGTTTTATGCATGACAGCTTTATGAAAAGCAACATTACCTTCGCAACGACAATTGACAGCGTATACACTTAATTTTGTTGAGGCCGAATGTTCGGTATATGCTGCCTAGCGAAATATCAACTATATGTGTTTCCTCTCGTGCATTTTAAAACTACAAAAGTTAAAATGTACCAAATATTTCAGCGACCAAATATTTCGCCTAAATAATGAACTATTCTGTTGTTTTCTTCCGCTCGTGTGCGTCCGTTACATTGCCACGGAATTATACGACGCGGAAAAGTAAGACATTAGTGAAGAGTAAACAAACAAACAAACAAAATGCGATTGTAAGTGTGTGATAATGAGAAAGTGCGTCTGAATATTCTTGCCATTCAGGCTGCTACTGACGACTTAGTTTAATAGCAATAACGCCTTATAACTACTTAAATGATCATGAATTAAAAATGGACAATCATGTGTCTGAAGATATACCAGCATTTCCGGATATTGCTATTGACAGGAAAGCGATCATCCATGATAACTAATAAATTATTACGTATAATGTGCAATGCAAAACCTAGAAACAGCAAATACATACTTATCCACGTGATCAAAGATAACTATTTGAATATGATAAATGCAGCATATATAATAACTAAAGTTATTGTTATTGTTTTGAAACTATATTAATACATCATAGCTGTGTATCTGAATTTTGCACCCATCGTTTTCAACTGATTCAGCCTGTTCAGCTGTTAATGAACGATTACAAGGAGACAGCTCGTGGATATGAGCGGTGGCTCGCTACACGATGGCTGAGTATTGTTGATAGGACAAAACCTCGCTATCATTCTCCCATCATTCATATCATCCCCCCTCCCTCCATCCTCCACCCCTCCCCTTCTTTCCTTCTCCAACCCTTCCTCTCTCCTTCCCTCCCTACATGACTGCCTCCCTGCGCCCGTCCCTCCGTCCCTCGCGCCGTCGCTTACTCGCTCCATCACTCCTTCTCTCATTTCTTCTCTCCATCCGTCCGTCCGTCCGTCCGTCCGTCCGTCCGTCCGTCCGTCCGTCCGTCCGTCCGTCCGTCCGTCCGTCCGTCCGTCCGTCCGTCCGTCCGTCCGTCCGTCCGGCCGTCCGTCCGTCCGTCCGGCCGTCCGTCCGGCCGGCCGGCCGGCCGTCCGTCCGGCCGGCCGTCCGTCCGTCCGTCAGTCCGTCAGTCCGTCAGTCCGTCAGTCCGTCAGTCCGTCAGTCCGTCAGTCCGTCAGTCCGTCAGTCCGTCAGTCCGTCAGTCCGTCAGTCCCGCCCTTTCCCGTGTCCCGCCCCCTCCTCTCACGTCAAGAATTATCTGCAACAATGTAACACTCTGGACAATTATTTATACTCTATACATTTCTCAAGTTCATTCAGTTCATTCTGGATAAAAGAATATCTGGTTACAGAGACTGGTCAATATTTCTACTTTGAGCGGCGGCTGCATATTGTTGAGAAGACAAAACCTCGCTACATTCCTACTGCCTCCCTCCCTTAATCCCAGCTTCAGTCATCCCTCTCCTTCTCCCTCCATCCGTCTTCCATCCCTCCCTCCCATTCTTTTCCCAACATTTCCTCACTCCTTCCCTCTCTACCTGACTTCCATTGTCCCACCCGGCCCGACCCAGCCCGGCTCTATACTGCTCCAGTTCAATCGGTTAATTATGGGTGAACGAATACCTGGCTACAGAGGGTGGTCGATATGTGTACGCGCAACCTTCGCATATTAATTACAGCGTGGTTGAATGCTTCCCAGAGACGTCGAGATGGTGTTCAATTGAACAGGTGCAAGAAGGTAAAGTGTGGATCACTCGGAACAGTCCGGAGGGCAGTACATTAAAATATATCAGAATTTACCTTTTCATTTTTTACAGATACAATGAATGTTACAATACAAGTTCGTTTCTAAATTATCGTCTAGACAAAGTGACTGCAGACAAACGTAACGACAAGTATAATCAATAATATTCTTCGAGACAGGTATTATTCAACTAAATGGCGCTACTTCGGTGACGCAGCTGCGTGTGTGGTCCTCATATGCTTGATTATGGAGACAAACGTGGGTGGTCGCGAGCAGTGTCCTTTGTAATGGTGTTATTTGATTAAATGGGTTGAAACATTTGCACTTGGTTTGAGTAGCTGCTTAGTGTAAAGTTCATAATTTTTCCGACTGACTTCATCAATAGATTTTATTGCCCCAAAGCAAGAATACGGTGACAAACTATATATTGTAGGCGTGTTAGTGATCATCAAATCAGTTGTATACGTGTACGATATAAAACGTTTTTCTAATTTACTCAATCCTTTGACAAGGGGTGGAGTGAAAAATTCTGGTGTCTGGACATTTCCTAAACGATTCCTGTGCGGATATGTTTCAAATCGATACACCGAGATATTCAATCTACCGTATCTGCATGACTACTGTACCTGAAGTGACTGTACATATGCGAAACTCTGTTTATTTATTTTTATAAGAAAACACTCTGTTGTTGCTCCGAAACGCGTACGCGTTTGGACGTCAATGCTTCATGAATATTAATATGGACTGATTTGTATGGCGTTTGAAATTCGTTTAATTGGTTGTAGATATTTACACTATAAATGTAACCGTTTATACTTCAACAAGATACATGATATGTTGATCTGTAGGTTTATAGTATATATGTAGCACGACAACATATTACTGTGTTCGCTCAGCGACAAATCAATCCAAACAAAAACGACAATTTACATTTTGAGTTGATATGAGCTATTTAAATAAATCAATCGCAGTTTAAGCGTAAAATGGCTGCCCACAGTGATCTGTGGAGTCCAAATTTGGAGAGTAAAAAGTTTATTTTTGAAATATGTCGCGGCTCCATGCTCAGCAAATATTTTTTTGCAATATTTAACAAGATTGCCACCTAAAGATTTAACTCAAGATGGCAGGTGGACTAGGAAACCGACATTTGGAAACTTTGGCGGTATCGAGAGCCCAACCTATCTATCAAAATATACCCCGCACGTCTTAGGTATATGTCGATTTTATTTTTTAAATAGATTAACACTACTAGCACCTACACAATCAGCTGATGCTCTCTTCCATTCATTCACTGTTCTTTGTGAAAATGAGAATGGTCTAATATCTAGTCTACACTGTTTCTTTGCTAATGTAACTCCATATCCTCTAGTCCTTCACCGAGAGACAAATATTTCTGTCTGGCACTTACACTTCCCAAAATTAAACAGTTTTTGCCACTTCTCAGATCATTCTGTCAACTTATTAAGATCATCTTGTAATGTATGAAAATATGATCTATGTCTATGGAGAATTAGCAAAATGGAAACATCTTCGTGATGGACAACGGCTACGATACAAATATGTAATCAAACGACACCTAAGGGATACACACATCACCGTAGACCACTGGGAGACTCTTGCCAAGATCGACAACAGTGGAGGCTGGCCATTCACAAAGGAAAAAGCCATATTGAAGAAAATATATCACAAAAATACCAACATGATCACAACTTCCGCCATGGCTTTCTTGATGCTTCTGCCCCTACCATCTTCTGTGTCAACTGTGGGAGAGGCTTTAAATCACAAATTGGACTATTCTCTCACCAATGACCAAAGCTCGTCACGGACACGATGCACAGCAAAGAAGAAGACAAATAAATGTTCAAAATGGTGACAACGTAACCGTCGCTCTCCCTGTTGCATTGTCAGTCGAGTGTATCGGCAAAGGTTCAGCTGTCGTGATGCTAATCAACTAAAAGGTCAGCTGTCCTACTGCTGGTCGACCGTAATTACTTTCTGCTGTCGATTTAATGGTGTACACCAATTACACTAATTGAGCTAAATGGTGCGACATCAAGGCAATTAGTGTCGCTGTCGTGCTTACATGTATGCGTTAAATAATACCATGTGACATTTCTGCTCATGCGCGATAAATGTAAAATCATCAATGTGCAACAAATCACAAAGCAGTTATAGTGTATATACTGCGGGGTGTTATTCAACGTTCCACTTGTGATTAATGTGAAATGTTCCTTAACTTTGTTTCACTACATTTTAATATTACGTTAGTTTATATCACCGTCACGGATTATGGCAATCTGAGGCAAAACACAATGATGACAGGTCATATTCTACCTTATGCCAATAGTGTATAATGTACATCGGACGAAAGGTGTATTTAATATGATATTCAGCAGGAAGCAGTAACGTACTGGTAACGAATGACAACCGACGCGCATGCGCAGAAATGTCATCCGGATATTATTTAACGCCCGATCGAGTAGCGGTGGGGAACACTTGTTGCTTTGATTATGCCCCGCTTGCACACGCCATAGCACTGTTGGTCAACCACCACGTCACGTGATAAAACTATAGACAACCTGGACTCAGGGGAAATAATCCCACACATGCTTTCACGGAATTAAATATCTGCGTGTGTAGGTCCAAACAACTTGCAGAGATGATTGGATGCTAAACAGTTGTTATGTGTCAAGTGCATGAACCTAACCGCAAACACGCGAGCATGCATGTCTGGCGCGAGTATGGAATATAGATAGGTCTGCATGTTGAAGGTTTATTGCGTGCAAGATGTGTTTAGTTACTTTTGCAAGCCCTGAGCAATGTTTGCAATTTGAATGATTCCACTCGCAACGTCTTGAAATGGTAAACAAACCATGCAGTTTCAAAACAAAATTATCCGTCCGTCCGTCCGTCCGTCCGTCCGTCCGTCCGTCCGTCCGTCCGTCCGTCCGTCCGTCCGTCCGTCCGTCCGTCCGTCCGTCCGTCCGTCCGTCCGTCCGTCCGTCCGTCCGTCCGTCCGTCCGTCCGTCCGTCCGTCCGTCCGTCCGTCCGTCCGTCCGTCCGTCCGTCCGTCCGTCCGTCCGTCCGTCCGTCCGTCCGTCCGTCCGTCCGTCCGTCCGTCCGTCCGTCCGTCCGTCCGTCCGTCCGTCCGTCCGTCCGTCCGTCCGTCCGTCCGTCCGTCCGTCCGTCCGTCCGTCCGTCCGTCCGTCCGTCCGTCCGTCCGTCCGTCCGTCCGTCCGTCCGTCCGTCCGTCCGTCCGTCCGTCCGTCCGTCCGTCCGTCCGTCCGTCCGTCCGTCCGTCCGTCCGTCCGTCCGTCCGTCCGTCCGTCCGTCCGTCCGTCCGTCCGTCCGTCCGTCCGTCCGTCCGTCCGTCCGTCCGTCCGTCCGTCCGTCCGTCCGTCCGTCCGTCCGTCCGTCCGTCCGTCCGTCCGCCCGCCCGCCCGCCCGCCCGCCCGCCCGCCCGCCCGCCCGCCCGCCCGCCCGCCCGCCCGCCCGCCCGCCCGCCCGCCCGCCCGCCCGCCCGCCCGCCCGCCCGCCCGCCCGCCCGCCCGCCCGCCCGCCCGCCCGCCCGCCCGCCCGCCCGCCCGCCCGCCCGGTATATCTCAACTCGCAGACTCGTTCATTTCACGCGGCTAAGACCCTCCACGCCGCAGAAGAATAATCGACTGAACCCTTTCTTGCATTCGCTATTTTCATCCATTAATACAGTGTTCGGCAACTGTGCGGGATAGCAATGTATAATCATTTGAGAGTCGCCCATTGTCTAGAACAGAGTCGCCCCCCCCCCTTCAGTTTCGAACGGAGACAGCACGTGACCACGGGCGGAAGCGCGTCACCTGGTGGTCGCGGATTAGTCAGCGGACAAGACCGTGTGTTGCAACCTGTGGCTAGCGGTCAGTGGCAATGGTCCAGTTGACTATAGTAGCACTCTCGCAGACGCAAACACACGATTATTCAACCAGCGGAACACCTGATAAATAATAGACAACCTGCACTCTTCGGACAATTATACCACAAATGCTTTCACGTAATGAAATATCTGCGCGGACAAGTCCTACACGCTTTGAGTCATCGGATGCTGAAAGGTTGCTACATACAAATTGCGTGAACAAAATGGATGTGGTGTGATGATAAAATATTATTATATTCATTGTTATAATGAAAATTGTAATTTGCTGCAGCTCATAATGACGATAATAATATATTATTATATTATTTATCAGTAATTAAACCATTTCGCGCGAGCGAATGCAGTAAGTTTTATAAATATTTGCGCGCACAAACGTGATATCCAATGTTTTGTTGTGTAAAGCTAACATATATTTTTATGGTAACCGCGCAGCCGCTGATGATGTCGAGTTGCCGTCGAAATCTGCGCGTTTGTTTGGTTAATTTTCTTCGTTAGAGGAATGCAAGTAAATGTTTGTTGTATCGTAGTGTAGAGGGTTTATATAATACACACACACACACACATATATATATATATATATATATATATATATATATATATATATATATATATATATATATATATATTTTTTTTTTTTTTTTTTTTGACTCTGATACATCATTCTGTTTCTAAAATGGCGTAGTCCGTAGACTATTGATGGCTATGTGTTCTAATGTTTTTATTCTGGTAAACCGTTGATATTAAAAATATGATTGTTGTTGAAATTTGAATAACAAATTTATGAACTCTGTTAGGCCCGTATCGTGAAAGCGTTGACTTTTGTTTCCTTTAAAAAATAGTAAAACATGTAAGTTCTTATATAGCGCAAAATCCAATCCTCAGGGTTGCTTAAAGCGCTTTACACTTTACTTTCCTAGCAGACCTGTTCAATCAGACATCATCTCAAATTATCTGCATGAAAATCATTCAGCCATATAATCATTCAGCCATATATGCTGCAATTACTGCGCGAAGGCTGCTCGTACACATATCCACCACTTGTCTATAGCCAGGTACTCATTTATATAGCTGAGTGAACACTTATTTTACACAATTGCCTCACTAATTGGTTATCAATATACCCTTTATTTTAATAATCATATTTACACGTAATTTATTTACTTATCATTTATTACTGGAAATATGTATAACGTACACATTATATGTACTGTCATTTACTTTAACAAATTTAATAATATTAATTTGATGTAACTTATTTATATTCCGCATATATACATGTGCAGATAATTATGTTATGTAGCCACATCGCCTCTGAGTGGATTTTATCTAGATTCATGGCGCTGTATTTATATAAGTGTAGGGCCTACATAGTATTATTTTAATGATTCTTTTGATATATTGTTTGGTGGTGCAATAATGTAATTCCCCCCGAATATAGAATAAAACCTATATGTCATCAGAATCATGACTTAGTAAGAAATTAACTGACCATACAGAAATGTACAACGATTCGTTGAATATAATAATAATTAGTATTTTGTTTAGCTTGCAAGTGCACTAGTGCCCAATGAGGCGTAAGACCACCAAAAGGTGCACGTCCGCCATTCCCCGACCGAAGAGTTCCCTATAAAATCAGCATTATGCAGGTTGTGTGAATTTCTGTGAGCACATATGTAGTGTAGAGTGATTATAAATGATGTTTTTGTGCAGCGTGTCATCAGAGCTGTCAAATTATGACAGCTGTCAGTCGGTGCATTTCTGCGTATTAATACAGTTGTCATTTTGCTTGGTGATGTAATCAGGGGCAATCCGTGGTAGGTTCAAGCAGAAATGGAGGGGTGTAAGGTTTGAAAGACGTTTGTGGGAGCCTGAGGTATTAAAAGTTCACGAATTTTTCACTGAACCTCTGTCTATGGATGGTAAATATGCTGTGAAATTGTCAATAGGAGAGCTGATCAAGATTAATAGGAAATGAAGGAAACGTTATAATGGTCGCCTATGGAAAATGCAAATGTGGTCTGAGTCCATGACTTTCGATCAATAGGTGGCTCCACATGGTGGATCGGAGAACAGTTACATTATTTTTGTATAAGCGTAAGTTCGAATACTTTGCGTATAGTAGAAAGAAAACCGGGTAAATTGTAATAAACAGGCAAAATGGTAGGTTCTGTTGCACTATTTGTGTGTAGGTTTAGATATTAGTCTAATGATTTCAGAGCAGACCGCGTCCCGGCCAAATTGTGATGTTGCATTGGACGTCGCTAGGTGGCGCCGTTGGTCGCGTGAGTCCGCACTGGTGGGGGTTTTCCAGTTTGACGTCATTCCGCCTCGACTTCGATTCTCAGTAATCTCCGCCATGTTCCGTCGACTGGCTACTTTCAGTGAATTTTAGAAGCTCAGTTCGCGTTAATGGTTGGCGTTGGAAGGCGAGCTGATCGGGGTCTTTCTGCGTGTCCAGTGAGTATAAATAAGTAGGATGATTGAAAGGGTAATTGTACTCTTTATTCCTAACGCCAATAATACATGATATTTTCCAATCATCAGTTGACTCTGGTCAAGTCCCCAATGCCTGGAAGGAAGCAAACATAACTGCAATTTTCAAGAAAGGAAGCAGGGCAGAAACTTCAAACTACAGACCAATATCCTTAACACCTGTGATTTCTAAACTTCTTGAACACATAATTCATAGCCACATCATGAAACACCTTGAACAACATCACATCCTAACTGACCACCAACATGGGTTTCGTGCAAAAAGATCAACAGAAACTCAACTAATTCAAACTATCCATGACATAAGCAAATCCCTTGATGAAAAGAAAACTGTAGACATGGCCATTCTAGACTTCACTAAAGCATTCGATAAAGTTCCACATAAAAGACTAATTCACAAACTAAAATACTATGGCATCACAGGCCCAATATCATCATGGATAGAAAGCTTCCTTACAGAAAGAACCCAACAAGTTGTAATAAATGGATCAGCATCCACACCCATCCAAGTCACCTCAGGGGTACCACAGGGAACGGTACTGGGGCCCCTCTTTTTCCTACTATACATAAATGACCTACCCAATAATCTCACTTCAAATGTTCGCCTTTTTGCAGATGACTGCCTACTATATCTACCAGTTAAATCCGACAATGACACTTCTCTCCTCCAAAATGATCTACTCAAACTCGAGGAATGGCAAAACACTTGGCTTATGAAATTCAATCCCACCAAATGCTTCACAATGACATTAGCTTCAAGAAAACCGACACCAAATCACTACACCTTCTGTGGCCAACAACTTAAATCTGTTCAATCTCACTGTTATCTTGGAGTACAAATATCAAATACTTTAAATTGGACAACACAATGCAACTCAGTCGCTAAGAAAGCACAACAGACACTTGGAGTCATAAGGAGAAATCTAAATAAATGCCCAACCCACATTAAATCTATAGCTTACACAACCCTTGTCCGACCAATACTTGAATATGCGTCAGCATCATGGGATCCACATTGCCTAAAACATATTAAAACCTTAGAAAGAATCCAAAGACAAGCTGCCAGATTTTGCACACAAAACTATTCTAGAGAGCCAGGAACAGTAACCCAACTTCTTAAAGACCTCCAATGGGACACCCTTCAAACAAGACGAAAAATTAAAAGACTTAGCATTATATACAAGATGGAACATAACCTTATAGATATCCCGCTAGATCACTATATCCAACACAACACTAGACCCTCACGTAAACATGACAGTCAGTTCTTGCAAATTAGACACTCTGCAAACATATTTGGAAACAGCTTCTTCCCAACCACAATTAAAGAATGGAATTCTCTGCCCCCAAACACTGTCTCAAGTAAATCACTAAACTCATTTCAAAAAAATTTAAACCAACATTTTAACAACTAATCCAAATGACCCACCATGCGCACTGGCGTGATGTGTCCCCAGGACATTTTGCCAGTAAACATACAGATACAGATACAGAGCACGAAACAGACAATGTTATCCCCGGTGAATCATAGATCACTCATCGTTTCGAGTCATTCTCTCAAATCAATCTGACTCGGACGCTTTTGTGTTGACAGTTCGCAACTGCAACGCATTTATATCTGAAACTTCAACTCGCGTAGTCGACACGGTTTGCGCAAATTGCTCTACAGTTGTTTGTTGTAAGTTTAAACCAAAACTGTTCAGCGCTTTACTAGTTATATCCGCAAATTCGCATAGCTTATTTACCTTTCCTTCTAACTTAGACTCAACTGGGATGTGACTGTGTTGGTGATGTGCCCTTATCGGACCACCTTCAACTCTCACTGCAGACTGGTGTATATTTACGGTTCTCGAAGTCGTAGTATAATGCTGCATTAGGAAATTCTCACATTTGCTGTGTATGCAAGTTTGTGACCCTGCCTTGACCCGGTTGCATAAGGTCACCAGTCATAATTTAACAGGGGGAGTGAGTTGAACTTTCCAGTTCACCAACTGGTCAGGTGTTTACCATCTGAAGGAGGTCTTTCCAAATGCAGTTTAATCCATTTTTGTTGACATGTAGCATTAATTCCCCTGTATGTTTCAGACTTCAAACATTTATTTAATATTAACCTTTTTTACACATGTGGGATGACTATTTTCATGATTTGTTGTCGTTATTTATCCAGACAACGCTGCAACCACAAACGTGGGAAATGACAGCGTATTAAATATAAATAATATAACTTTTACATATTGTGACATTGTGGTTGACTTTTTTCAGTGATGTTGAGTACACATTCTTACAGTTGACACATTTTCCCAGCAAACAAGGAACGATTTCTGAACCAGATGTCATGTGTCATACTGGTTCATAATTGGTACCGCTCCACCAGTACGTGTTTTCATGTGTATTCACATGAATACACGTGTTCTGCCTGTTGTCACAAGTTTTGAACAAGTTTGTCATGAGTCGTACTGGGTCAGATCTGGTACAGTTTCACTGGTACGTGTCATCACGTGAAAAACTCGTGATTTCACGGTAAACGGCACAGAATCCAGTGAATTAACGTACGGAAACACGTGAATTCAGCCAATTCTACTCGTGAATTCACACACAGAACATGTCAAATCACGGGTTGTTGTTTGCTGGGTTCGGATAACACACCAATAGTATAACTAAGGCAGTGTCGGCGAGGTTGCCCTGATGCGGACCTCCCTCAACCACCCATGTTCGTTGATGCTCCCGACATTCTCAGTATAATAATTGTTAATGTTTACACTGGGTATCCTCTCCATTCTTCTTTACTTGGCATTTGGTAAATGATCGGCAAAGGTGGCACGGCAGTTAAGGAGAAAAGGGGTGTCCAGAGACATAGGTTCACCACTGCGACCTAGTTAGGTCTAGACTGTGTAGTTGTGTGTAAAATTACGCCGTTTTATGAAGCCAGCCCCACATGTACAAACATACTACTGGTACTAAGAGTAAGACATGTTGTGATGCAGGAGACAGCCGAACAGATGGAAACGGCAAGAAACCTATCCTCAGAGTTCGAGGATGACAAACCACCGGCACCCCCCGTGAGACTTACAAGTACTAAGTGAGTTATTTCTTTTGTTACCAATGCCAGCGTGTATGTTGACTAGTGACGTATTGCTTATGGGCAATTCCACGCTGTCGAATGTACATTTAGGACACTAGCTATGTATCAAGGGATAGAAAGTGTCACGACTAATTGCTGTCGGATGTTATATGAACCCACTAGGACATAATTGTTCCATATAAAGTTTGTTCCCTCCTGTAACCATTTTGGCCATGTACAGTGAAAAACATGCATGGTGTCGGACATATTCACACAGACCTAAACTGTTCACCCTAGTAAGGTTATGTCCTAAACTCCGTGATGTGTGAGGGTACATTATAAATATTGTATTAATCTGTTCACTAAACCCCCCAAAAAACATGTTTTCGTGATGTATACAATAATGTGAGATGAATTTGTATTGTGTTGGACGTACTTTTATTTCGTCTCGGACATAACATACCAAAAATATAATTATGATTATATTTTCCAAATCAGATATCCATATTGACAGAAATACAATTAGGAGCTTAGATTGAATCCTCTCTTTGTATAAAAAAAACAAATAAATTCAAAGTGTTGATATTGACAAATGTCCACTACAAATACAGTCAGACTGAAATGAGAGAATCTTGTGCTGTCATTCTGGACCATGGCAAGTTCATTCACTCGACTTTACTCACCTCTACAAATGAGTATCTGACAGTGGCTGATACATGTATTTGAATACAACAAAACATTTTGTGCATAAATTTTGTCATGGCTGAATGATTCCTGAAGAAGTGGTGGTCGATCGAACATGTGTGCCACTGAGTAAAGATACAAATCAGTAGTCCTAGACACCATTCCATGCAATAGCCTACCTACAGCTAGTTAACCTCTGCATAGCTTTCTTCTGTAATTGATACAAACTTAACAGAAACATATTTTGTGGGACGACTACGTTAAATCAAGTGAAGTAAGGAAAATTATCATGATGATATTTTGTCAAACAACAATAATAATAAAGCTTTATTGTCATATTCAACGTGCATTACATGATGAATTGGAATGTAGCCTGGCGTTGACTCATAGTCATATAATGTCTATATATACAATAAAATGAAATATGGCAAATAAATATATAGATATAAGATATACATTGTACATGATTTGTTCTTTAAAATGAAAACATTATTTTAATATAATAAATAAATAAAACAAAATTTAAATAATAAATTATTTATTTAACAATAATTGTGGTGTAAACTAGTTAATAAAGAAATATATATAAAATGTTCTTTAAAATTGTTTAAATATCTATATATATATATTATCTTCTAAAAATAAAATACAAGATATAAATAAGTACGTAATAGTAAGAGCCACACCTTGTCGTCATTCACCGGCGCCATCTTATCTCTCAAATTTGATTGGTGACACTGACAATGACGTTGCTTATGTCCAGGGATTCGACACTGTCGGTTGACATGAAACCTTTACCCAAGGAGCCGGACGACGAACGGAAGAAGAAACAAAGGACTATGAAAGGTTGGTACGACTTTGTTGTCACTGTCTATGTAATAATATTTACTTTATTGTCTATTCAAAGAATGGATATACATTTTGCCCTTAGGAGGGTGCATAAAACATTTAAATCACATAGTATAGTCGCGCCTCGGTATAATGCAGACTTTATTATGCGGTAGATGGGGTCCACGAAATGGAACCGTGGTATAAATGAGACACGTTATACATTATATTCCGCTAGGGGTGCCTGCACGCTTACATTTTTTCGGTTGTTATAAACTTTCCGATTGACGTTTCTGCACGTGCACGATAAATGTAAAATTTTCAATATGCAGCAAAATGACAAAAGCATTTTTGCTATAAATGCCATGGGCTGTTCGTTAACTCTCCTGTAATGATTACTGTGAAGAATTGCTTAACATGTTGTTTAACACATTAAAATATTATGTTTGCTTAAATCACTGTCATGGATTACGGCGCACTACAGTCAGGTGATTTGTGCTTGCTATCACAGCGTCAACCGGAACGTTTATAATGCCGGAAAAATGTAAGCGCTACAACGCCCCCACCCCCCGAAAATGCCACAAAAGCAACTGAAGCCAATGAGCTGGCTGCATGGTCTATGCGTGATTTATAAAACTAATTGACAACCAACGTAAATGTGCATTACGTTAAAATAGTATCCGCTGTCGAATGTTGAACTGAGTAAAACTTGCGAATGGTGTACAGTTTTGAAATAAATACAGAGCCAACGCGCTTCATCTAGCCATGCGAACTGAGGCACAGCAATAACACAGTACTGCTGTCGCGGTCTAAAATAATCTTGAACTCGGCAGCAGAAACGCACAAATGAGTTGATATGTTGCCAAAGTCGGTCAAATATTAATACCTAGATATGCTAACCTTTGGCTTGATTTCATATTTCAATCAATCCCAAAATATAAATTTAAATCACACATTTCGAACCATGGGCTATCCCAACCCAGGGACTGTACTGTAGAAGAGACCTTTTGCTTTTAAGAAGATTCTCAATTTCTTACCCAGTCAAATGCTGAGTTGACAAACTTGATACTATTTTTATCCTGACGCGGCCTGTCGAAATAATGATTTTCTGTCTGGGTACTAAACCCAATCAGCCTCGGCAGCATTGCCAGTAGAGACTGCTTTGAAATTGGACTAGATAACTTGTACACATCACAGAACTAAACTTTCAAATTGTGAACATTGTTACACACCATTACTTTTCCTCCAATGTATACCTAATATTACTATTACCTATATAGGTGCAAGTTGAAAACTTGTGTGCATTATTTGAATATCTCGACTGTACAAAACAACCAACAGCAAACGCTGAAACAGGGCTTTATGCAGGACCAAATTATTGCCAGTCACACATGTTTTGTGTGTTAACTGTTAAGCCAGTTGACAAACTTTAAATGTGTCTGATGACACAAACTGGACTATAACCACACATGTGACACCATTTTCACTCACTTTTGACGTGTAATTGACAATATCTATGATTTTGGAAGTTTGTTTGCTCCTTCAATTTTACTACCCATCCACAACGGTTTCTACCCATCCAAATGACGGGTGGACAGGTTTCTGCATAAAGCATGTGCTGAAACCTTTGTCGATTTCATTTGTGAAATTGAATAGATTAAAAAAAAAGTTAACAAAAGTTTGCATTTAGCACTTTTTCAAATTGTTGTGGGGTGTTTGCAGGTGGAAGGGTGTACAGACCGAGCGATAAACCCGTCATCTCTCCACCCTCAAACTTTGAACACACCATCCATGTTGGCTTTGATCCCCACACTGGGGAGTTCACGGTAAGTGATGGGAGGGGGGGGGGTCATTTCACAGACATTCAGTGACCTTCTGGTGAATTTGTAAACCTGAATTGGCTGCTCGAAATAGATTTCTCTGCACAATATTGATTTTGCACACTTGAAAACTGGAGGTGCCACGATAAAGTTATATATATCCTGAAAATAAAACAGAATTTGGAAAACTGTCCAATGGATTGTATTTACATATATTTGCATAGGCAATTATTTGTTTTTAAATACATTTATGTGTATTTGACCCCATATCTGCACTATGCATGACTTCACGTGTGCCCGTTTACCTGTTCAAACAAACTGTAAGGATGCATGTATTCGAAGCAGAATACTAGTGACATTTCGCTTTCTTTGAGCCTACTGCTCGACTCATACCTTATTTATCTACACATTATTGCATTTATGTAAATATTGTATACATACATTTTTATTCATGTATTTTAATGAAGTGATTTAATATGATTTGACATTTTTATAACTTACATATATTACATATTATATTTATTGTGTTTATATATCTGTCTGGTTGAATGTTTAATATATTAATAGTCTTGTACAGTGCTTTGAGCATTTTATTGGAAATTGCACTTTATAGCATAAATATTATATTATTTTCTTTTTTTACCTGTTTGTATGTATATATATATATATATATATATATTACCATTATCATTATATTGCTTACCTATGTGTAAATGTATTATTAATGTATTATTATTATTATTTTTAATATACATGTTTATCTGAGAGCATAAGTATTATTAATAAATTATAATTTATATATATATATATTTTTTTTATATATATCTGTGTGTCTAGATATCACAGGGTGCGAAATAAGGGGATGAGTAGTTTTAGAACTCGGACTAGTACAGTTCTAGTAGAGTAGTCCAGTCGGACTAGCTATGACTTCAAAATGGCAGTATTACTTTTAGTTTACCGAGATGATTAGAGCATACACTACAAATATTCCAATATATATATATGAATATTGTAGTATATATATAATTATATATAATATAATATATAAACATATTCTATATATAATTAATATGTAATAATGCCTAAGGACTAGTAAAACCAATTCAGGACTAGTCATCTATAAATCAGCTAGTCCGATACCAGCTTGCGAAAAGTATTGTGCACCCTGTATCAGATTACTAATCACCCACCGAAGAGTAAAACATGTGGATGAAACTACAGTAATGTCATCATCAGGCACAATTGGCAGCAGTGTGAGAGAGAGAGAACTATTACTATAATATTATTCACCTGTGTGTTTGTATTATTACATCATTCACCTGTGTGTTTGTATTATTACATCATTCACCCGTGTTTGTATTATTACATCATTCACCTGTGTGTTTGTATTATTACATCATTCACCCGTGTTTGTATTATTACATCATTCACCTGTGTGTTTGTATTATTACATCATTCACCCGTGTTTGTATTATTACATCATTCACCTGTGTGTTTGTATTATTACATCATTCACCCGTGTTTGTATTATTACATCATTCACCTGTGTGTTTGTATTATTACATCATTCACCCGTGTTTGTATTATTACATCATTCACCTGTGTGTTTATATTATTACATCATTCACCTGTGTGTTTGTATTATTACATCATTCACCTGTGTGTTTATATTATTACATCATTCACCTGTGTGTTTGTATTATTACAGTATTCACCTGTGTGTTTATATTATTACAGTATTCACCTGTGTGTTTGTATTATTACAGTATTCACCTGTGTGTTTGTATTATTACAGTATTTACCTGTGTGTTTGTATTAATACAGTATTCACCTGTGCGTTTGTATTATATTCCAGTATATTGTATTATAGTCCAGTATATATTTGTATTATATTCCAGTAAAAAATTATATTCCAGTATATTACATTATTCACCTGTATGTATTATATTACTACATCATTCACCTGTGTGTTTGTATTATTACATCATTCACCTGTGTGTTGTATTATTACATCATTCACCTGTGTGTTTGTATTATTACATCATTCACCTGTGTGTTTGTATTATTACATCATTCACCTGTGTGTTTGTATTATTACATCATTCACCTGTGTGTTGTATTATTACATCATTCACCTGTGTGTTTGTATTATTACATCATTCACCTGTGTGTTTGTATTATTACATCATTCACCTGTGTGTTTGTATTATTACATCATTCACCTGTGTGTTTGTATTATTACATCATTCATCTGTGTATTTGTATTATTACATCATTCACCCGTGTTTGTATTATTACCTCATTCACCTGTGTGTTTGTATTATTACATCATTCACCTGTGTGTTGTATTATTACATCATTCACCTGTGTGTTTGTATTATTACATCATTCACCTGTGTGTTTGTATTATTACATCATTCACCTGTGTGTTTGTATTATTACATCATTCACCTGTGTGTTTGTATTATTACATCATTCATCTGTGTATTTGTATTATTACATCATTCACCCGTGTTTGTATTATTACCTCATTCACCTGTGTGTTTGTATTATTACATCATTCACCTGTGTGTTGTATTATTACATCATTCACCTGTGTGTTTGTATTATTACATCATTCACCTGTGTGTTTGTATTATTACATCATTCACCTGTGTGTTTGTATTATTACAACATTCACCTGTGTGTTTGTATTATTACATCATTCACCTGTGTGTTTGTATTATTACAGTATTCACCTGTGTGTTTGTATTATTACAGTATTCACCTGTGTGTTTGTATTATTACAGTATTCTCCTGTGTGTTTGTATTATTACAGTATTCTCCTGTGTGTTTGTATTATTACAGTATTCTCCTATGTATTTGTAGGGAATGCCGGACTCATGGGCAAAGCTGCTACAGAATTCCAACATTTCTCGCGCGGAGCAGCAGAAGAACCCCCAGGCTGTGCTGGACGTACTCAACTACTACGACACATCCTCAAAGGAGAAGAAGTTGTCCAAGTATATGACTGACCAGCAGAGTCCACCAAAGTCCAGAGGTACACAGACATGGTCAGAGGGCTTTGTGCTGGCCAAAATTTGTGCCAATAACAACGTTTTTGTTGTTGACATATGCGTGGTAACTGGCGTAATGTACAATGTTACAAGAATCCCATTACTAAGAGTTACAATGGTGTTGTCAGTAATATTAACATTAGCCATTGGTTGTGCATCTTAAAACATATATTTTCTAACTCCATTGGCTGTATTTTAAGAGCCGTGAGCATCATCACCTTATTTCTTCAGTAGCAGAGGGCTCAATGAAATTTCTCTAAGCCGTTGATTGTCCCATTAAGACTACATATACATTGCATATATGGCTGTATCTGTGCATGACATATTCATGGCTATTGTTCAAAAGAGCACTGCAAAAATGCTATTTGCGACTATACTAAGAAAGCATCTGTGACTAATCCAAGATGAGCTTGATCCATTACCGCCAGTTTGTAAAATGTGTGGTAGACTTATGCATGCTAACTGATGTACACACAAGGCAGTCAGCATGTCATTTATGACCTGAAATATACTAGACACAGACACATGATACCCATTTCAAGACGTACAGATTAAAGTGATTCTTTTACGCAAGTACAGGGGTGTATGCATTCAAGGTTTTATGTATCAAAACATGATCATGTTGCTTAAGTACATTCTGTGCTACGTTTGTCTTACAAATCAATACATAACTTGGGTGTTATAATATTTATTATGTGCAACATGTTCACACTCCCATGTATGTTTTTACCAGTAATGCCAAATGCCAGAAATAATTTATGATATTGGTTGATATATTATCATCTTTCAGTACCTGGTTTATTTGTCTGGCCTTGGAACAGTTCCTAAATGATTGGGAATTAATCTATTTAATTCCAAGACAGTTTGATTAATTGAAAGTTTTGAATTAAAGAAAATGAGAGGAAGTTAGAATTGAACAATTTAAATGATAAGAATTGGAGCATGAGTTGAAATTGAATGATTTGGAATGAAATGAATTGGAGTGGGAATTAGAATTGGACAAAGTTGAATCGAGCAGGAAGTGGAATTGAATTGAAAGTAACAGCATCTGACTTTTTGAGTGGTGCCAATAGTTTATTAGACAGCTATATTATCAAGTCGTGCATTACGTATAACTGGCTGATGAGACAAGTTGAACAGTGTGATTAACTTTGTTTCAGAAACAAGCAGTACGCCGTCAGCTTCAGGAGACAAATGTTCCATGCCTGTCCTTATATCGTCTGTAAGTATCTGTCGTATACACCAGTTTTATGCACCAATATCCTTGAAGATCAAGCTCAGTGGTACAACAAAACCAAGTGATTAAGCAGTCTTGTCATCTTAAACAATGCGCAAGTTGTCGATAGATGGATGAAAGTGCTAGGAAACTAAGGAGGATATGCAGCATTAAAGACATAATAATATGTTTTAGACACTGGTGAAGAAACTATATTTCCTTGTAATTTAATGCTGGCAGGGCGCGAATTCCACACAGTTGGTGCAGCATCAGAGAAAGCTTGTGTTCGAGCATTCATTTTCACCCAAGAAATGTAAAGAGCCGTATTACTGGGTGATCATTAAGAAGGTAACATCCTGGCCCACTCCACAATAACTTCTCCCTCCCCGCAATAACTTCTGCCGCCCCGCAGTAATTTGTCAAAAGTCAGTAACGTTTAGTGAATTTCATGTAAACTTAAAGACCGTCATTTATTTTATTACAACGTGTGAAATGTATAAGTGTAGTAGATGTTTGAGGTGAAGTCTGGTGATTGTATATAACCATTTTCAAGATCTTTACAAAGCACAGGCCTGAACTGCAAAATGCCATGTGGGGGTGATGCCCTTTTACTAGTGGGAATAAACAAAACGATTTAAGTGTCACATATATTACCAATATCAGCATTTTGTTCTAATAACTGTTTTGCTGCAGACAAATTTCTGAGTGTTGTTTTTTGACAGGATGCGAAGAATGAACGAGTAACACCGCCAACACCAGAGGGCGAAGATGAACCACCCCCACCCGTAGCCACGCGCCCCGACAAGACAAAATCCATAGTGAGTGGAGAGGGTTGCTCAGATAGTTTAAAATGCTATATAATTATGTCGCAGTTATATCAATGTTGAAATACTTATTGCAAGCGCATCTGTTCCAATATATTCACTCGGTAAGGTTGCTCTGATAGACATGTTGTTTTGTTGTCTGCCTGGCCATATGCAGCGTTGTTATTTCCTTACTATTTGAATATATGTTTCATGCATGCAATGTTGTTATTTCAATACATGGTGTTGTAATTTCAGTACAAACAATGTTGTTGTGTCAGTACAATTTGTTGTTGCAAGTTTAGGATTTTTTCAGTAGCATTACAGCAGGCCACACTAATATTTTAAACACAATATTTTTTTATCGATTTACGATATGTAACTCGATACATATCTTAGTAGGATGCATTTATTGATCATATTACCGACAATTAACAAGTTTTTGCTGTTAACTTAAACAACGGAAGAGCTACGGATACATTATAGCTGGGTAGGTGTGCGATATCTTAATTACGTATTGCATTTTGGAGTACACAGGCGAGAATACGTCGAGTGTCACACGTTGAAGTAAACGAACCCACACAGACGGCTTGACACGTCGTGGCTGACAGTGCTGTGTCAGAAAACTTGTTTCAATACAGCAAGTAGGATGTTGATTTAGTACATATTGCTGTTTCAACACATTTTTTCTGTTGTTGTTTCAGCATACGTAATAATTACTAATTTCTTCAGTAAACACAATGTTCTCACAATACTTTATGTTACTGTTTCAGTAAACAGTGTCGTTATAGTGTAATTGGGTTTGTTTCAGCATACTCAATGTTGTTGTTTCAGTACACAAAGCCAGTTGAGCCGGACGAGAAAGCGAACGGTTCGACAACGCAGAAACAGGAACGACAGAAGAAGAAAAAGATGACGGATGAAGAGATTCTTGACCGGTTGCGAACAATCGTCTCCGTAGGTGACCCAAACAGGAAGTACAACAAGATGGAGCGCATTGGTCAGGGGTAAGCATTCTGATTGGTCAGTTTGTACAGACTTGATATGTTTCAATGGGTTTTGGGACACATTTTAAATAAATAAATGTTACTATCAGCATCATAAGATTTTAAGATGTGTTTAAGAGGCCAATGTTTATGTTACAACATCCTAAATGCTCTTATAGAATATAAGCAAACTTACAGGTGGAATTTGTATCATTTACAAATTGTGTCATGTGAGAATGACAAGTGACGACAGTTATGTGCTCCAAGACAATTATACTCTGACCTTTGATCTCCAGTGCATTGGGCACAGTGTACATTGTTGTAGAGGTAACATTAGTACTCAGTACTGGGGTGTAAAGGTAAAAATAAGTTCTTATATAGCGGTTTAGTTTAAGGATGGGACGAATATTTGATTCGTATTCAAATTTTTTAATATTCGAACTATTTGATTCGAAATTTAAAAAACATGCAGCTATATAAATGGATATAATTTGAATATTTTCCTTCAAGCCCTCTGCCGTAACATCTGTCCCCAGGCAATCTTTTACTTTCTGACTTAAATATGAAAAAGATTACAACCACCAAACTACTCCTCGTTTATCTTATACGTATACAAATACAAACACTAGGTTACAAAATAAAATCACTAACATTACATAAACAAATAAATTTCACAAAACAAACTCGTGTAAAACTAGCGGCGTCATAGTCATCGGTAGCTGCTATGCGTAGCTTGGCGTAATATCGGTATTTTGTCGAGGGGTCTTTTGTTAGCAGTGTCCGATTAAGTTTTAATATTAGAGTTTCGGGTAAGTTTAGGATTAATTCAAGGGTTAGGGTTAAAACCGGAATTTGTGAAGGTCGTTTATTTAGCGATGCCTGCAATAATTTACTGATGTTATGGTAAGTGTCGTGCTCTGCGTAGCCTCCGTAGATCATATGGAGTTTTGCGTGAGTTTGTTTTCTTAATTTTATTCTTTATAGGAATGTAAATGATTTTATTTTGTAACCTACTGTGTGCATATGTATATAAGATAAGTGAGGATAAATTTGGCGGCTGTAAGAAGTCGTGTTCATGGTTACATCAGAAAGTTAACAAAAAGATTGATGCCTATGGTCGCGATGCCGCCAACTGCGCGTCCCGACAAGACATCTCGACACCGAAGCCACTGAATATTCGATATTCGATTCGTATTTAACATTTCAAGGATATTCGATTCGATTTGAATGAAATTCCAGATTCGTCCAAACCTGGTGGGGTGTATGGATAATACTCTGACCTTTGACCCCAGGGCGTCTGAAACTGTGAACATTGCCCTATGGTGGGGTGTGGGTGTATAATACTCTGACCTTTGACACCAGGGCGTCTGGAACTGTGAACATTGCCCTATGGTTGGGTGTGTGTGTATAATATTCTGACCTTTGACCCCAGGGCGTCTGGAACTGTGTACATTGCCATAGAGGTGTCGACGGGTCGCGAGGTCGCCATCAAACAGATGAATCTGTCTCAGCAGCCGAAGAAGGAACTCATCATCAACGAGATCATCGTGATGAAGGAGAACCAGAATCCCAACATCGTCAACTACCTCGACAGCTACCTCATCGGCGAGGAACTCTGGGTAATAATGACAATATATGTATATAATAGGGCCAGTAAGTGGGTCATGCCTCAGCTCCAGACTCCACGCGACTGGAGCTGATTGGGGACTGAACACAAGAATAACATTCTATCGATGGATGACAGTTGTGAATATTAGGAAAACAGGTCATAAATATCTTGCATTATACCTTTCTTATCTTAAGTGTCAGATTTAATATTGGGTTAACCACTGTCATAGACGCATAGCCATTTACGTAGCACAGATAGTATAGACAAATTTAGGTTGTGTGTGTCTTTTACGGGTTTTACATTGCTGTACATTGTGGTTTCACAGCAAGTACTAGTCGCTGAAACCATGGCAACAACAATAATTATCAATTATAATGCATGATTTGTATGATCATTGTTATTGGCAAAGTGTTCCAGTGGTTCTGCTTGTAATTATTCTTACAAGCGGAACACTTCGATTATTACAAACAAAAACAAAACAAAGTTTTATATATCAACATGGAGAATATGGACTTCCTACCCCCCACCTCGTTTTCGAGTGCAAGACTCACATGGCATGTAATAATAAAACTTCTGTTGAATAAAGGTAAATTGTACGTTCTTATATTGTGCAGTATCGCATACTTGTTACTTCCTCATTACTACTTCCTGTTAACAATTGCCACTTCATATTAATGATTGCCACTTACTACTAACAATTCTCACTGTCTGTTTATCAGTGCCACTTCCTGTTAATGAAGGCAAGCCTATATAGCACCACACCACTTGTGACAGTTCTGAATGACAGGCCCATATATAGGCTTTGGCAATCTTTGCTGTTCAAACTGGTTTAATTCATAATTATCCACTATGTGGAGCCACTTGTATGCAGTGGTCATGCTGAAAACATTATGACTTGAAATTAAGTTGTCAGTTTTGCAGCACATTCATTGGGAATGCCGTACTCAATGGTCACAGCAGGTCAGTGCTAAATGACGGACACTGTTAACTCCTACAAACTATGACAGTTTGATTTGGATCAACCAATCACTGTTCCTTTGTGTATTCCCCATTCAGGTTGTGATGGAATACCTAGACGGTGGCTCCCTCACAGATGTCGTCACGGAAACGTGCATGGACGAGGGCCAGATCGCTGCGGTGTCGCGGGAGGTTGGTGCTGCCCTCTATAGTACAAAGTTTACCATCTCGTAAACAGTGTTTTTAGGTTGAAACACTGTCATACAACTCAGACTTTCGTATCTCACTTTGAATTTTCAGTTATCTTAATACATGTTATCAGTCCTACAATTTTTTTTTATTGATGGCGTAAAACAATTCCTGTTCCAAAACATTAACAATATTTCAGTTTAAGCGTGTGACATTTTGTTTAATTTGTAACATGTTTTACACTGGATTATTTTGATTACTTTACTGTTTATTATTTTAAGTTAATTGAAACAATTTAGAAATAGTTTTTTTGTTCACACCCATAAATCGATTTGATAGTGCCAACATGAAGTGTTAATTAATATTATATTAAATTGTTAGAGTTTGCCTAAGACCACTTAGTTTTAGAGTTAATAACAATTATTAATAGGTTATTTGAAATGAGTGTGTGTGAGATGTATTAGCAAACTCTTCATGCATTGACAAACGTAATCCCAAACCGCCATCTCAGAACAGATTGTTGCACATATTTTCTTTGCAGTTCATCTAGTGCTACAGATGGGATTACATTGTTCACACATATACATTTACAGTACTGTGTTAAATCTATATTTACTGTGTAACGTGGCTGTACCTTTTATTATTTGTTTACATGTTTTTATGTCATTCTTTCAGTGCTTACACGCGCTTGAGTTTCTACATGAAAACAATGTGATTCACAGAGACATCAAAAGTGACAACATTCTACTTGGCATGGATGGAAGTGTTAAACTCAGTAAGTCATTGTGTCTTATATTTTACTCATTGTGTATTTTCTGTCAATTTCAGGAAATGACTGTGTGTGATAAAACTATGATATGTAATTGTTGTCACATTGTCAAACTTAGTTGGCCAATGTAATGTACAACTTAGTTGGTCAATGTAATGTCAAACTTAGTTGGTCAATGTTATGTCAAACTTAGTTGGCCAATGTAATGTCAAACTTAGTTGGTCAATGTAATGTCAAACTTAGTTGGTCAATGTAATGTCAAACTTAGTTGGTAAATGTAATGTCAAACTTAGTTGGCCAATGTAATGTCAAACTTAGTTGGTCAATGTAATGTCAAACTTAGTTGGTCAATGTAATGTCAAACTTAGTTGGTCAATGTAATGTCAAACTTACTTGGTAAATGTAATGTCAAACTTATTTGGCCAATGTAATGTCAAACTTAGTTGGTAAATGTAATGTCAAACTTAGTTGGTCAATGTAATGTCAAACTTAGTTGGTCAATGTAATATCAAACTTAGTTGGTCAATGTAATATCAAACTAAGTTGGTCAATGTAATGTCAAACTTAGTTGGTCAATGTAATGTCAAACTTAGTTGGTCAATGTAATGTCAAACTAAGTTGGTCAATGTAATATCAAACTAAGTTGGTCAATGTAATATCAAACTTAGTTGGTCAATGTAATATCAAACTTAGTTGGTCAATGTAATGTCAAACTAAGTTGGTCAATGTAATATCAAACTTAGTTGGTCAATGTAATATCAAACTTAGTTGGTCAATGTAATGTCAAACTAAGTTGGTCAATGTAATATCAAACTAAGTTGGTCAATGTAATATCAAACTTAGTTGGTCAATGTAATATCAAACTTAGTTGGTCAATGTAACGTCAAACTTAGTTGGTCAATGTAATATCAAACTAAGTTGGTCAATGTAATATCAAACTTAGTTGGTCAATGTAATGTCAAACTTAGTTGGTCAATGTAACGTCAAACTTAGTTGGTCAATGTAACGTCAAACTTAGTTGGTCAATGTAACGTCAAACTTAGTTGGTCAATGTAATGGCAAACTTAGTTGGTCAATGTAATGTCAAACTTAGTTGGTCAATGTAACATCAAACTAAGTTGGTCAATGTAATATCAAACTTAGTTAGTGGATGTAATATCAAACTTAGTTGTTGCATATAATGGTGTTAACCATTGTCTTTGAGAACTAAACCCATTTGTTTCAACAAAAACATTTGTCCAAAAGGGCCCTTCACTCACCCTCCCACCCACGCACATCCAAGCTTTTTGGATTATTGGATTTTTTTATATTTACAAAATCCCAAATTAAAGACATTTTGCCCATATAAGGGCAAAGACCCCAGGAATGCTGATAAATGAAGAAACGACAGAGTACCTTTAAAGAACAGAGTTTATATTACAAGTAAAAAACTTCCAAAAATATTTGACTTTACAACTATCTATGCATGTGGGATAATTATTATGCTTGTGTTTTCCAGCTGACTTTGGCTTCTGTGCCCAGTTGTCCCCAGAACAGAACAAGAGGTCAACCATGGTCGGAACGCCTTATTGGATGGCGCCAGAGGTTGTCACCAGGTGGGTAGGTCAACGCTCTAGTTGTCCCAAGGACACACCACAGAGCTGGTGACTGTATACTTGTTCACGCAGGGACAGCAGTGTGGAACTCTGTTTAATGTCGTCATCGAAACATCCCTGGATTCCATTAGTGGAATTTGTGCCGAAAACAAACCTTTTTTTACTGTTTTACTTGGATGTTTAACCTGCTACAATAGCTGAGCATGTGTAATGTTTATTTTATCCATTTATTTGTTTTCATATACATTTTAGCATAGCTTTGATCTTTATGTTGATCTTAGTTTATTATTATTTTGGTAAAATAATAACATCATCTTAATTATTTAATTTCATACATATGTAACACCACTGATTTGATTGAAATGTAGTATTTTTATTTATTCATTTAGTTAATTCAGTAAAGTGTCTTTTTGTTCGCTTAAAAACATTACAAGCTGGTGAATTTAAACCGCTGTGAACAATATTGTAAGTGGTGCTCAACAAAACAAATATTATTATAGACCTTTATTCACCATATAATAAACAACAAACACATACATGATAAATGCGAAATAATTTGAGGTAGTGATTTATACTTCTTTTTTATCCACCAGGTGGCGTTTTGTTATCCGCATGGTGGCGCCACTGTGTTATCGTGTCATACGGCTGGTTTTTAGTTCTTAGTCGCTTCATGAGACCAGCCTATCCTGCCACCTCACCCATCATTGTACTCAGGGGAAACACTGTGTCTGTATGATCAGGTATGCTCTCATGACGTTGTTGTGTTTCACAGGAAGCAGTACGGTCCTAAGGTGGACATTTGGAGTCTGGGTATCATGGCTATAGAGATGATAGATGGAGAACCTCCGTATCTCAATGAGAACCCACTGAGGGTAAGTCCTGCGAGCGTGCGTGCGTGCGTGCATGCGTGTATCTTCTGGGTTGTACATCTTCTTTCGTACCTTCAATTTTGTACATCTTCCCTTGTATTTTCATTCTTGTAGATATTCCCTCGTATATTTTGTCTTGTACATCTTCCCTCGTATATCTTGTCTTGTACATGGTCCCTTGTATCTTCTGTCTTGTACATCTTCCTTTGTATCTTCTGTCTTGTACATATTTCCTTGTATCTTCTGTCTTGTACATCGTCTCTCGTACCTTCAGTCTTGTACATCTTCCCTTGTACCTTTAATCTTGTACATATTCCCTCATATATTTTGTCTTGTACATCTCCCCTCATATCTTCTGTCTTGTACATCTTCCTTTGTATCTTCTGTCTTGTACATATTCCTTTGTATATTCTGTATTGTCCATCTTCCCTCATATAAATCTCCTGTCATATCTTCTGTCTGTATATCTTCCTTGTATCTTATGTCTCTATGTCACCATTGTCTCCTTGCAGGCTCTCTACCTGATTGCCACCAATGGCAAACCTGACATCAAGGACAAGGCGAAGCTCTCTCCTGTCTTCCAGGATTTCCTGGACAAATGCCTGGAAGTAGACGTCGACCATCGTTGCTCAGCAACCGAGCTCCTCCGACACCCCTTCCTGCGACTGGCAAAACCCCTCGCCAGTCTCACGCCCCTCATAATGGCTGCCAAGGAGGCTGCTAAGCCCCTCAAGGGTTCCTAGTTGCACCCCGACCCCAAACAGTAAGGAGGAATGATCCTGTCGCTGCAATGATTCGTTTCATATCTCGTTAATTATTTATTTACGTCGATGGATACAACTTGCAGTTTGTGGTTGGCCTAACTGACACATTTGTGCTTCCTGTTTTATAACTTGTGATTTTTATTTCCCGATTCTCGAGATGTGTTAAAAGTGGTATGTTGGGGTGCAAAGTTCAGTATGACGTGTCATTGATTTGATGAGATATTTCGTCTTCGTTTGGATAATTTAGACTTAAGGACTGATCAGTTATAGTAAAGAGAGTTTGGATAAATTTGTATTCCCAACATATGTCAAAACACTGACAGTTCCCTTTAAAACGAGGGTGTCTGTTCCTAGGTTATATTTAATATGACTTTCGTATGACTACAACACACTTGCTGAAGGTTTACTGCTGCAAAATTGTGTTCAGTTACTTTTTAATAAGCCCTGAACAGTGTTCACAATGTGAAAGATTTCACCTGCAACATGTTCAAATGGTAAATAAAACATCCACTTTCAAAACAAAATGGAAAGGCAACAATGTTGCACGTGATGTTTAACTTCCCCATGTTCTAGAAAGACTTCCTGTTACCAATTACTGCTCTGTCAGTTTTAGGCAGAGTTGCCCAAACCTCCCTACTGTCTGTTGTTTAGTTGATAAGTGATTTGCAATGCTGTGTGCATACCCTTGTAAAACGTCCCTAAATGATCATTGATTGGTTTTATTTTTAAATTTAGCATTGCCAAATATTGTCTGGTCCTATTCTTAATTATCCCACAGGTGACTAACAGTAAACTTCCATTTTTTTCTAAATCATAACTTATGGTTTATCCTAAAAAAGGTGGTTGAGCTATCATTTTGTTGGCAGAAAAGACTCTGTCGCACTGCATCTTAGCATATCAAATAATCGTTAGGATAGACCTGTTTAAAAGTTCAGTCTTTAAAAGTTATCAAAATAATATTAAGATAAAACTACTACATAGTTATGAAGTGCTTGGTCTGGTAGATTGCTGATTATTAAAACAATAAAAATTTCGGCTTTGAAAAATCCTTTGATGTTTGAGATGATACCCAGTTTTTTTGTAGAAATATAATCTGTTATATTGTTGGTAGATAGATCACTGCCAAAAGTTTGCTTTTGCGTGTTTAATTTATAACACTGTTGTTATTTTGCACGAGTGTGTGAAGATATAATTTAGCCTGATAACGTGTAGGAAGATATATACGAAATAACGTAACATGATAATACTAGTTCCATGTTGCTGTCAGCTGCCAGGTTGATTTTGCTCAATAAGTACTTGATCATATGTGTTAGATATGTGATGATATAGTCACTTGACATCTTTTTGTGTTGTTTTGGTCTTCACTCTGATATCGGCAGAAGCACATGTTCTCAATGTTTAGTTTTAATCGGCTAATTGATTGAAATTAATGTACCTGTATTTCACATGGTATTGGGTATTTAACAAATACAGTTGTAAACAAAAAAATACGGCTGTTTCTCTAAATTCAGCAAATCGCA
Source organism: Oasisia sp. SBJ-2009 (assembly GCA_964017155.1). Taxonomy (NCBI): domain Eukaryota; kingdom Metazoa; phylum Annelida; class Polychaeta; order Sabellida; family Siboglinidae; genus Oasisia; species Oasisia sp. SBJ-2009. The sequence goes on along the minus strand of OZ024867.1, from coordinate 8,523,955 downwards.
GAATGACATTTTTATATGTTAAAATCTTATTTTAGTTTGTATGCACTAACATACACAGACATGGTGGATTCGTTTGGGGAGATCACAAAAGGTATAAAATGTGATGTTGCATTGCTATGTTCTGAAGCTGATATAAACAATGTACGTGTGCAAGTAATTGAATTGATTACAGAGACTGTACACGCTAGATGTTGTTTTGTGATCAGTGTTTTGTACTATTTATTAATGCTAAATGATAATCCACTTATCTGGTATGTAATAAAACCAGAAGTGCGTAATAAAACCTGAAGTGCGTGTAAGAGGTATATCATGGACCATGGACCGTTCTGGTATATCATGTGTTATGTATGGAATATTATGGATGAAGTTTGATTAAGACTGTCACATGTGATACTGGTTACACGTGAGAGACACTACACGTGACTATCGATATACGTGACAACCATTTCTTGTGAGAACCATTTTAAGCGATAATGTCCTTTTGTACTTTTGAATTGCAGCTGCTTTGACTTACATGTAGTTATAGCGACTGGCAAATAGATGATTATTATATGCAACTATAATGTGCTTTCATATACGCTACCTGCTTGATGGATGTATCGTTGTCACAAATGTGCAATTATGTGCTCGGAAATATACTGTTTGCCAATGTAGGAAACTGTGCTGTGAAAAATGCGCTGATTTCTTCGCAGAAATTAATGTTATGATCAGTTACGTGTGTGCAGAGTGCTTGGCGAAACTTCCACGCTTATCTAAGTGTCGTATTTAATTATATCTTATCGTGACTTTTGTATATGTTGTCATTGTTTAAAGGAAGCTGATTTTATAATGTGGATAAGGGGTATCTGTGTTTGTCTGTGTAACGATGTAACGATTTGCTGACGGATTAACTAATACTGTTAATGAATGCGTAAGACTTTTAGTCCTTCGGGCCGAAGGTCCACCGGACAGATGGTGTAGTATAGTCTTTACATTTTATTTTAATATACCAGTTACATTTCCTATCAACAAACACCTGATGACTCAATTGTAATTTATTACAGTCAATGCTCACACAAACACAGAACACACACACACACACACACACACACACACACACACACACACACACACACACACACACACACACACACACACACACACACACATCCGGAGAATCTCATCGGTGTTCATATGCCATACCTTCATAATGATTACGGTTGTGATTGATATTCGCATTGATGTCCATATAAGTGACACAGCGAAGTAATTCGTGCACAGTGTATGTGGTACGCTGTCTTACAGCCGTATGGTCCTTTAGCGTGTCAGTGTAATGGTATTTACATGTATAACACGTGTGTATGGAACCAACAATATCCCGAGCGCGAAAGGAATGGGCATGTGCGCATGCGCAGTGGACGATGTGACTTGCCTTTGTAATTTGTTCATCAGTCGCGAGTTGCGCCTTAGTTTCAGTGTATGCTTAATATTTTGTCAGCTTGTTGCATCACATCGATGCTTAATTCTGTGTAGTTGGTGTAATAGTTAAAATATTAAACTTACGTTTGTCAGCGCCAATCACCGCCTACTTCCGGTATTGATCATGTAATTCTTGCGCGGAAAAGGTCACTGCTCGTTACACCGGCGAGGGACATTAATGCAAACATTAACATGTCAACGTTATTTATTAAAGATGTCAACTCATTGGACAATAGTTGTGTTTGTGATGAAATTATATACCGTCGAAACAAGTATGAATATAATGTTCAAACAAGATTTCGCATTTCACAACTAATAATGATTTACTCACATCGACGTTTCGACAACCATCAGTTGTCTTAATCAGGAACAGTGTCTTGTGTGAACATTTCATTCTTCCAACTTGATGAACATCTTCACGAAGTATTAATATAATGTATGCGAACACAAAGGGAACGCTGTGGGGCTGTACAACTAAAACACAAAGGGAACGCCGTGGGGCTGTACAACTAAAATGCAAATACCAACTAACCGTCTCCAACTAGGTCAGTTTTCACCTCATTTGTTTATTACCAACTGGTCGGTTAACAGATCTTGTCGAGTCCTTGAAACAATCAGAACTAGAACTATAGTGAGAAGATTAATCTGTTTTACAATCAAGAAGTTGTAAAATAAAAGAAACGTTCTGATATACTGATGTGTCCGGTCCTCAGGATTATGCTAAATATTGCACACATTACACCAAAGCACCTATTCAATCGAACACGATCTCGTCGTCTGTGTGAAGCATTCAGCCACGTTGCACTTATTGCGTTAACGCTGTTCGTTCCAACATCCTCCACTCTCTATAGCCAGATACTGATTCACCACGCCGAGTGAGATGGACCAATGTAAAAATAAAATAATTGTCCTAGGGTTTACACGGCAGCAGACGATGCTGGGCAGCAGGACGGGCGGGCGGGCGGGCGGGCGGGCGGGCGGGCGGGCGGGCGGGTGGGCGTGCGTGCGTGCGTGCGTGCGTGCGTGCGTGCGTGTGTGTGTGTTGGTATGTGGTGGGTTGGATGGATGGACACTGGTCCGAGTCTGATAGTGATACATAACACAGTGCAACATGCTTATGATGATACAGATACGATGAGGCTATTTCTTACATATGGATTTGTTTAATTTCCTTGATAAGCATTTATACGTGTCATGAGTATGGATGTTGCATATTCCTGGTGACTACAAGCACCAGTTCTTGATCAACTTCAGTCATGTACTTCATTCCTGCCCAGCTGAAAATCACTGGAAGTAGTATTCATTGAACTCACAGAATGCCAGTGACAAAGTGACTATGTCAGTGAGACATGACTCTCTCCTCTCTCCCTCTTTCTTTCACCTCTCTCTCCCTCCCCTCTTGCTATCCATGCCACTGTCTCTCCCCCGCTCCCGTTCTCCTTCCCTCTCTCCTATGTGTATCTTCCCTCATGTCTTCAGTCTTGTAGACGGTATGTCGTTAGTTCTTAAAGGTAAGTTCTTAAACTTTGCATACTTGTTCAGTCATATACCATCTCTGTGAAGCTCCCAGTCGGGCTGCAATTAATGCACAAAGGCTATTCATACACACATAATCACCACTGTATATATCCAGGTACTCATTAATACAGCTAATTGAACTGGAACAATGTTGGGTGAAGACGCTTGCCTCAGGTTGACATGGCGGCACAGGATTTGCACCCAGGTTCACTTAACTATTGATAACCTGGAACTCTAGCCACTGTACTACTTCATATTCCCTCGTATCTTTTGTCTTCAAGTGTTTTGTATATCTTACTTCTTATCCTTTGTCCTATACATTTTTCTTTGTATTTCTGTCTTGTACATCTTTTCTCATATATGTTGCCTTGAATATCTGCCATTTTATCTTCTGTCTAGCATATCTTCCCTCCTATCTTCAGTTTATGTATATTCCCTTGCATCTTCTGTCCTGCACATCTTCCCTCTTCTGTCTTGAATATCTCCCCTCGTATCGTCTGACTGGTACATATTTCCTTGTACCTTCAATCTTGTACATCTTCCCTTGTATCTTCATTCTTGTAGATATTCCCTTGTATCTTTTGTTTTGTACATCTTCCCTCGTATATCCTGTCTTGTACATCTTTCCTTGTATCGTCTTTCTTGTACATATTCCCTTGTATAATCTGTGTTGTACATCTCCCCTCATATCTTCTGTCTTGTACATATTCCCTCATATATTTTGTCTTGTACATCTCCCCACATATCATCTGTCCTATATATCTTCCCTTGTATCTTCTGCGTTGTAGATATTCCCTCGTATCTTTTGTCTTGTTCATCTTCCCTCGTATATCTTGTCTTGTACAGCTTTCCTTGTATCTTCTGTCTTTTACATCTTCCCTTGTATCTTCTTTCTTGTACATATTCCTTTGTATATTCTGTATTGTCCATGTTCCCTCATATACATCTCCTGTCATATCTTCTGTCTGTATATCTTACTTGTATCTTATGTCTCTATGTCACCATTGTCTCCTTGCAGGCTCTCTACCTGATTGCCACCAATGGCAAACCCGACATCAAGGACAAGGCGAAGCTCTCTCCTGTCTTCCAGGATTTCCTGGACAAATGCCTGGAAGTAGACGTCGACCATCGTTGCTCAGCAACCGAGCTCCTCCGACACCCCTTCCTGCGACTGGCAAAACCCCTCGCCAGTCTCACGCCCCTCATAATGGCTGCCAAGGAGGCTGCTAAGCCCCTCAAGGGTTCCTAGTTGCACCCCGACCGACTAACAGTAAGGAGGAAGGATCCTGTCGCTGCAATGATTCGTTTCATATCTCGTTAATTATTTATTTACGTCGATGGATACAACTTGCAGTTTGTGGTTGGCCTAACTGACACATTTGTGCTTCCTGTTTTATAACTTGTGATTTTTATTTCCCGATTCCCGAGATGTGTTAAAAGTGGTATGTTTGGATGCAAAGTTCAGTATGACGTGTCATTGATTTGATGAGATATTTCGTCTTCGTTTGGATAATTTAGACTTAAGGACTGATCAGTTATAGTAAAGAGAGTTTGGATAAATTTGTATTCCCAACATATGTCAAAACACTGACAGTTCCCTTTAAAACGAGGGTGTCTGTTCCTAGGTTATATTTAATATGACTTTCGTATGACTACAACACACTTGCTGAAGGTTTACTGCTGCAAAATTGTGTTCAGTTACTTTTTAATAAGCCCTGAACAGTGTTCACAATGTGAAAGATTTCACCTGCAACATGTTCAAATGGTAAATAAAACATCCACTTTCAAAACAAAATGGAAAGGCAACAATGTTGCACGTGATGTTTAACTTCCCCATGTTCTAGAAAGACTTCCTGTTACCAATTACTGCTCTGTCAGTTTTAGGCAGAGTTGCCCACACCTCCCTACTGGTCTCCACAAAGAATATGCTCTGAGTTAACTATGCAGACGTGTAATCAATCAACGTTCCCCTTTCGTTTAATTACAAAGGATTGTGGGTACAGCAGTTGATGGTCAAACTTGCAGATTGTACTCTACATAAACGAAGTTGTTTATAGTTGTTAGTAGCTCTACATTGTGGTCAGATTAGGCTGTGTCAGAGGGTACAGATTTTGGTGTCCCAAAACACCGGGAAAATAGGAGGTGTCTGTTGTTTAGTTGATAAGTGATTTGCAATGCTGTGTGCATACCCTTGTAAAACGTCCCTAAATGATCATTGATTGGTTTTATTTTAAATTTAGCATTGCCAAATATTGTCTGGTCCTATTCTTGATTACCCCACAGGTGACTAACAGTAAACTTCCATTCTGTTCTAAATCATAACTTATGGTTTATCCTAAAAAAGGTGGTTGAGCTATCATTTTGTTGGCAGAAAGACTCTGTCGCACTGCATCTTAGCATATCAAATAATCGTTAGGATAGACCTGTTTAAAAGTTCAGTCTTTAAAAGTTATCAAAATAATATTAAGATAAAACTAGTACATTGTTATGAAGTGCTTGGTGTGGTAGATTGCTGATTATTAAAACAATAAACATTTCGGCTTTGAAAAATCCTTTGATGTTTGAGATGATACCCAGTTTTTTTTGTAGAAATATAATCTGTTATATTGTTGGTAGATAGATCACTGCCAAAAGTTTGCCTTTGCGTGTTTAATTTATAACACTGTTGTTATTTTGCACGAGTGTGTGAAGATATAATTTAGCCTGATAACGTGTAGGAAGGTATATACGAAATAACGTAACATGATAATACTAGTTCCATGTTGCTGTCAGCTGCCAGGTTGATTTTGCTCAATAAGTACTTGATCATATATGTTAGATATGTGATGATATAGTCACTTGACATCTTTTTGTGTTGTTTTGGTCTTCACTCTGATATCGGCAGAAGCACATGTTCTCAATGTTAAGTTTTAATCAGCTAATTGATTGAAATTAATGTACCTGTATTTCACATGGTATTGGGTATTTAACAAATACAGTTGTAAAAAAAAAATACGGCTGTTTCTCTAAATTCAGCAAATCGCAGAATGACATTTTTATATGTTAAAATCTTATTTTAGTTTGTATGCACTAACATACACAGACATGATGGATTTGTTTGGGGAGATCACAAAAGGTATAAAATGTGATGTTGCATTGCTATGTTCTGAAGCTGATATAAACAATGTACGTGTGCAAGTAATTGAATTGATTACAGAGACTGTACACGCTAGATGTTGTTTTGTGATCAGTGTTTTGTACTATTTATTAATGCTAAATGATAATCCACTTATCTGTTATGTAATAAAACCAGAAGTGCGTAATAAAACCGCAAGTGCGTGTAAGAGGTATATCATGGACCATGGACCATTCTGGTATATCATGTGTTATGTATGGAATATTATGGATGAAGTTTGATTAAGACTGTCACATGTGATACTGGTTACACGTGAGAGACACTACACGTGACTATCGATATACGTGACAACCATTTCTTGTGAGAACCATTTTAAGCGATAATGTCCTTTTGTACTTTTGAATTGCAGCTGCTTTGACTTACATGTAGTTATAGCGACTGGCAAATAGATGATTATTATATGCAACTATAATGTGCTTTCATATACGCTACCTGCTTGATGGATGTATCGTTGTCACAAATGTGCAATTATGTGCTCGGAAATATACTGTTTGCCAATGTAGGGAACTGTGCTGTGAAAAATGCGCTGATTTCTTCGCAGAAAGTAATGTTATGATCAGTTACGTGTGTGCAGAGTGCTTGGCGAAAATTCCACGCTTATCTAAGTGTCGTATTTAATTATATCTTATCGTGACTTTTGTATATGTTGTCATTGTTTAAAGGAAGCTGATTTTATAATGTGGATAAGAGGTATCTGTGTTTGTCTGTGTAACGATGTAACGATTTGCTGACGGATTAACTAATACTGTTAATGAATGCGTAAGACTTTTAGTCCTTCGGGCCGAAGGTCCAGCGGACAGATGGTGTAGTATAGTCTTTACATTTTATTTTAATATACCAGTTACATTTCCTATCAACAAACACCTGATGACTCAATTGAAATTTATTCCAGTCAATGCTGACACACACACACACACACACACACACACACACACACACACACACACACACACACACACACACACACACACACACACACACACACACACACACACCACACACACACACACACACACACACACACACACACACACACACACACACATCCGAAGAATCTCATCGGTGTTCATATGCCATACCTTCATAATGATTACGGTAGTGATTGATATTCGCATTGATGTCCATATAAGTGACACAGCGAAGTAATTCGTGCACAATGTATGTGGTACGCTGTCTTACAGCCGTATGGTCCATTAGCGTGTCAGTGTAATGGTATTTACATGTATAACACGTGTGTATGGAACCAACAATATCCCGAGCGCGAAAGGAATGGGCATGTGCGCATGCGCAGTGGACGATGTGACTTGCCTTTGTAATTTGTTCATCAGTCGCGAGTTGCGCCTTAGTTTCAGTGTATGCTTATTATTTTGTCAGCTTGTTGCATCACATCGATGCTTAATTCTGTGTAGTTGGTGTAATAGTTAAAATATTAAACTTACGTTTGTCAGCGCCAATCATCGCCTACTTCCGGTATTGATCATGTAATTCTTGCGCGGAAAAGGTCACTGCTCGTTACACCGGCGAGGGACATTAATGCAAACATTAACATGTCAACGTTATTTATTAAAGATGTCAACTCATTGGACAATAGTTGTGTTTGTGATGAAATTATATACCGTCGAAACAAGTATGAATATAATGTTCAAACAAGATTTCGCATTTCACAACTAATAATGATTTACTCACATCGACGTTTCGACAACCATCAGTTGTCTTAATCAGGAACAGTGTCTTGTGTGAACATTTCATTCTTCCAACTTGATGAACATCTTCACGAAGTATTAATATAATGTATGCGAACACAAAGGGAACGCTGTGGGGCTGTACAACTAAAACACAAAGGGAACGCCGTGGGGCTGTACAACTAAAATGCAAATACCAACTAACCGTCTCCAACTAGGTCAGTTTTCACCTCATTTGTTTATTACCAACTGGTCGGTTAACAGATCTTGTCGAGTCCTTGAAACAATCAGAACTAGAACTATAGTGAGAAGATTAATCTGTTTTACAATCAAGAAGTTGTAAAATAAAAGAAACGTTCTGATATACTGATGTGTCCGGTCCTCAGGATTACGCTAAATATTGCACACATTACACCAAAGCACCTATTCAATCGAACACGATCTCGTCGTCTGTGTGAAGCATTCAGCCACGTTGCACTTATTGCGTTAACGCTGTTCGTTCCAACATCCTCCACTCTCTATAGCCAGATACTGATTCACCACGCCGAGTGAGATGGACCAATGTAAAAATAAAATAATTGTCCTAGGGTTTACACGGCAGCAGACGATGCTGGGCAGCAGGACGGGCGGGCGGGCGGGCGGGCGGGTGGGCGGGCGTGCGTGCGTGCGTGCGTGCGTGCGTGCGTGTGTGTGTGTTGGTCTGTGGTGGGTTGGATGGATGGACACTGGTCCGAATCTGATAGTGATACATAACACAGTGCAACATGCTTATGATGATACAGATACGATGAGGCTATTTCTTACATATGGATTTGTTTAATTTCCTTGATAAGCATTTATACGTGTCATGAGTATGGATGTTGCATATTCCTGGTGACTACAAGCACCAGTTCTTGATCAACTTCAGTCATGTACTTCATTCCTGCCCAGCTGAAAATCACTGGAAGTAGTATTCATTGAACTCACAGAATGCCAGTGACAAAGTGACTATGTCAGTGAGACATGACTCTCTCCTCTCTCCTCTCTCCCTCTTTCTTTCACCTCTCTCTCCCTCCCCTCTTGCTATCCATGCCACTGTCTCTCCCCCGCTCCCGTTCTCCTTCCCTCTCTCCTATGTGTATCTTCCCTCATGTCTTCAGTCTTGTAGACGGTATGTCGTTAGTTCTTAAAGGTAAGTTCTTAAACTTTGCATACTTGTTCAGTCATATACCATCTCTGTGAAGCACCCAGTCGGGCTGCAATTAATGCACAAAGGCTATTCATACACACATAATCACCACTGTATATATCCAGGTACTCATTAATACAGCTAATTGAACTGGAACAATGTTGGGTGAAGACGCTTGCCTCAGGTTGACATGGCGGCACAGGATTTGAACCCAGGTTCACTTAACTATTGATAACCTGGAACTCTAGCCACTGTACTACTTCATATTCCCTCGTATCTTTTGTCTTCAAGTGTTTTGTATATCTTACTTCTTATCCTTTGTCCTATACATTTTTCTTTGTATTTCTGTCTTGTACATCTTTTCTCATATATGTTGCCTTGAATATCTGCCATTGTATCTTCTGTCTAGCATATCTTCCCTCCTATCTTCAGTTTATGTATATTCCCTTGCATCTTCTGTCCTGCACATCTTCCCTCTTCTGTCTTGAATATCTCCCCTCGTATCGTCTGACTGGTACATATTTCCTTGTACCTTCAATCTTGTACATCTTCCCTTGTATCTTCATTCTTGTAGATATTCCCTTGTATCTTTTGTTTTGTACATCTTCCCTCGTATATCCTGTCTTGTTCATCTTTCCTTGTATCTTCTTTCTTGTACATATTGCCTTGTATAATCTGTGTTGTACATCTCCCCTCACATCTTCTGTCTTGTACATATTCCCTCATATATTTTGTCTTGTACATCTCCCCACATATCATCTGTCCTATATATCTTCCCTTGTATCTTCTGCGTTGTAGATATTCCCTCGTATCTTTTGTCTTGTTCATCTTCCCTCGTATATCTTGTCTTGTACAGCTTTCCTTGTATCTTCTGTCTTTTACATCTTCCCTTGTATCTTCTTTCTTGTACATATTCCTTTGTATATTCTGTATTGTCCATGTTCCCTCATATACATATCCTGTCATATCTTCTGTCTGTATATCTTCCTTGTATCTTATGTCTCTATGTCACCATTGTCTCCTTGCAGGCTCTCTACCTGATTGCCACCAATGGCAAACCCGACATCAAGGACAAGGCGAAGCTCTCTCCTGTCTTCCAGGATTTCCTGGACAAATGCCTGGAAGTAGACGTCGACCATCGTTGCTCAGCAACCGAGCTCCTCCGACACCCCTTCCTGCGACTGGCAAAACCCCTCGCCAGTCTCACGCCCCTCATAATGGCTGCCAAGGAGGCTGCTAAGCCCCTCAAGGGTTCCTAGTTGCACCCCGACCGACTAACAGTAAGGAGGAAGGATCCTGTCGCTGCAATGATTCGTTTCATATCTCGTTAATTATTTATTTACGTCGATGGATACAACTTGCAGTTTGTGGTTGGCCTAACTGACACATTTGTGCTTCCTGTTTTATAACTTGTGATTTTTATTTCCCGATTCCCGAGATGTGTTAAAAGTGGTATGTTTGGATGCAAAGTTCAGTATGACGTGTCATTGATTTGATGAGATATTTCGTCTTCGTTTGGATAATTTAGACTTAAGGACTGATCAGTTATAGTAAAGAGAGTTTGGATAAATTTGTATTCCCAACATATGTCAAAACACTGACAGTTCCCTTTAAAACGAGGGTGTCTGTTCCTAGGTTATATTTAATATGACTTTCGTATGACTACAACACACTTGCTGAAGGTTTACTGCTGCAAAATTGTGTTCAGTTACTTTTTAATAAGCCCTGAACAGTGTTCACAATGTGAAAGATTTCACCTGCAACATGTTCAAATGGTAAATAAAACATCCACTTTCAAAACAAAATGGAAAGGCAACAATGTTGCACGTGATGTTTAACTTCCCCATGTTCTAGAAAGACTTCCTGTTACCAATTACTGCTCTGTCAGTTTTAGGCAGAGTTGCCCACACCTCCCTACTGGTCTCCACAAAGAATATGCTCTGAGTTAACTATGCAGACGTGTAATCAATCAACGTTCCCCTTTCGTTTAATTACAAAGGATTGTGGGTACAGCAGTTGATGGTCAAACTTGCAGATTGTACTCTACATAAACGAAGTTGTTTATAGTTGTTAGTAGCTCTACATTGTGGTCAGATTAGGCTGTGTCAGAGGGTACAGATTTTGGTGTCCCAAAACACCGGGAAAATAGGAGGTGTCTGTTGTTTAGTTGATAAGTCATTTGCAATGCTGTGTGCATACCCTTGTAAAACGTCCCTAAATGGTTTTATTTTAAATTTAGCATTGCCAAATATTGTCTGGTCCTATTCTTGATTACCCCACAGGTGACTAACAGTAAACTTCCATTCTTTTCTAAATCATAACTTATGGTTTATCCTAAAAAAGGTGGTTGAGCTATCATTTTGTTGGCAGAAAGACTCTGTCGCACTGCATCTTAGCATATCAAATAATCGTTAGGATAGACCTGTTTAAAAGTTCAGTCTTTAAAAGTTATCAAAATAATATTAAGATAAAACTAGTACATTGTTATGAAGTGCTTGGTGTGGTAGATTGCTGATTATTAAAACAATAAACATTTCGGCTTTGAAAAATCCTTTGATGTTTGAGATGATACCCAGTTTTTTTTGTAGAAATATAATCTGTTATATTGTTGGTAGATAGATCACTGCCAAAAGTTTGCTTTTGCGTGTTTAATTTATAACACTGTTGTTATTTTGCACGAGTGTGTGAAGATATAATTTAGCCTGATAACGTGTAGGAAGGTATATACGAAATAACGTAACATGATAATACTAGTTCCATGTTGCTGTCAGCTGCCAGGTTGATTTTGCTCAATAAGTACTTGATCATATATGTTAGATATGTGATGATATAGTCACTTGACATCTTTTTGTGTTGTTTTGGTCTTCACTCTGATATCGGCAGAAGCACATGTTCTCAATGTTAAGTTTTAATCAGCTAATTGATTGAAATTAATGTACCTGTATTTCACATGGTATTGGGTATTTAACAAATACAGTTGTAAAAAAAAAATACGGCTGTTTCTCTAAATTCAGCAAATCGCAGAATGACATTTTTATATGTTAAAATCTTATTTTAGTTTGTATGCACTAACATACACAGACATGATGGATTTGTTTGGGGAGATCACAAAAGGTATAAAATGTGATGTTGCATTGCTATGTTCTGAAGCTGATATAAACAATGTACGTGTGCAAGTAATTGAATTGATTACAGAGACTGTACACGCTAGATGTTGTTTTGTGATCAGTGTTTTGTACTATTTATTAATGCTAAATGATAATCCACTTATCTGTTATGTAATAAAACCAGAAGTGCGTAATAAAACCGCAAGTGCGTGTAAGAGGTATATCATGGACCATGGACCATTCTGGTATATCATGTGTTATGTATGGAATATTATGGATGAAGTTTGATTAAGACTGTCACATGTGATACTGGTTACACGTGAGAGACACTACACGTGACTATCGATATACGTGACAACCATTTCTTGTGAGAACCATTTTAAGCGATAATGTCCTTTTGTACTTTTGAATTGCAGCTGCTTTGACTTACATGTAGTTATAGCGACTGGCAAATAGATGATTATTATATGCAACTATAATGTGCTTTCATATACGCTACCTGCTTGATGGATGTATCGTTGTCACAAATGTGCAATTATGTGCTCGGAAATATACTGTTTGCCAATGTAGGGAACTGTGCTGTGAAAAATGCGCTGATTTCTTCGCAGAAAGTAATGTTATGATCAGTTACGTGTGTGCAGAGTGCTTGGCGAAAATTCCACGCTTATCTAAGTGTCGTATTTAATTATATCTTATCGTGACTTTTGTATATGTTGTCATTGTTTAAAGGAAGCTGATTTTATAATGTGGATAAGAGGTATCTGTGTTTGTCTGTGTAACGATGTAACGATTTGCTGACGGATTAACTAATACTGTTAATGAATGCGTAAGACTTTTAGTCCTTCGGGCCGAAGGTCCAGCGGACAGATGGTGTAGTATAGTCTTTACATTTTATTTTAATATACCAGTTACATTTCCTATCAACAAACACCTGATGACTCAATTGAAATTTATTCCAGTCAATGCTGACACACACACACACACACACACACACACACACACACACACACACACACACACACACACACACACACACACACACACACACACACACACACACACACACACACATCCGAAGAATCTCATCGGTGTTCATATGCCATACCTTCATAATGATTACGGTAGTGATTGATATTCGCATTGATGTCCATATAAGTGACACAGCGAAGTAATTCGTGCACAATGTATGTGGTACGCTGTCTTACAGCCGTATGGTCCATTAGCGTGTCAGTGTAATGGTATTTACATGTATAACACGTGTGTATGGAACCAACAATATCCCGAGCGCGAAAGGAATGGGCATGTGCGCATGCGCAGTGGACGATGTGACTTGCCTTTGTAATTTGTTCATCAGTCGCGAGTTGCGCCTTAGTTTCAGTGTATGCTTATTATTTTGTCAGCTTGTTGCATCACATCGATGCTTAATTCTGTGTAGTTGGTGTAATAGTTAAAATATTAAACTTACGTTTGTCAGCGCCAATCATCGCCTACTTCCGGTATTGATCATGTAATTCTTGCGCGGAAAAGGTCACTGCTCGTTACACCGGCGAGGGACATTAATGCAAACATTAACATGTCAACGTTATTTATTAAAGATGTCAACTCATTGGACAATAGTTGTGTTTGTGATGAAATTATATACCGTCGAAACAAGTATGAATATAATGTTCAAACAAGATTTCGCATTTCACAACTAATAATGATTTACTCACATCGACGTTTCGACAACCATCAGTTGTCTTAATCAGGAACAGTGTCTTGTGTGAACATTTCATTCTTCCAACTTGATGAACATCTTCACGAAGTATTAATATAATGTATGCGAACACAAAGGGAACGCTGTGGGGCTGTACAACTAAAACACAAAGGGAACGCCGTGGGGCTGTACAACTAAAATGCAAATACCAACTAACCGTCTCCAACTAGGTCAGTTTTCACCTCATTTGTTTATTACCAACTGGTCGGTTAACAGATCTTGTCGAGTCCTTGAAACAATCAGAACTAGAACTATAGTGAGAAGATTAATCTGTTTTACAATCAAGAAGTTGTAAAATAAAAGAAACGTTCTGATATACTGATGTGTCCGGTCCTCAGGATTACGCTAAATATTGCACACATTACACCAAAGCACCTATTCAATCGAACACGATCTCGTCGTCTGTGTGAAGCATTCAGCCACGTTGCACTTATTGCGTTAACGCTGTTCGTTCCAACATCCTCCACTCTCTATAGCCAGATACTGATTCACCACGCCGAGTGAGATGGACCAATGTAAAAATAAAATAATTGTCCTAGGGTTTACACGGCAGCAGACGATGCTGGGCAGCAGGGCGGGCGGGCGGGCGGGCGGGCGGGCGGGCGGGCGGGCGGGCGGGCGGGCGGGCGGGCGGGCGGGCGGGCGGGCGGGCGGGCGGGCGGGCGGGCGGGCGGGCGGGCGGGCGGGCGGGCGGGCGGGCGGGCGGGCGGGCGGGCGGGCGTGCGTGCGTGCGTGCGTGCGTGCGTGCGTGCGTGCGTGCGTGCGTGCGTGCGTGCGTGCGTGCGTGCGTGTGTGTGTGTTGGTCTGTGGTGGGTTGGATGGATGGACACTGGTCCGAGTCTGATAGTGATACATAACACAGTGCAACATGCTTATGATGATACAGATACGATGAGGCTATTTCTTACATATGGATTTGTTTAATTTACTTGATAAGCATTTATACGTGTCATGAGTATGGATGTTGCATATTCCTGGTGACTACAAGCACCAGTTCTTGATCAACTTCAGTCATGTACTTCATTCCTGCCCAGCTGAAAATCACTGGAAGTAGTATTCATTGAACTCACAGAATGCCAGTGACAAAGTGACTATGTCAGTGAGACATGACTCTCTCCTCTCTCCCTCTTTCTTTCACCTCTCTCTCCCTCCCCTCTTGCTATCCATGCCACTGTCTCTCCCCCGCTCCCGTTCTCCTTCCCTCTCTCCTATGTGTATCTTCCCTCATGTCTTCAGTCTTGTAGACGGTATGTCGTTAGTTCTTAAAGGTAAGTTCTTAAACTTTGCATACTTGTTCAGTCATATACCATCTCTGTGAAGCTCCCAGTCGGGCTGCAATTAATGCACAAAGGCTATTCATACACACATAATCACCACTGTATATATCCAGGTACTCATTAATACAGCTAATTGAACTGGAACAATGTTGGGTGAAGACGCTTGCCTCAGGTTGACATGGCGGCACAGGATTTGCACCCAGGTTCACTTAACTATTGATAACCTGGAACTCTAGCCACTGTACTACTTCATATTCCCTCGTATCTTTTGTCTTCAAGTGTTTTGTATATCTTACTTCTTATCCTTTGTCCTATACATTTTTCTTTGTATTTCTGTCTTGTACATCTTTTCTCATATATGTTGCCTTGAATATCTGCCATTTTATCTTCTGTCTAGCATATCTTCCCTCCTATCTTCAGTTTATGTATATTCCCTTGCATCTTCTGTCCTGCACATCTTCCCTCTTCTGTCTTGAATATCTCCCCTCGTATCGTCTGACTGGTACATATTTCCTTGTACCTTCAATCTTGTACATCTTCCCTTGTATCTTCATTCTTGTAGATATTCCCTTGTATCTTTTGTTTTGTACATCTTCCCTCGTATATCCTGTCTTGTACATCTTTCCTTGTATCGTCTTTCTTGTACATATTCCCTTGTATAATCTGTGTTGTACATCTCCCCTCATATCTTCTGTCTTGTACATATTCCCTCATATATTTTGTCTTGTACATCTCCCCACATATCATCTGTCCTATATATCTTCCCTTGTATCTTCTGCGTTGTAGATATTCCCTCGTATCTTTTGTCTTGTTCATCTTCCCTCGTATATCTTGTCTTGTACAGCTTTCCTTGTATCTTCTGTCTTTTACATCTTCCCTTGTATCTTCTTTCTTGTACATATTCCTTTGTATATTCTGTATTGTCCATGTTCCCTCATATACATCTCCTGTCATATCTTCTGTCTGTATATCTTACTTGTATCTTATGTCTCTATGTCACCATTGTCTCCTTGCAGGCTCTCTACCTGATTGCCACCAATGGCAAACCCGACATCAAGGACAAGGCGAAGCTCTCTCCTGTCTTCCAGGATTTCCTGGACAAATGCCTGGAAGTAGACGTCGACCATCGTTGCTCAGCAACCGAGCTCCTCCGACACCCCTTCCTGCGACTGGCAAAACCCCTCGCCAGTCTCACGCCCCTCATAATGGCTGCCAAGGAGGCTGCTAAGCCCCTCAAGGGTTCCTAGTTGCACCCCGACCGACTAACAGTAAGGAGGAAGGATCCTGTCGCTGCAATGATTCGTTTCATATCTCGTTAATTATTTATTTACGTCGATGGATACAACTTGCAGTTTGTGGTTGGCCTAACTGACACATTTGTGCTTCCTGTTTTATAACTTGTGATTTTTATTTCCCGATTCCCGAGATGTGTTAAAAGTGGTATGTTGGATGCAAAGTTCAGTATGACGTGTCATTGATTTGATGAGATATTTCGTCTTCGTTTGGATAATTTAGACTTAAGGACTGATCAGTTATAGTAAAGAGAGTTTGGATAAATTTGTATTCCCAACATATGTCAAAACACTGACAGTTCCCTTTAAAACGAGGGTGTCTGTTCCTAGGTTATATTTAATATGACTTTCGTATGACTACAACACACTTGCTGAAGGTTTACTGCTGCAAAATTGTGTTCAGTTACTTTTTAATAAGCCCTGAACAGTGTTCACAATGTGAAAGATTTCACCTGCAACATGTTCAAATGGTAAATAAAACATCCACTTTCAAAACAAAATGGAAAGGCAACAATGTTGCACGTGATGTTTAACTTCCCCATGTTCTAGAAAGACTTCCTGTTACCAATTACTGCTCTGTCAGTTTTAGGCAGAGTTGCCCACACCTCCCTACTGGTCTCCACAAAGAATATGCTCTGAGTTAACTATGCAGACGTGTAATCAATCAACGTTCCCCTTTCGTTTAATTACAAAGGATTGTGGGCACAGCAGTTGATGGTCAAACTTGCAGATTGTACTCTACATAAACGAAGTTGTTTATAGTTGTTAGTAGCTCTACATTGTGGTCAGATTAGGCTGTGTCAGAGGGTACAGATTTTGGTGTCCCAAAACACCGGGAAAATAGGAGGTGTCTGTTGTTTAGTTGATAAGTGATTTGCAATGCTGTGTGCATACCCTTGTAAAACGTCCCTAAATGATCATTGATTGGTTTTATTTTAAATTTAGCATTGCCAAATATTGTCTGGTCCTATTCTTGATTACCCCACAGGTGACTAACAGTAAACTTCCATTCTTTTCTAAATCATAACTTATGGTTTATCCTAAAAAAGGTGGTTGAGCTATCATTTTGTTGGCAGAAAGACTCTGTCGCACTGCATCTTAGCATATCAAATAATCGTTAGGATAGACCTGTTTAAAAGTTCAGTCTTTAAAAGTTATCAAAATAATATTAAGATAAAACTAGTACATTGTTATGAAGTGCTTGGTGTGGTAGATTGCTGATTATTAAAACAATAAACATTTCGGCTTTGAAAAATCCTTTGATGTTTGAGATGATACCCAGTTTTTTTTGTAGAAATATAATCTGTTATATTGTTGGTAGATAGGTCACTGCCAAAAGTTTGCTTTTGCGTGTTTAATTTATAACACTGTTGTTATTTTGCACGAGTGTGTGAAGATATAATTTAGCCTGATAACGTGTAGGAAGGTATATACGAAATAACGTAACATGATAATACTAGTTCCATGTTGCTGTCAGCTGCCAGGTTGATTTTGCTCAATAAGTACTTGATCATATGTGTTAGATATGTGATGATATAGTCACTTGACATCTTTTTGTGTTGTTTTGGTCTTCACTCTGATATCGGCAGAAGCACATGTTCTCAATGTTAAGTTTTAATCAGCTAATTGATTGAAATTAATGTACCTGTATTTCACATGGTATTGGGTATTTAACAAATACAGTTTAAAAAAAAAATACGGCTGTTTCTCTAAATTCAGCAAATCGCAGAATGACATTTTTATATGTTAAAATCTTATTTTAGTTTGTATGCACTAACATACACAGACATGATGGATTTGTTTGGGGAGATCACAAAAGGTATAAAATGTGATGTTGCATTGCTATGTTCTGAAGCTGATATAAACAATGTACGTGTGCAAATAATTGAATTGATTACAGAGACTGTACACGCTAGATGTTGTTTTGTGATCAGTGTTTTGTACTATTTATTAATGCTAAATGATAATCCACTTATCTGGTATGTAATAAAACCAGAAGTGCGTAATAAAACCGTAAGTGCGTGTAAGAGGTATATCATGGACCATGGACCGTTCTGGTATATCATGTGTTATGTATGGAATATTATGGATGAAGTTTGATTAAGACTGTCACATGTGATACTGGTTACACGTGAGAGACACTACACGTGACTATCGATATACGTGACAACCATTTCTTGTGAGAACCATTTTAAGCGATAATGTCCTTTTGTACTTTTGAATTGCAGCTGCTTTGACTTACATGTAGTTATAGCGACTGGCAAATAGATGATTATTATATGCAACTATAATGTGCTTTCATATACGCTACCTGCTTGATGGATGTATCGTTGTCACAAATGTGCAATTATGTGCTCGGAAATATACTGTTTGCCAATGTAGGGAACTGTGCTGTGAAAAATGCGCTGATTTCTTCGCAGAAAGTAATGTTATGATCAGTTACGTGTGTGCAGAGTGCTTGGCGAAAATTCCACGCTTATCTAAGTGTCGTATTTAATTATATCTTATCGTGACTTTTGTATATGTTGTCATTGTTTAAAGGAAGCTGATTTTATAATGTGGATAAGAGGTATCTGTGTTTGTCTGTGTAACAATGTAACGATTTGCTGACGGATTAACTAATACTGTTAATGAATGCGTAAGACTTTTAGTCCTTCGGGCCGAAGGTTCAGCGGACAGATGGTGTAGTATAGTCTTTACATTTTATTTTAATATACCAGTTACATTTCCTATCAACAAACACCTGATGACTCAATTGTAATTTAGTACAGTCAATGCTGACACACACACACACACACACACACACACACACACACACACACACACACACACACACACACACACACACACACACACACACACACACACACACACATACACACACACACACACACACACACACACACACACACACACACACACACATCCGGAGAATCTCATCGGTGTTCATATGCCATACCTTCATAATGATTACGGTAGTGATTGATATTCGCATTGATGTCCATATAAGTGACACAGCGAAGTAATTCGTGCACAATGTATGTGGTACGCTGTCTTACAGCCGTATGGTCCATTAACGTGTCAGTGTAATGATATTTACATGGATAACACGTGTGTATGGAACCAACAATATCCCGAGCGCGAAAGGAATGGGCATGTGCGCATGCGCAGTGGACGATGTGACTTGCCTTTGTAATTTGTTCATCAGTCGCGAGTTGCGCCTTAGTTTCAGTGTATGCTTATTATTTTGTCAGCTTGTTGCATCACATCGATGCTTAATTCTGTGTAGTTGGTGTAATAGTTAAAATATTAAACTTACGTTTGTCAGCGCCAATCACCGCCTACTTCCGGTATTGATCATGTAATTCTTGCGCGGAAAAGGTCACTGCTCGTTACACCGGCGAGGGACATTAATGCAAACATTAACATGTCAACGTTATTTATTAAAGATGTCAACTCATTGGACAATAGTTGTGTTTGTGATGAAATTATATACCGTCGAAACAAGTATGAATATAATGTTCAAACAAGATTTCGCATTTCACAACTAATAATGATTTACTCACATCGACGTTTCGACAACCATCAGTTGTCTTAATCAGGAACAGTGTCTTGTGTGAACATTTCATTCTTCCAACTTGATGAACATCTTCACGAAGTATTAATATAATGTATGCGAACACAAAGGGAACGCTGTGGGGCTGTACAACTAAAACACAAAGGGAACGCCGTGGGGCTGTACAACTAAAATGCAAATACCAACTAACCGTCTCCAACTAGGTCAGTTTTCACCTCATTTGTTTATTACCAACTGGTCGGTTAACAGATCTTGTCGAGTCCTTGAAACAAGCAGAACTAGAACTATAGTGAGAAGATTAATCTGTTTTACAATCAAGAAGTTGTAAAATAAAAGAAACGTTCTGATATACTGATGTTGACATGGCGGCTCAGGATTACGCTAAATATTGCACACATTACACCAAAGCACCTATTCAATCGAACACGATCTCGTCGTCTGTGTGAAGCATTCAGCCACGTTGCACTTATTGCGTTAACGCTGTTCGTTCCAACATCCTCCACTCTCTATAGCCAGATACTGATTCACCACGCCGAGTGAGATGGACCAATGTAGAAATAAAATAATTGTCCTAGGGTTTACACGGCAGAAGACGATGCTGGGCAGCAGGGCGGGCGGGCGTGCGTGCGTGCGTGCGTGCGTGCGTGCGTGTGTGTGTGTTGGTCTGTGGTGGGTTGGATGGATGGACACTGGTCCGAGTCTGATAGTGATACATAACACAGTGCAACATGCTTATGATGATACAGATACGATGAGGCTATTTCTTACATATGGATTTGTTTAATTTCCTTGATAAGCATTTATACGTGTCATGAGTATGGATGTTGCATATTCCTGGTGACTACAAGCACCAGTTCTTGATCAACTTCAGTCATGTACTTCATTCCTGCCCAGCTGAAAATCACTGGAAGTAGTATTCATTGAACTCACAGAATGCCAGTGACAAAGTGACTATGTCAGTGAGACATGACTCTCTCCTCTCTCCCTCTTTCTTTCACCTCTCTCTCCCTCCCCTCTTGCTATCCATGCCACTGTCTCTCCCCCGCTCCCGTTCTCCTTCCCTCTCTCCTGTGTGTATCTTCCCTCATGTCTTCAGTCTTGTAGACGGTATGTCGTTAGTTCTTAAAGGTAAGTTCTTAGACTTTGCATACTTGTTCAGTCATATACCATCTCTGTGAAGCATCCAGTCGGGCTGCAATTAATGGACAAAGGCTATTCATACACACATAATCACCACTGTATATATCCAGGTACTCATTAATACAGCTAATTGAACTGGAACAATGTTGGGTGAAGACGCTTGCCTCAGGTTGACATGGCGGCACAGGATTTGAACCCAGGTTCACTTAACTATTGATAACCTGGAACTCTAGCCACTGTACTACTTCATATTCCCTCGTATCTTTTGTCTTCAAGTGTTTTGTATATCTTACTTCTTATCCTTTGTCCTATACATTTTTCTTTGTATTTCTGTCTTGTACATCTTTTCTCATATATGTTGCCTTGAATATCTTCCATTGTATCTTCTGTCTAGCCTATCTTCCCTCCTATCTTCAGTTTATGTATATTCCCTTGTATCTTCTGTCCTGCACATCTTCCCTCTTCTGTCTTGAATATCTCCCCTCGTATCGTCTGACTGGTACATATTTCCTTGTACCTTCAATCTTGTACATCTTCCCTTGTATCTTCATTCTTGTAGATATTCCCTTGTATCTTTTGTTTTGTACATCTTCCCTCGTATATCCTGTATTGTACATCTTTCCTTGTATCTTCTTTCTTGTACATATTCCCTTGTATAATCTGTGTTGTACATCTCCCCTCATATCTTCTGTCTTGTACATATTCCCCCATATATTTTGTCTTGTACATCTCCCCACATATCTTCTGTCCTATATATCTTCCCTTGTATCTTCTGTGTTGTAGATATTCCCTCGTATCTTTTGTCTTGTTCATCTTCCCTCGTATATCTTGTCTTGTACAGCTTTCCTTGTATCTTCTGTCTTTTACATCTTCCCTTGTATCTTCTTTCTAGTACATCTTCCTTTGTATCTTCTGTCTTGTACATATTTCCTTGTATCTTCTGTCTTGTACATCGTCTCTCGTACCTTCAGTCTTGTACATCTTCCCTTGTACCTTTAATCTTGTACATATTCCCTCATATATTTTGTCTTGTACATCTCCCCTCATATCTTCTGTCTTGTACATCTTCCTTTGTATCTTCTGTCTTGTACATATTCCTTTGTATATTCTGTATTGTCCATCTTCCCTCATATAAATCTCCTGTCATATCTTCCGTCTGTATATCTTCCTTGTATCTTATGTCTCTATGTCACCATTGTCTCCTTGCAGGCTCTCTACTTGATTGCCACCAATGGCAAACCCGACATCAAGGACAAGGCGAAGCTCTCTCCTGTCTTCCAGGATTTCCTGGACAAATGCCTGGAAGTAGACGTCGACCATCGTTGCTCAGCAACCGAGCTCCTCCGACACCCCTTCCTGCGACTGGCAAAACCCCTCGCCAGTCTCACGCCCCTTATAATGGCCGCCAAGGAGGCTGCTAAGCCCCTCAAGGGTTCCTAGTTGCACCCCGACCCCAAACAGTAAGGAGGAATGATCCTGTCGCTGCAATGATTCGTTTCATATCTCGTTAATTATTTATTTACGTCGATGGATACAACTTGCAGTTTGTGGTTGGCCTAACTGACACATTTGTGCTTCCTGTTTTATAACTTGTGATTTTTATTTCCCGATTCCCGAGATGTGTTAAAAGTGGTATGTTGGGGTGAAAAGTTCAGTATGACGTGTCATTGATTTGATGAGATATTTCGTCTTCGTTTGGATAATTTAGACTTAAGGACTGATCAGTTATAGTAAAAAGAGTTTGGATAAATTTGTATTCCCAACATATGTCAAAACACTGACAGTTCCCTTTAAAACGAGGGTGTCTGTTCCTAGGTTATATTTAATATGACTTTCGTATGACTACAACATACTTGCTGAAGGTTTGCTGCTGCCAAATTGTGTTCAGTTACTTTTTAATAAGCCCTGAACAGTGTTCACAATGTGAAAGATTTCACCTGCAACATGTTCAAATGGTAAATAAAACATCCACTTTCAAAACAAAATGGAAAGGCAACAATGTTGCACGTGATGTTTAACTTCCCCATGTTCTAGAAAGACTTCCTGTTACCAATTACTGCTCTGTCAGTTTTAGGCAGAGTTGCCCACACCTCCCTACTGGTCTCCACAAAGAATATGCTCTGAGTTAACTATGCAGACGTGTAATCAATCAACGTTCCCCTTTCGTTTAATTACAAAGGATTGTGGGTACAGCAGTTGATGGTCAAACTTGCAGATTGTACTCTACATAAACGAAGTTGTTTATAGTTGTTAGTAGCTCTACATTGTGGTCAGATTAGGCTGTGTCAGAGGGTACAGATTTTGGTGTCCCAAAACACCGGGAAAATAGGAGGTGTCTGTTGTTTAGTTGATAAGTGATTTGCAATGCTGTGTGCATACCCTTGTAAAACGTCCCTAAATGATCATTGATTGGTTTTATTTTAAATTTAGCATTGCCAAATATTGTCTGGTCCTATTCTTGATTACCCCACAGGTGACTAACAGTAAACTTCCATTCTTTTCTAAATCATAACTTATGGTTTATCCTAAAAAAGGTGGTTGAGCTATCATTTTGTTGGCAGAAAGACTCTGTCGCACTGCATCTTAGCATATCAAATAATCGTTAGGATAGACCTGTTTAAAAGTTCAGTCTTTAAAAGTTATCAAAATAATATTAAGATAAAACTAGTACATTGTTATGAAGTGCTTGGTGTGGTAGATTGCTGATTATTAAAACAATAAACATTTCGGCTTTGAAAAATCCTTTGATGTTTGAGATGATACCCAGTTTTGTTTGTAGAAATATAATCTGTTATATTGTTGGTAGATAGATCACTGCCAAAAGTTTGCTTTTGCGTGTTTAATTTATAACACTGTTGTTATTTTGCACGAGTGTGTGAAGATATAATTTAGCCTGATAACGTGTAGGAAGGTATATACGAAATAACGTAACATGATAATACTAGTTCCATGTTGCTGTCAGCTGCCAGGTTGATTTTGCTCAATAAGTACTTGATCATATGTGTTAGATATGTGATGATATAGTCACTTGACATCTTTTTGTGTTGTTTTGGTCTTCACTCTGATATCGGCAGAAGCACATGTTCTCAATGTTAAGTTTTAATCAGCTAATTGATTGAAATTAATGTACCTGTATTTCACATGGTATTGGGTATTTAACAAATACAGTTTAAAAAAAAAAATACGGCTGTTTCTCTAAATTCAGCAAATCGCAGAATGACATTTTTATATGTTAAAATCTTATTTTAGTTTGTATGCACTAACATACACAGACATGATGGATTTGTTTGGGGAGATCACAAAAGGTATAAAATGTGATGTTGCATTGCTATGTTCTGAAGCTGATATAAACAATGTACGTGTGCAAGTAATTGAATTGATTACAGAGACTGTACACGCTAGATGTTGTTTTGTGATCAGTGTTTTGTACTATTTATTAATGCTAAATGATAATCCACTTATCTGGTATGTAATAAAACCAGAAGTGCGTAATAAAACCTGAAGTGCGTGTAAGAGGTATATCATGGACCATGGACCGTTCTGGTATATCATGTGTTATGTATGGAATATTGTGGATGAAGTTTGATTAAGACTGTCACATGTGATACTGGTTACACGTGAGAGACACTACACGTGACTATCGATATACGTGACAACCATTTCTTGTGAGAAAATTTTTAAGCGATAATGTCCTTTTGTACTTTTGAATTGCAGCTGCTTTGACTTACATGTAGTTATAGCGACTGGCAAATAGATGATTATTATATGCAACTATAATGTGCTTTCATATACGCTACCTGCTTGATGGATGTATCGTTGTCACAAATGTGCAATTATGTGCTCGGAAATATACTGTTTGCCAATGTATGGAACTGTGCTGTGAAAAATGCGCTGATTTCTTCGCAGAAAGTAATGTTATGATCAGTTACGTGTGTGCAGAGTGCTTGGCGAAAATTCCACGCTTATCTAAGTATCGTATTTAATTATATCTTATCGTGACTTTTGTATATGTTGTCATTGTTTAAAGGAAGTTGATTTTATAATGTGGATAAGAGGTATCTGTGTTCGTCTGTGTAACAATGTAACGATTTGCTGACGGATTAACTAATACTGTTAATGAATGCGTAAGACTTTTAGTCCATCGGGCCGAAGGTCCAGCGGACAGATGGTGTAGTATAGTCTTTACATTTTATTTTAATATACCAGTTACATTTCCTATCAACAAACACCTGATGACTCAATTGTAATTTAGTACAGTCAATGCTGACACACACACACACACACACACACACACACACACACACACACACACACACACACACACACACACACACACACACACACACACACACACACACACACACACACACACACACACACACACACACACACATACACACACACACACACACACACACACACACACATCCGGAGAATCTCATCGGTGTTCATATGCCATACCTTCATAATGATTACGGTAGTGATTGATATTCGCATTGATGTCCATATAAGTGACACAGCGAAGTAATTCGTGCACAATGTATGTGGTACGCTGTCTTACAGCCGTATGGTCCATTAACGTGTCAGTGTAATGATATTTACATGGATAACACGTGTGTATGGAACCAACAATATCCCGAGCGCGAAAGGAATGGGCATGTGCGCATGCGCAGTGGACGATGTGACTTGCCTTTGTAATTTGTTCATCAGTCGCGAGTTGCGCCTTAGTTTCAGTGTATGCTTATTATTTTGTCAGCTTGTTGCATCACATCGATGCTTAATTCTGTGTAGTTGGTGTAATAGTTAAAATATTAAACTTACGTTTGTCAGCGCCAATCACCGCCTACTTCCGGTATTGATCATGTAATTCTTGCGCGGAAAAGGTCACTGCTCGTTACACCGGCGAGGGACATTAATGCAAACATTAACATGTCAACGTTATTTATTAAAGATGTCAACTCATTGGACAATAGTTGTGTTTGTGATGAAATTATATACCGTCGAAACAAGTATGAATATAATGTTCAAACAAGATTTCGCATTTCACAACTAATAATGATTTACTCACATCGACGTTTCGACAACCATCAGTTGTCTTAATCAGGAACAGTGTCTTGTGTGAACATTTCATTCTTCCAACTTGATGAACATCTTCACGAAGTATTAATATAATGTATGCGAACACAAAGGGAACGCTGTGGGGCTGTACAACTAAAACACAAAGGGAACGCCGTGGGGCTGTACAACTAAAATGCAAATACCAACTAACCGTCTCCAACTAGGTCAGTTTTCACCTCATTTGTTTATTACCAACTGGTCGGTTAACAGATCTTGTCGAGTCCTTGAAACAATCAGAACTAGAACTATAGTGAGAAGATTAATCTGTTTTACAATCAAGAAGTTGTAAAATAAAAGAAACGTTCTGATATACTGATGTGTCCGGTCCTCAGGATTACGCTAAATATTGCACACATTACACCAAAGCACCTATTCAATCGAACACGATCTCGTCGTCTGTGTGAAGCATTCAGCCACGTTGCACTTATTGCGTTAACGCTGTTCGTTCCTGTTCGCGGGCGGGCGGGCGGACGGAAGGACGAAAGGACGGAAGGACGGAAGGACGGACATCCTAATTTACATCAACACGTCTTTCTTGAGTATAAACTTGTGAACCCGATATAATAGCTAGCTAACGTCTGCGTGCACATACACCCGTCTTACTATGTACATGACAACAAGCTACAACTTGATATTGCGCGGAACACTTATTGACTGTTCGTTTACCGTAATCATCTTGTCAACCGTTGGAATATTTTTAATCAGCATTTGAACATGCGCACATTATCCACGAAATCGTCATAATTGACGGTAGTGGATTACTGGAAGAAGAAGAAAAGTTCACTGCACTCTTTAACTGTCGCCTGTGTCCATCTGACATCGTCGAACAAAACGTAATTTTTGTGTTAATGATAATAATTTGGTAACTTCTTTTGCGCCCAATCCTCAGAAGCCTAGCTCAGAGGCGCATCAGTACAAAACGATTGATCGATCTTAGACTCAATAATCAAATCCAGTTGTCATTAGATTGAATTATACGCCAGGTAGCTATGATGAATAGGTAAGGCTATAGAGGTATGTCTTTAAATGACACCGGAATTTAGCAATAGTTTCAACTGATTTAACACAAGAAGGAAGCATATTCCGAGGACTAGGCGCACCCAAAGCAAAATTCCTAGTCCCAATATTAGTAGTGATTCTAGGGACAACACATAAATCAGAACTAGATAGTCGCAACTGAATAGGTTTTCTTACAAGGGTTGGCCTAAGGAAAACACTAAAATACGATGGCTGCTTACCGGAATGTGCCTGGTATGTAATGATACATGTCTTAGACTTAGAGGTATTTTCGTTGCACATCTCTGTCAATGTCTACCGTGATCACGTCAAGCAACTTGATCAACGACGAGAACACTGTCGGTGTATGTTCTTACCGATTTTTAGAAATAGTTACTCAATCTCATTCTAAATATATTGAATTGCGTGGTTATAACAAAGACAATTAAAGGAAGACCAATCACATGCGCTGTTTCCCATTGGACGCCATTTTTAAAACATAGACCGCAGCGAACCAAGCGGCTGGGTATCAAAAGTCAGATCAACATGGCGTACGCCAGGCACGGCGGTTCGTTTTGCTCAGCCTTTGGCTGCAGCAACAACAAAAGCGCCAACGCAGAGCTTTCATTCTTCAGGTTCCCGAAAGATAAAGACAGGTAGGCATTAAATCAATACAAACTAAAAAGAAATACCATGCATAACACACATAAATGTATACATGCAACGCCTCGACACGCCCCCCCCCCCCCAGTCTGTCAGACTGAATGTCAGCTGGTGATGTAAACAAAAACACTCCGTATGGCTGGGACGGGTTTAGGAGTAGTTGGGGCAAGTAATAGTACTGTCGTGGGCGGGGGGGGGGGGGGGTGGTTATCAATGACAATAAATTAACAGTATGTCCCAGCGGATCTTGTGGCGGGCTGAACTAAGAGTAAATATCACTGACACTATCATGTATCCAGACTGGCCTACTTGTTCTTGTACATGTACATGGTGTATCTAAATTCTAGATAATAGAATAGGTGCCTTGGCAAAATATTAGCAATAAATGTGTAATACTGGCTGTAATTCAATGTTTTTGCACTTCTTATTTCAGGAGTAAGCGATGGGTTATAAACTCTAGAAGGGAAGATCTGTTGAAAAGAGACTGCGGGTATCTCTATAACAACTGCCGGATGTGCGCTAAACACTTCACCGAGTCACAGTTTATGAATGCCAACAGCCGTGACAAGCTGGTATGGGATGCAGTTCCCACGTTATTCAGCTGCAATCAATCAGATCGCCAGAAAGAACGCAAGCCCCCCAAGGATAGAACTTCATCTTCTGAGCATGTAGTTGAGCAAGATACTTCAGTCCTGGTAAAATCAATGTTCTTGCTTATATTCATGTCAGACCAGATGATTGTGTTGTTGTAAGTTGCTAGAGACAGTTGACTAGATATATAGTACATCACCATAGCCCTGGCTGGACTAAGGTATAAGAGGGGTGGTGCCGGTAGGCCTACTGGTGGCACCCCCCCCCCCCCCCCTATACCTTAGTCCAGCAAGGGCTATACATGTGTTTTACATAATCAACTGATAACATTAGTATGTTTCAATAATTGTAACGTTTTTGTGAGAACACCGAAATAATTCTGTATGTCATTTGGACACTAAATATTGTAAATGGCAACCAACATTTTGGCTATATTTTGCAGTCACACGATATGAATGGCAAACTATGCCAATTCAATGAAACTGAAGACTACCTATAATAAATATTGTGAACAAATGTACATGTAGCTGACAATGTATTGACATTTTAATACTGGCACATATTCTTTTACTTTTTGTGTGGCGCGTGATGACTATCATGTATCAATATACAGCACAGGTTGTACATATCATATGCATCTTTCATCTGCGAAATTACATTAATTCTAAACATAGATGGACATGTGCAGACATTATTTATTTGTAGACGTGTGTGTCAAAAATAAATAAAAAAACTCATTTGAAGTGGCTTGATTACAAAATGATATGTATTTGATAAATGAAAGATGATGTTGAATACTTTCTGCAAATGTTGGCAAATCAAACCAACTTGGCATGTTTTTGGGCTCATTTGAAGTGTATACTAACTTTAATATCTGTACCCATGCTATTAATGCCTACAATAAATGTATTATTGTGCCCATGTCTTTTTTGTTCATGTTTTTGATCTGTTTCAGAATAGGAATGAACTATTTCTAAAAATTGGGATTGGACAGTAACTGTCTGAACTGAATTATATTGATTGATTGATTGATTGATTGATTGGTTGGTTGATTGATTGATTGATTGATTGATTGATTGATTGATTGATTGATTGATTGATTGATTGATTTATTTATTTATTTATTTATTTATTTATTTATTTATTTATTTATTTATTTATTTATTTATTTATTTATTTATTTATTTATTTATTTATTTATTTATTTATTTATTTATTTATTTATTTATTTATTTATTTATTTATTTATTTATTTATTTATTTATTTATTTATTTATTTATTTATTTATTTATTTATTTATTTATTTATTTATTTATTTATTTATTTATTTATTTATTTATTTATTTATTTATTTATTTATTTATTTATTTATTTATTTATTTATTTATTTATTTATTTATTTATTTATTTATTTATTTATTTATTTATTTATTTATTTATTTATTTATTTATTTATTTATTTATTTATTTATTTATTTATTTATTTATTTATTTATTTATTTATTTATTTATTTATTTATTTATTTATTTATTTATTTATTTATTTATTTATTTATTTATTTATTTATTTATTTATTTATTTATTTATTTATTAAGGAATCCACGTTCAGTAATAAAACTGTTGAGGTGGAGCCTTCAGACATTAAAAATACAAAAGTATGCAATGGTGTAAAAAAATACAATTTAAACATATCATGAAAACAAGTTATGAATATGACTAGGAATAGACACATAATTTAACGCACACACAACTGTATGACAAAGTATTAAAATAGAGGAACACATAAACCACAGGGAGGCATATATGATGGTGTTGGCAATTTGGGCGGGTGTATGTTTAGCATGTTTAGGTGAGATGTTAAACATCATGTGTACCAAAACAAGAAGTAAATATGACTAGAATACAAAGATTGAAAGTAGTAGAAAAAGACACTTAGGGCTACATCATAATTTACTGTACATACATCCTTTCAAATTTACAATGGACCAGTTGTGTGTCCATAGGCAGTACATGTATCAAGATGTATATATATAAATCCGGAAAATTTCAATAAATTTTAAAATGCACTTTCAGGCTATGTACATAATTATTGACTGCAGCATATCTTCAGCTGACAGGGAAAGGTTGTCTGGGGACATGGTAAAGAAAGAACCAGGCATAATGATCATATCTGAGATTTCATGAATCCCATCATAATGTAGCCGTGAAATTACCATAAAATATTATATATTTTTGAAAATCAATATATTTGGCGCATAAAAATATCAAACTTTTATATTTACAAGTCCACCCCCACCCACCCACCCACCCTCCCCCCACACACACACCCCAAGTCAACGTACGAGCAGTCGATCGCTTTTTAACCAAATGAATGAAAGCACGCCGGTTTGCTTATGAACTCGCATGACACCCAGCCGCTTGGTGCGCCACCAGTTCAAAATCCAAAATGCCACCGGCTGAGTGACATCTCTCCCCTTTACGCTCTCTGGTTATAAGCAATAGGGCCTGTAAGTGGGTCACGATACATGGCGAGACTCCGCGCGACTGGAGCTGATTTGGGGATAAGAATAATATTCGATGGATGACAGTTGTAACTTCCGACTGGTGAATATTAGGAAAATCAGGACATAAATATCTTGTGTTATACCTTTCTTATCTTAAATGTCCGATTTAATATTGAGTTTACCACACTATCATAGACATAGCGATTTATGTAGTGCAGATAATAGACACTCCCCACAAAGTTAGGCCGTATGTGTTTTTTACGGGTTTTGCATTTTACACTGCTGTACGTTCTGGTTTCGATAATCTGACAAGTTGTCTAAATACACTTAATCATAACACATGTATACGTTTTCCCCAAACAGGTAGTACTGCGCGAAAAATGGCACTTTTTATTATTAGTCAAGAACGCCAAACACAAGTACAAGCCGGCGATGCCATGGGCATGGCAACCATCATAATAATCGATTAGAATTCATGATTTCCGTGAGCATTGTCACCGGCAAAGTGTTCCACTGCTTCTGCTTGTAATAATCCTTCGGACAGTGTAACTGAAATAGTTAGACTGAAACTGTTCGATTATTATAACCAAAAACAAAACGAAGTCATAATACGTTAACATGGAGAATATGGACTTCCTGCCCCCCAATTGTCCCCAGCCTCGTTTTCGCGCGCCAGATTTACACGCCCTATATAATTATGCTGTGAGTAAAAGTATTCGAGTAGAGCTCAGTAAACAAGAAAATCAACAAGGTCAAGGTGGCCGTTTATTGTTTACATCCCTCTGTCCATGTCTGGTGTTGTCGCATTCACATGCACATTCACTGGATGTCGCACAAGAATGGGAAAACAATGTTAGCATTATGATTGCATAAATTGAAATCGTGACGTTCTTTTACAACTCCTCATTGATACGAGTGCGGGACTTTTACTGACACCATTTCTTCCACGTTACCATGATAACAAATATTGTATTCAATTCAATATGATTTATTCATACAACATGCAACAAACATTACAATTTAAAACTAAACAAAAATACGTCAAATTGAAAAAGTCATCGCGGTGAAACGCTGAAAAGTTGTGGAATGGTACAAAGTTGGCACATCGACGGTCAGCAGACACAGACACACGCGAACACACGCGAACACTTACGGACACGTGGGAACACACGCGAACACTTACGGACACTTGCGAACACACGCGAATACTTACTGACACACGAGAATACACACGGACACACGCGAAAACGGACATTTACGGACATATGCGAACATTTACGAACACATACAAACACACGCGAATACTTACGGACACACGCAAACACATACACACACACACGCGAACACGCCCAAACGCGAACACACTTGGCCACATGCGAACATCTACGGACACGCGCGAACACGTGCGAACACATGCGAACACATACGGCCACTTGCGAACACACGCGAACACTTACTGACACACGCGAATACACACGGACACACGCGAAAACTTACGGACACATGCTAACACTTACGGACACAAGCGGTCATACACGGACACACGCGAACACCTACAGACACTTACGGACACATGCGAACACACGCGAACACTTACGGTGACATACGAACACATACAAACACACGCGAACACATACGGACTTACGCGAACACATACGCACACGTGCGAACACATGCGAAGATATAGGGACACTTGCGAATACACGCGAAAACTTACGGACACACGCAGTCACACGCGAACACTTACGGACACACACGTGAACACACGTGGACACACGCGGGCACACACGGCACACGTGAACACCCTGGACATACGCGTGCACACGGGACACACGCGGACACACGCGGACACATGCGAACACACGTGGACACACGCGTTCACACGTGGACACACGTGAACATACGTGGAAACACGCTAACACTCTAGACACACGCGGACACACGCGGACACAGACGGACACACGCGGACACACGCGGACACTCGCTGAAACTCTAGACACACACGGACACACGCTGTCATACGCTGATACATGTGTTCACACGCTGACATATACGGACTCACGCGAACACACGCGGACACACGCCGACACTTACTGACACACGGAGTCTCAAGCGAAAACTTATGGACACATGCGTTCACACGGGGACTTACGCGAACACACACGAACACACGCGGACACACGCGAACACACGCGAACACACGCGGACACACGCGAACGCAGGCGAACACACGCGAACACACGTGGACACACGCAGACACACAAAGACCCACGCGAACAAACGCGGACATACGCAGACTCAAGCATACACACGCGAACACAGGCTGGCACACGTGGACACACGCGGACACACGCTGACATATACGGACACACACGAACACACGCGGACACACGCGGACACACGCGGTGAAACGGCGACACACGCGAACACACGTGAATACACTCGGCTACACGGGAACACCCTGGACATACGCGTGCACACGGGACACACGCGGACACACGCGGTCACACGCGGACACACGCGGTCACACGCTGACAGACGCGGACACCCGCGTTTACACGTGGACACATGCGAACACGGTGACATACACGGACATACGCGAACACCCGCGGACACACGCTGACACTCTGGACACACGCGGACACACGCGGTCATACGCTGACAAATACGAACACACGCGGATACACTCTGTCACACACGGACACACGTGGGCACACGCGGATACACGCGGACACACGCGGATACACTCGGCTACACGGGAACACTCGTGGACAGTCGCGGACACACACGAACACACGCGGCGAACACACGCGAACACTTACAGACACACGCAGTCACACGCGAACAATTATGGACACACGTGGTCACCAGGGGAAACAGGCGAACACACGCGAACACCCGCGTTCACACGTGGACACACGCGAACACTGGCGAACACACGCGAACACACGCTGACACATACGGACACACACGAACACACGCGGACACACACCGACACTTACGGACACACGCAGTTTCATATGAACACTTATGGACACATGCGGTCACACGGGGACACACGCGAACACACGCGGACATACTCAGAAACACGCGCACACACGCGGACACACGCTGGCACACACAGACACACGCGAACACACGCTGGCACACGCGGACAAACTGCACACACGGCGACACACATGGACAAACGCGATCACATGTGGACACACGCGAGCACACGCCAACACATGCGGACACACGCGGGCACACGCGGGCATACGCGGACACACGTGAACACATGCGAACACACGCGAACACACCCGGACACCACACTGGACACACGGGAACACACGCGGTCACACGCAGACACATGCGGATACACGCCTGTACAGGGATCACACGTGGACACGACACGCACACGCATGCGTACTCGCGACATATGTAAGTTCCCTACAGGGAGTACGTGACCTGTGTGTGACCTTATATACTGGACATGGTAGCGACGTGTGAGCTACAATTTTGTAGTGGCTGAAGTGTTATGTGACCCTGACATGTAGTTGGACCGCCATATGAATAAACGTGTCCAGACTTCTGAATGTAGTGAAAGATGCAATGTATTACATTTTTATTTACTGCTTGTTGCCAAGTAAACTATTGTTGAATCGGCAACTTACAGTAGCGATGGCCTTGCAAATCGCACTGTCGGAGGGAGGATGCTCGATGAGAACATAGCAACCGACTGGCCTGGTCGGGAGAAAGCAAACTTGGGTAGATAGACAAGCCCGTGTTGCACCCATACTGGACATGAATGACTAGTTATGTTTGTCACATACGTGGGACCTAACTACCAGGAGAGGAAGCAAATTGCATAGTGCGCTGCGTTAAGTGCTGTTTGGTATAGTTTTTTAAAAGACACAATAACTTATAACATTCGTCCTTCCTCCGCTCCAGTTGTATTATGGGACACTACGTGACAGATACGATGTGTTACATTATTTTATTATTTACTGCTGGTTACCTAGCAACCTATAGTTGAAATGGCGACAGGTCTACCATAGGGTGGTGTGTTTTGGTATAGTTTAATACAATAATTTATAAACTTTTACCTTGTTCCGCTCCATGTAACAACACAAAGACGTATTCGGTTTTTCGTAAAGCCTTTTCATCAACACAATTTTAAAACCCTATTTGGGAAAAGTTATTGCTCCTCCAAAACTACCCCTAAAACCCATTTCCTACCTTCCCCCGCAATAGCAAGCCAATGAAAACGCGACGATAACCTCTTGACTATTTTCAAAAGTAGTTTAAAAAAAGATACACGTATTTATGGGTATTAGCTGAAGACATATCCGTCAGGTGGCTCCATTTGTTCTTTGACCTAGTTTGTAGTTCGTCACCTATCCGAGAGGGGGCGCTACGTGACCACTAAACCCCATTTGACACAATATAAAAATAAGACGCACGAATTTGGACATTACCAGTTCGTGACATGTCCATAAGGGGCGCCACTAGCTCATGACATATCCGCCACGTCGCTCCACTTGACCGTTGACCTTCCTCCGCAGGAACCGGGGCATGGCGCATCAACGTCCAACTATCCGCTAGGGGGCGCCACTTGACCTATGGCATTTTTGCCTTTATTTTAACCTTCCTACGGAGAAATTCCTCCGCATCGCGCCAGAGGGGGAACGCTAAGCACATACATTACTACTTACGAGTTTTTAGATTGGTGTTCTGTTCATGTGTTCTGCATCATTTATCTTATTCTTTCTCAGCATGTTGACATCATCGGTAAAACGTTACGTTAACGGTGTATCAGATTACGGTAACATGTAAAATAGGTGTAATGGTGATGTCACGTAAAGTATATGCGCATGTAAGGAAATAAAGACATAATTACAAACAGGTCAATTGTAAAACACGGGAAGTTTATTTCTTCTCAGTGAAGAGTCGTAAACAAATATTATAACATATACAATATATAGAGGCGATCACAGATATTTGTATTATTGGTGTAATATTTACATACATAGTGATTATACTAGCATTAGGGTAGGTTCTGAAAAACCTAAATGCATATCACGATAAATCTCACAATCTGTTAAAATACTGTGAACGTAGCAGATTGCATGTCACAATCACGATAAAGTTCACAATCTGACTACATGCATGTCAACGTTAGACAAACTGTGGCTCACGGGCCAACTCTGGCCCACGGGCTAACTATGGCCCAGAAATCTATTCAATGCGGGTCATGGAATAAATGCGAGATTGTTCTTGTAAATGATGTGACATTTACAAGAACAACCAACAGGCATTATGGTTTATCATAATGCAAGTTACGATCACGTTTACAATCTGTCGTATAAACTACTGTGAATGTAACATATTCCATGTCAGCGGTAGACTCCGGCGCACGGACCAACTGTGGCCCACGGGCCAACTGTGGCCCACGGGCCAATTGTGGCCCACGGGTCAACTGTGGCCCATAAAGTTATTCCATCCGGGTCACTGCGGTCAGCAAGAGAACACATTTCCTCTCAACGGTCAGTTGCAGTGAATAAATAATGTTTATATACAATAAGTGATCACAGATGTTTTGATGTGACATTTACAACAGGTTTTATGGTTTATCATAATGCAAGTTACGATCATGTTTACAATCTGTTGTATAAACTACTGTGAACGTAACATATTCCCTGTCAGCGGTAGACAAACTGTGGCCAGAGGGCCAACTGTGACCCACGGGCCAACCGTGACCCTCGACACTTTCCTGCCTGGATAGCGCAGTGAATGCGATATTCCCCACAAGGAAGCGCGCGATAGACCTTTCCTCCAATCGAACAATGGCAGTGAATAAATAATTCGTATATACAAATGTACATGTTATCACAGATGTTTGCCTTATTTACATGATATTTACATACATTACAAGTGTACATTATGCACAACCAAAATGCAAATCACATTAAATTTTACAATCTTTCAAACTACTGTGGCTGCAACAAACTAAGCAGCCCGTGAGAGGACACATGTCATCTCGACGATAAACACCAGGTAATAAATAATTCTTATATACAATATTTACACGTGCCTTATTGGCTACTATGACTAGGAGGCAGGCTAAGAATAATTTGGCACACAGTCAATATGTGGGTATGTTACAATTCAGTTTGTGGACGGTTAATTGATGACAGGAGGTGACTTCCTGATCCCAATTGCCCCAGGCTCGTTTTTGCGCGCGGGACTTACACGCCCTATTTCTTTTGCGGGTGTACTGTGCCAGCCCCGTGGAGTGGTCAGGTGCCGTCGTGGTCGTCAGAGGAAGAGCCAG
Organism: Oasisia sp. SBJ-2009; assembly: GCA_964017155.1. NCBI lineage: Eukaryota > Metazoa > Annelida > Polychaeta > Sabellida > Siboglinidae > Oasisia > Oasisia sp. SBJ-2009. Next base: position 8,486,618 of record OZ024867.1, on the reverse strand, counting down.
GTGGACACTGGTATGGACGGGACGGCCATGTCGTGTCACAACTTGTTGCCATTGAAAATGGTGGACCGACATGGACGACTTCTTGTTCGGTCTACAACACGTCACAATGAATCAGTCGTTAATGTCCTGACTAGACGAGTGTGTGACATGTATCGCCAAGGCGGGTACTAAATGTACACAACTAAGATAATGCAACATAAAGATGTTTGGTGATGACGTAGAGTGGTAATGTAGAGTGGTGACGTAGAGTGGTGACGTAGAGTGGTGACGTAGAGTGGTGACATAGAGTGGTGACGTGGATGACATTGAGACTTGATTACAGCTTTGTTTGATGGCGACAAAAAAGAAGGATTAATTATTATACAAATGTAATTAAAAAGTAATTCGCTTTATCTACTCTATCGAACATTTGACTGCAAAATCGAAAATATAAACACCAGCTGTAATCATCAACGGAAATATTTATTTTATGCGATAAACATTACGCGCAACAGCGAATCAGCTTTTGTTTGAAACAATGTTACGATATCGGCGTTCCATCACAACAACATGTATTATCGCCATGGAATTTGACATTTTTTCTTTTTGCTTTATTCAAGTCGTGCGCAAACTAAACAATATAATGTAAGTTGACGCTTAATGTGTATTAATCTGTGATATGATTAAACTATGCGTGTTGTTTGTTTAGTCTCAACATCAACACGACAAGCGCGTTTTGTGTCGTCTTTTCAGTTCTGTCGAAGATAGTTTACAAAGACAGTTTGAATGAAGTAATAAACTTGTAGCCACCACAACGTAGTATTCACAAACAATGTATGTCGTCTAATTAAGTAGAAACATGACGTCAATAATAATATTAGTCGATATTTAAAAATAGCAACAAACATAGAACAACGTGTGACTGTGACTGTGTAGATCTACGTTGTCGTTGACACTGACATTGTCATTCATTGTTTTTAAATAACAACTGTCACATTTGAGACGACCCCTCACTGAGTAATTGTGTTCAACGAGATAAAGTTAACATTTATCGACTCGACTATGTCGTCAAAGTTTGTTTCTACAAAACGTCCTTTACATAAACGTCAACTGTCACCACTGAAATGTGCACAACTAATGTATGTGATGCGGTTGCACAATGTGAGACACGAAACCAGCGACACGTCGTGTTTACCCCATCACAGGGGTGAATCTTGTTGCCCCCGGCGACACGGGTGAGAGGGCGTGGTGACGTGACCAGGTGGAGTTGTCACGAGGCGGTGTGAATGTGACAGGTGTGAATGAGGTGTTTACCTGAGACGGTGGCGTCAGTGACTCTGAGACTCGGCCTCACGTAGACGACGTAGCCTGGCCCGTGTCTCGTCTATGTACTGGTGTAGCCCGGTCACCTCCCACTGCCACCGCCTCGTGTCCTCGTCCACGTCCCTGTCTCTCTCCCTCTCCATCGTGGCCAGGTCCCTCCAGGGGGCGACACGGGTCGGGTGACGTGACGTGAGTCGGTCCAGGGCCGTCTCCAGGTCAGCCAACAGACGCTGCTGGCCCCAGAGGCCGACTGTGTACTGCGACTGTCCCGGCGGTCGTTGGAGGTCGACCCTACAACAAGACACATGTGACATCTACAGCGACTGTCACCTCGGTCAACCTCTCTACGACGACGTGACAATGTGCCACGCTGAGGTCACAACGACCGACTGTCAGTTGACAGAGGTTCGGGTCCACCCGCTGCCCTTGCGACTATTCACCCCGAATTGACCGCGTCTACCCTGCGTCTATAAACCCCAGAGTGGGGTGTGTATGAGACGTGGAGGCGGTAAACAACAAACCCTCTGAGCTGCTACTCACAGGTACAGCCACAGTCGGGGGGTGTCACGAGCCGCCCGTCTCACCCTCTCGACACCTGCCGCCGTCACCCAGTTGTTCCACAGCCTACAACCGACAGATGCATCAGTGATTAGGGCAAAGTTCATCGTAAAGACCCTGTCACGTGACCACGACAGTTTACTGACGTCAGAATGTGTCAACAAAACATTAATTAACTCATCAATAACTGCACGAGCGAGACACGCTGTGGGGTAATTACCCGGGGTGTGAGTGAGACTGTTTATTATAAAGACCCCAGCCCCAGACAACGTACCCGAGTAGACTCATCTGTGTCCGTTGTGTCGCCAACGTCGTCAGTTTCACGGCGCCGTCGTCGCCGATGTCGTTGAAGCCCAACCTGTCAACAGTAGATCGTGTGACACTGATGCACTGGACACAGTGTGACAAACGACAGCACACAACGTAAGACTCGATGTCACCAACTGGTGGTGTTTTGTGCCAGGGTAGTTACGTACGTGTGGGTGTTAGTGCGTGTGTATGTGCGTCGTTGACTAATGAGTGAGTACGTGTTGATGTACGTGTACTGAAGTGTGTATGCGTGTACGTGCGTGTGTTTACTTCAGTACGTGTGTGCACACGTGTGCGTACATGTGTTAGTGCGGGTGTTAGTGCGTTTGTATACTTCAGTACGTACAATAACTTCTTCAAATGTCCCAGCGAGTTGACGTTGGCGACAATTTCGTCGACGTCGCTATCGTCGAGTCCACACAGGCCGAGGCTGTTGCGACACAAACACAACTGTTTATTTCAAATCAAATGTCAACATTCGCGAGTAAACAAACATGTCACATGTCAACACTTTCACGGCGAACCGCGACAGTTGTCTTACACTTTGACATTATCACTGGTGTGACAACATTCAGAGATGTGTGTGTGTTGTTTAAATAAAGTGTGTCTTATAAACGACGTGACTCGAGTTGACAAGACACAGACAATGTCATCAACTTACTCTAACTCTTCCATCGCCGTCAACCCGGACAACGCCGACAGCGACACGCCGTGCAGTAGGCCGAGGTTGTTGAAAAGACTAATGTAACAAACAACACGTGTAGATTAGACATTTCACATGTCACGACACATTAAATGTCAACTAACTCGACATACGGCATTTCACACGGACGTGGGCAAAGCAACAAGGACCAAGTTCACGGGCGATAATATGTTTTGTAGCAACGGACGCTGTTTTATAACTATGTTTGAACGCGCACATTCGCTGTTGCATTTTAAGTTTACCTTCTAAAATTTCTGTTTTCTCAATGCAAGTTTCACCAATAATAAAACAAATACTTCATGCAGCATTTGAAGTGATTTATTTTAAGTTGCATTTCCTTTACTTTACCAATTGTACGAGTTAGTTTTTGCAATTTGTACCTTAACTTTGTCAGTCCTTCTAAGTCTCCAATGGCTGTTAACAGAGTTGTTGTCTCTTTCCCCTGCTTCAGGCCACACTTCTCCAAGCTGGAAAAGTGAACAATGATTACATTATGCCACATCATTTAAGTGTTTACATAACAAGTAACTAATAATATTAATGTGATTATAAATATGGTAGTTACAAAAAGTAATAGTAAATATCTCGCATTTTATTAAATGAACATTTAAAACATTCAACATTAAGTTTTGATATATAATCTCACATTATTATTATTATTAATTGCTAACGGTGACGTAGTAAATTTGTATTTATTTAATTAGTTACAGATCATAACTGAAATTTATAATATATTTTCTGAATAATTTTAACAAACATAGTGTTATCATGCATATATTAAAGATGTGTAGTATGGTAATGACATGCATATAGTGGCATCGTTTAAATGTTGTGCAATGTAAAACCATGTATTTATAGTCGCTTGAAAAAGCAGTGGTCTAGCTTTAGAAGACGTAATGTTATGTTTAAATTTCCTGATTTGTTAAAAAACATTACCCTGCTGGAGGCAACGAAGAAAAAATTATGCTTATATTGGGCTAACTACAGCGAAATTAGATAAATTACAATAGTTAGTTGCACAATAACACACACATATAGCAACTAGTGCAGTAGGTACTAAATGCGAACAAAGTCAAAGTCAAAGACCATCAATGACAATGGGCATCTCTTGGCTAAAAAGGCCAGTCAAGATCAAACTGAATTGGCGTATTCTATATCTAAAAGCGGGTGGTGTTTTGATTTCCCCAAACATGCTGTTCTAAACACGCGGTTATTAAACTTAACATATATTTTACTGAGTGTTTAAAAAAGTATATTATACAATTTCAACTGACCATTGGCATTGACATTGACCATTGTTATGATTGTATTGCTAGTATAACACGTCGTAATATTTAATACTCGCGTTGGATATACACAGTAACCATAATAATTAATAAAAAATAATTGTTCATTTTGAACATCTTGATTATCCCTGGAATAGCCACATTAAACGTCTTTTGCCTTGGTCTTGTAATGATTCTCCTGGATTTGCTGGCTGTCACTCAACACTCAGCGCAACATCCGATGGTAATGCCAACATTGTGATATATAACGTGTATTACTTTCAGTTATTAGCAAAGTTAAGCATAACGTTACAATTGCAATTTAAACATACATACACGCTTAAGAATCTAAGATTGAACAAACCTAAGATAAACAATAAATAGTTACAAACTTTGATATGTTAGGCCTAGCAATAGACGAACGCTGTTACGCTCGTTAGGCCACTGTTAGGCGATGTTTTGAAAATGTCCTATGTAATATTATCCGCCTTATATTTGTTACCCGCGAAACGTGTCTTTATTTTATTAAAACGTAAGGGTAAATATATTTATAAATCGTTATTAGATCGAATAATATATATATATATATATATATATATATATATATATATATATATATATATATATATATATATATATATATATATATATATATGTGCGTGTGTGTGTGTGTGTGTGTTTGTGTATGTGTGTGTGTGTGTGTGTGTGTGTGTGTGTGTGTGTGTGTGTGTGTGTGTGTGTGTGTGTGTGTGTGTGTGTGTGTGTGTGTGTGTGTGAAATAAAGGAGATAGCTGATTGTAATAGTCTTAATTTATTCGAAAATACGCAATCTCAAAACACAATATAGTAGCAGGAGTTTTTGTTTTTCTAAAACAGGTGAACGAAAATCGTGTGACCTAATATGTTAAACCGTTTTAACAGATTTGACAAAAATAGCGTTATATATAAACGAGCTGCATATATATATATATATATATATATATATATATATATGCAGCTCGACTAAATATAACGCTATTATATATATATATATATATATATATATATATATATATATATATATATATATATATATATATATATATATATATATATATATATATATATATATGCAGCTCGAATATATATAACGCTATGTTTGACAAATCTGTTAAAACGGCTTAACATATTAGGTCACACGATTTTCGTTCACCAGTTTTAGAAAAACAAAATGCTCCTGCTACTATATTGTGTTTTGAGATTGCGTGTTTTCGAACAAATTAAGTATTACAATGAAGTATCTCCTTTATGACACACAAAGTAACTAAGTAAAAGTAAAAGTAAAAGTAATCTCCCAAATAACTACTTAAGTAAAAGTAAAAGTACCCCCGAAAAAACTACTTAAGTAAAAGTACCGCTCCACAAAACTACTTAAGTAAAAGTACAAAAGTATTCGGTCAGTGTCTATATATATATATATATATATATATATATATATATATATATATATATATATATATATATATATCAGGGTTGTTTGATTTAAATCATTTGATTTAAATCATTGATTTAAATCAAGATTTAAATCACTCCCAAAAAAATAATTGATTTTTATAAATCTGTTCTTGATTTATATGAATCTTCTTGGCTGGGTAGAATGCTTTGTATGCCTCATGCATCTATAGGTCTCAGTATATAACCCCACACCCATAATAAGTGATTGGTCAATTCGAATGAACAGGAAGCCTGGCATCACAAAAAGGGCTCTACATGACGATAGGCAACTGTTATGCAATATAAGGAGGTTAAAGCTGATGGGGAGTAGGAGTGCTCCCCAGTTGAAGCATCTCCCCAGCTGGAGGGTATGGGTGGAGGGGGTATTGATGAACAAAGGCTACCAGGGTCAGTAGGCAATTGCAGCCCACAACAGTGCTGTGGATATGCAAAATAAGCAGATAAGGCAACCTGGGTCTCAGGCTGAGCCGCCAAGACCATCAAGAATTGCATTAGACACAGGCCAGAGGCAGAGCCTAATCAAAGCTGCAGGTCAGCTGTTGGATCACTGCTTTATTGTACGAGTTCTACCAACCACTTCTTTGTGTTTATTCACAATGTCTGAAAGAAAAAAAGACTGGTTTTATTTTGAGAAAACTAGCTGGAACGACTGGGTGTAAAGCCAAATGTATGTTCGAGGTATTTCATTTCAGAATGCAGTGAAGTTTCCGAATCTTGTGTTTAATAGGAAGCAAATTTTCAATTAAGAAGCTCCAAGTTTATTTAAAAATCAAAACAATAAAAAAATCTGATTTAAATCAAATAAATATGATTTAAAAAAATCATGATTGTTTTCAACCCTGATATAATTATTATATATATAATATTTTCATCATCACATATATGTATATATATATATATATATATATATATATATATATATATATATATATATATATATATATATATATATATATATATATATATATATATATATATGTATATATATATATATATATATATATATAAACTTAAATCAGATCTTCTGATGCCACCAGTTCACTTATGGTGTTGATGTTTGTCTTTTGTGATAGATATAATTATCTTAGCTTAAGATAATTACTAAATTTAAGGTGTTTTGATATTTAAATGTAGCGTTCATATTTACTACGATTCCATTCTGTATCTACTACCAACGGCATTTCAAAGAAAACCAATGCAGCAACTGCACCACAAACCTCGTAGAACAGGAGGTTACAGCGTGTCGACCGCGCAGCCTATGCGATGTTCAAAAAACATTGTTACACACTGTTGAGGGTTGAACAAAAAAATTCACGAAATTGTACAGTTTTGAAATAAATTATGCACCAACAGACCACGATGTATGGAGGTGAACGATAATATGAGATCTAGAATAATAACCTGGCTCTCTGTCGCTGAACGCGCATAACGATTCAAAACTAAAATCAATACGCTCATTACTGGCACAACTTCCTTCGTCTTCCAGTTATCGTTAAAATAGCGATTTATAACGCGCATTTACCACGCCAAAACGACTAAGACTCCCCATTTTTTACACGGTTGATGAATTCATAAGTTTATGCATCAGTAGCATGTTTTGCATGGCTAAGTGTTACGCCTAATATCTGAGACGCAATTCATCATGACATTTCAACCTAGCATTATACTGATCTTTTCTACTGAGATGCAACCTATTTATCCGATTTCTAAACAAAAGTGTCATTGAATCTCGATTGCAATTGTCAAGCCATTGACTTGCGGCATGGTCGACGCGCCGGTCTTACGGAAACGCCAATGTGCGAAGCCAGGACTGGCAACAGGGAAACGCGACTGATCATTGATGCCTGCACAATACAAACAATGCCGTGCCCCACATTTACTCTTTAATTTACCTTAATCAAACATGCCCTTCATGGGTTCCGCTGGGACGTTTCGGAAACCAAGCGCCAATTATATAATAGATCAGCGTGAAACACGATTGATGCCATGTGCCCACGATGTCGGCCCGAGCGGCGAGCGCAAAGCAAACAACGACTACACAATCAAGGGTCGAGACTAATTTTAAAATTGGTGGTAGATTATAGTAACGCAAAGTTTAGAAGTAAAAAAGTAAGAAAGTAAACCAAAAAGTACTTCGTTACAAGTAAAAGTAATTCCACAAAAATGTACTTCGTTACAAGTAGATTTCAAAATAAACTACTTAAGTAATGTAACGAAGTAAATGTAATTTGTTACATCCCAGCACTGTGTATATGTATGTATATATATATATATATATATATATATATATATATATATATATATATATATATATATATATATATATACATATATATATATACATATATATATACACATACATATTATATACATATATATAATTATATATATATATATATATTCTGAGTTAATTACTTATCATAGAAGAAAAACGCTTAACTAAAAAAATCGTGCATCCTATTACATGCTTTGGGTAAATCTCTTTGACTTTGACTCTTATGTGGATGTGTGGACTGAATCAGTAGAAATCAGAGTAATGTCTCTTTACGAGTTCTTAAAGCTCACTCTCCTGTGTGAGAAAACCCATATACGTTTGCTTAAGGTCGTACAAGTGTATTAAAATGCTACTTCACATAAATACATCATTTAACATACTTCTTGACAAACGCCCGTATCCACGCATTCAAAACACTCCTGTGCGCATGCACAAGCAAACGCACAGTTATTAACAAAATATATACACTTACTTCAAAGAACTCAATCGTGTGTGTGGCAGAACGTACGCCAACGCATGCTGTTCAGTTGGGCTGATGTGTTGTTTGCTAAGATCAAGTTTCATCCCACCTGCTAAGACATAGCCAGACACTTGGCGCCATAGCGCAGGTTTGCGTGATTCATAGATCATTGTTAGCAGAAGCATGGTGCCCGCCTTGTGAACTGCAGATTTATCTGCAGTGTTAGCTTCATGCTTTTCCTCTCGTTCAACGACGGACTTCATTAGCTTTTCTAGGTATTCGTCATCCTTCCTTCCGCTTGACCGCTGACTCGACAATGAAGAAGACCTACTCGTGTGCAGTGAGCCGAGGAATTGATGGGTCCTCTTGTTACCGAGTAAGCCAGCGAGGAATGTCAGCACAAGGTCGAGTTGTCTGTCGGATGCCTTGGACAGCATGCGTTGCACTCGGTCGACGTCGGTCACCAGCGCAATAGCAGCTAGGAACTCTTGAAGAGTCAGGTGTTGAAAAAAGTGGACCCGTGTAACGGCAGGTGCGAACATGAAAACACATGATTCTCTCGATTCAGATAGCAGACCACATTTCATAGCTGTTTCCTCTAAAGGGAATTTTTTCATCTCTTCATTTGAAAATGTTACTATAATGGGGTCTTTTTCCATCCCATGACAAGCCAACTCAGCGTGATCGAGGAGAGGATCCCTAAGTGTCGCAATCACGTCCATCGTTGTGTCAACGTTTGGGTCCGTGTATTTCAGATGGTAACTGACTAGAAGATTCCCGACTAAAGCGATATACAATTCTGTGAGTGTCTCCGGTAATTGCGATGTCCCTTCATGGTACATTTGCATTTTAGCGATGCGGCAGATCATGTTCAAATGGACGGGTATGTAGCAGAAGCTACAAATGTTGACATTTTGGTCAATGTAGCGTTGAATTGCCCCCTGTTCTTCTTCGTTTGCGCCACTGAACTTCACGATGTATTCAGACATCTTTTCTCGCGTGAATCCATAGATCTCCCCTTTTTTGTCATAAGCGTCGTAGTTTGTGACGCCACCTGGTCGTGACGTCACGAGTAGTCGTACTGATGGCAGGGTACATCCGTTGATAATCGACGCTATCAACCTGGGCATTTCAACCTGTTCATTGAATGCAAATGCCCTGTTCTCCACCGGCGCCACTGAAGCCTCGTCCAAACCATCAAAAATTATTAGGAAATTGCTTGGTTCAGATTCTATTTGACTGAAGAAGTCAGCCATGGCATCAGCACTTGGGATCCCACCTCGCTGATAACGAAACAAGAGATCTTCGAGAGAGCAGGGTGACTGGATGCAGGACAAGTCCCTCATTTGAAAGTGGAACACTTGTCGTATGACGTCAGGCAATAATTCGTGACGTAACCACATATCTAGAATGTGAAAAGTAAACACGCTTTTGCCTATACCTGCCGAACCAAAAATTACGCTCCTTACAGGTGGTTTCACACCCGGAGTTTCAACTTCAAACAGGTCATTTACACTGATTTTGGAACATTCTTCCGTTTCCATCTGCAGTTGTAGGATGTCGTGATGAATCCTCTTTTCTGTACGCTTGTACATGTCACTCTTCTTGTGTATCCGCAGGTCAACGAATAATTCGGCTAATTCTTTGAAAGTTGTCTTTTCTTCGTCATTCTTCTTTTGTACATATCTGTCAAGAATTCGCTCTTGTTGTTCTTTCAGCCTTGATCTCCACATCTCCAACTCATCTGAAATGTAGTTGTGCATTACATGTCTAGAAAAAATGCATTGTTAAAACAATGTTAAATTATAATATGTTTGACGCGCCACGAACGATTATGGATGTGGCGTTATACCAAATAAATATATTATTATTATTATTATGTTTTCAGAAAACAAATATGAACACATGACAGCGCGTTCAGACACTGGACTAGATCAATGTTTTATTTGCAGCAATGCATTAACATACTATAAGCAAAAGATTGTTCACTAGTAGTAGATCAAACGTTATGTTGGCAAAAAGTAAATTAAGGGTTGTGACCATACTTAAAGATAATATAGTGAAACTACGTATCCTCATTGTGAATGTTGCAACATTTTATCAATTCAATCTTGAACATGGCTTGTATACTTGGAAGTTTACTAACTATATTTAAATATTTGAATACAACGCATGGTCATTATATTAAGTTCTTAGATTCACCTCGAGCCAAACACGTTGTTCAGCTATTACATTTATGTGATTATGATTTAATTATTTTAAATATAATAGCAACTACGCATCAAGTAAACCATTGTGTCTAACTGTATTACTTTGTCCCTTTGACAACATACTGTAACAAAATATCGGTTTTACAATAGACACCATATACTAAGCCACCAGGACACTTGATATTAAATGTGACCGACCAAACTAATATAGGAAACGATACGATCTAATACTTAATCCAATTAATACACATTACAATTCGTTTTCCATACGGAAATGCGGAATCACGTAATGCATTATATAAAAGCAAACAATCAATTCTATTTTGTACTGCTACAATATTTGATTAAACTAAGATGTTAGCTGTGAATAAGAAACTACTATGATATTGACTTGTCTATTGGTTATATAAGAAAATAAACATGTGGCTTTCTGTGTACGTTTATTTAGTAATTAAATTTGGTATGTTGTTAAGTATCAACCGCAACATTATATCTGCAGTACCTTTGACGTGTTGTTGTGGTGTCTGGACAAGATCTGGATGTTGGTGCAAGTCCGTTCTGACGTCCTCATGTACGCTCTGTGACCTTCGCGACTGCCGCAGGGCTGCACAGCGGAAGAAGAATGCAAATATCGTAGCTGTCTTTTCCCTTGTCCATCGTATACATATCCAACACCTCATATAAATTATCCTGCGTTCGCGCCTCACTCGACATTAAATGGAACACTCACTTAGTTTGCCTGTGTAACATTGTGTAGTACAATTCACCATCTTTAAATATAATATAGTGCTGGCATCTAAATTGGCTTAACAAACTTCAGGACAGAGATTGTGACTGAATGCCACATTTAGTAACTCGCCACACCCAGTTGCTGATATGTATTTTATCGTGCAGTGCAAAGAATGATTTCACATGGTGGAGGAACAATTGAAGGAACATAGAACATACAAAACACAGGCACAAGAACATAAATGTACCACGCGAAATTGTCAATACACACCTGTGACTTGCTCTTGCTGTTGCACTTTCACTTTCAACTCAGACACATCCGCTGTTCACGAGACAGAACAAATAAACATCGTTGTAAATAAAGCACTACATTATATATATATATATATATATATATATATATATATATATATATATATACACACATATCCATTTATTCACCCCTCCCTCCATCCCTCCCTCTTGATATTGAGGACACATAGCAAGAATAACGACCTCGTACATCTTACTCACATATCCACGGTTAAGCATGGGGCAACATACTATAAAGATAGCAACATTGAAGACCACAAAGATGAAGATTGAAAAGATAGCTTGCGCCCCTACAATGACAAGTTTAATGATTTCCATCCAACTCATTGAGGATGTTAATGTAGACATTTAGCTAGCTTAACATGCACCATTAAGTCACAGTTAATTCGTTCGCGACAATACATTTATCTGACACAGTTGGTTAACACAAACAGACTGGATCCATTTTGCTACGAGTTAGTGAATAAAACGGTAAAAGCATCTACCAGAGACAAACCCATCAATTACTAAATACATATTATTATTTTTCAAAATGTGGCTATTAAATACTACTTTTTGCTAATAATCGGTAGCCCATACCATTCAGGACTTCAACTCTCCGGTCTGTTCGTTCAACTCTCCGGTCTGTTCTCTGCACGGTATCGCCTAACACCTGCACGGTCCCAGTCAGATCTTCAACTCTCCGGTCTTTTCGTTCAACTCTCCGGTCTGTTCTCTGAACGGCATCGCCTAACACCTGCACGGTCCCAGTCAGGTTTTCAACTCTCCGGTCTGTTCCTTCAACTCTCCGGTCTGTTCTCTGAACGGCATCGCCTAACACCTGCACGGTCCCAGTCAGGTTTTCAACTCTCCGGTCTGTTCCTTCAACTATCCGGTCTGTTCTCTGCACGGCATCGCCTAACACCTGCATAGACCCCGTCAGAACTTCAACTCTCCGATCTGTTCCTTCAACTCCCCGGTCTGTTCTCTGCACGGCATCGCCTAACACCTGCATAGACGCAGTCAGAACTTCAACTCTCCGATCTGTTCCTTCAACTGTCCGGTCTGTTCTCTGCACGGCATCGCCTAACACCTGCATAGACCCAGTCAGAACTTCAACTCTCCGATCTGTTCCTTCAACTCTCCGGTCTGTTCTCTGCACGGCATCGCCTAACACCTGCATAGTCCCAGTCAGGTATTCAACTCTCCGGTCTGTTCCTTCAACTGTCCGGTCTGTTCTCTGCACGGCATCGCCTAACACCTGCATAGACCCAGTCAGAACTTCAACTCTCCGATCTGTTCCTTCAACTCTCCGGTCTGTTCTCTGAACGGCATCGCCTAACACCTGCATAGTCCCAGTGAGGTCTTCAATCATCCGGTCTGTTCCTTCGACTCTCCGGTCTGTTCTCTGCACGGCATCGCCTAACACCTGCATAGTCCCAGTCAGATTTTCAACTCTCCTGTCTGTTCCTTCAACTCTTTGGTCTGTTCTCTGCACGGCATCGCCTAACACCTGCATAGTCCCAGTCAGGTCTTCAACACTCCGGTATGTTCCTTCAACTCTTTGGTCTGTTCTCTGCACGGCATCGCCTAACACCTGCACAGTCCCAGTCAAGTCTTCAACCATCCGGTCTGTTCCTTCGACTCTCCGGTCTGTTCTCTGCACGGCATCGCCTAACACCTGCATAGACCCAGTCAGAACTTCAACTCTCCGCTCTGTTCCTTCAACTCTCCGGTCTGTTCTCTGCACGGCATCGTCTAACACCTGCATAGTCCCAGTCAGGTATTCAACTCTCCGGTCTGTTCCTTCAACTCTCCGGTCTGTTCTCTGCACGGCATCGCCTAACACCTGCATAGACCCAGTCAGAACTTCAACTCTCCGATCTGTTCCTTCAACTCTTTGGTCTGTTCTCTGCACGGCATCGCCTAACACCTGCACAGTCCCAGTCAAGTCTTCAACCATCCGGTCTGTTCCTTCAACTCTTTGGTCTGTTCTCTGCACGGCATCGCCTAACACCTGCACAGTCCCAGTCAGGTCTTCAACTCTCCGGTCTGTTCCTTCAACTCTTTGGTCTGTTCTCTGCACGGCATCGCCTAACACCTGCACAGTCCCAGTCAAGTCTTCAACCATCCGGTCTGTTCCTTGCATCGACAAGTCTAATGCTTGCATCCTTCTGTCTATTCCCTCCACTGCCTGATCTAGTACCTGCACCGTTCCGTCAAGCGAAGTGACCCTCTGTCTCTCTAGGTCGAGCAGTTGTTGCAGACGGACACACTCCGCAGTGACCACGGGGTCTACCGCCCACTGTCTCACCACAGTCGAGTTCCAGTGCAGTTGTGCGTAGATCGTGTTCAAAGATGCCAATTTGAGGTTAAATTCTGTTTGCGTTAAAGACGCTGAAGTGGCGTGAGCAAGTGCGTTTCGCATCTCGCGGAGTTCGTCTATGCGCTCGCTATCATGAAGGGGTGGTGGTCTTATACCAGGTCTGGGCGTCGGCAAGAGAATACCAGTCCCCGAGAAGAGTAGGCAGGTAAACAGAGCGGTGCTGTCGAAATTGTTTGTGTTTCCCTGTTTGATAACGTCAGTGATATGTCGAGGTGTACGTGTTGCATTGAAGTTGGCAACATAAAATTCCCCACACGTCCTGGTTTCGCTCCATGCAAAGTGAAACAATGCTTGAAATTTTGCTTTAAAGGTTGCACGAAGATGGTCAGGAACGTCCCCCAGCAAGATGCGCGCAACGCGCAAAAAGCGTTCTTCGTCGCCTGTCAGTGGTGTTCCACTCATGGTGAACTCTGAAAGATATCGACCACAAATCATAATAAAGACCTTTATAAATAGAAATACCTTTAGCTTACCTATAATAATAACAATTGCGTAACTTCTTCGCCTAAATCCATGTAAACCAAACTCAGAGACGCGTCATTACAAAAGGGTTGGTCGATCTCAGTGTCAAGAAACAAATCCAGTTGTCGTCAAATCATGGCTGGTTGTAACAGTCGACTTGTTGGGCTCAATATCTGATAAGTTGATCACGTTCTAAGTTTTCACATATGTAGCAATTCACAATGCCTGTTGTATTCGTAATAGTTATTTAAGTGCATTAATATTATGTTTATCTTATCCATTTCAACTCATAGGAATGATTACATGTAAATTAGACCAAATGCATTAACATTTCTCCCCACCCTTTCGGCAGGGAGTGGACTGTCTAGAATAGACAATACCTAAATGTTGACCAGAAGGATGTCAAACTGCCACGTTGTTCGACAAGCTGAGAGGTTGTGTCAACTCCAATGACATCGTTGCATCGGTTGGATGTAGATGTGTCGTAATCACAGTGTCTCAGACCCGTCGCGTCAGGCGACTGCGTCTAAAATAAAACGTAATCCATCAACCAGTAGTGACCGCAGTGTCACATACACAACAGTAGAAGGGTCAGAGATCGGAGGTGAACGTACCATTCCCTACAGAATTGAACACCATGTCATGTGAAAGTGTCGTTAACAGGGAGTGTCCTAAATGATTACATTTTTTCTCATGGAGTTAGGACTATTATTGTTAAAAGTCATTGCTGATTTCAGCGAATTATTATATGTATTGATCATTTTTAATCTCTTTTTGAAATGTGTGCTTTTCTCATTTTCGTTAGTTTCATGTCAAACATTTGCAACAATTAGTCAAACATTAGTAATTACATTGTTTATTTAATATATGTATATATATATATATATATATATATATATATATATATATATATATATATATATATATAAACAATGTCATTAAATATATATATATATATATATATATATATATATATATATATATATATATATATATATATATATATATATATATATATATATATATATGTATAATTTATGCAGGAATATATATATATACATATATATATTCCTGCATAATATGGATACTTATTCAAACACAAAAAAAACCTGACGTGGAAGAATCATTTGTTTGAAATAACTAACCCATATCGATCCTTAGTATATTATCTAGACAGGAAGCGGGACTCTTTGTTGATCTGCTACACGAAGTAGTTGCTTTGCTTAATAAACATTAATTACGACGACATTAATAACCATAAGGTATTAATTGCAAACATGAATTACATGTTACTGCGGAATACCGAAGCACCATCAATCGGCGAGACGACATCGATGGACACAGGAAGAAATAAAACACAAGAAGCATGGTGACGTGAGTGGATGAAGGAAGAAAGAAACAAGAAGCCGGGTGATATGAGTGGAGATAGGAAGATATAATCAGGAAGCCGGGTAAAAAGGGTGGAGAGAGGAAGAAAGAAACAGGTAGATGGGTGACATGGGTGGAGAGGGGGGGGGGAAATCAGGAAGCCGGGTGACTTGAGTGGAGATAGAAAAGAAGAACCAGAAATCCGGGTGACATGGCTGGACAGAAAGAAAGAATCAAGTAGCCGGGTGACATGGGGTTCAGGAAGAAAGAATCAGGAAGACGGGTGATATGAGTGGACAGAAAAAAAAAGTGAATCCGGGTGACATGAGTGGATAGGAAGAACGAAACAGGAAGTCGGGTGACATGAGTGGATTGGAAGAAAGAATCAGCTAGCCGGGTGACATGAGTGGACAGGAAGAACGAAACAGGAAGTCGGGTGACATGAGTGGACAGGAAGAAAGAAACATGTAGCCGGATGACATGAGTGGACACTGGAAGAAAGAGGAAACCGAGTGACATGCACGGAGAGAGGAAGAAAGAAAAAGGAATTCTGGTGACTAGAGTGAAGAGAAGAAGAAAGAAGTAATAAACCGGGTGACATGAATGAAAACAAGAAGATAGCATCGGGTAGCCAGGTGACACGAGTGGACAGGGGAAGAAGGAAACAAGAAGGTGACTTGAATGGAAACAGGAAGAAAGAAACGGGTAGTCGGGAGATACGAGTGGAGAGAAGAAGAATGAATCAGGAAGTCGGGTGACATGAGTGGGCAAGAAGAAAGAAACAGTGAATTGAGTTCGTTCTGTTTTTCGTAGAAACACTAAAGACACACAGCCTTAATAAAAGAATTACGTACGTTTCTGCAACGTTCGCAAGAGATTCTTTGGACCACACCTGTCAGCCTGATGTGGCGTTTTGGTCCATCAAGAGCTCTCATAAATGCACAAAGGAACGACAATAAAGAATGTGCGACGAAGCATGACAAGAGTCACCATTCATCAAACGTACAACCTTTACCACCGGGACGAAAAGATTGTCCCGATAGTGTGCCGCAAAAGCAGTAATTGCTTTGACAACGCTTCGCTATGAATTCAACTAGTAATCTACATATATAGTTATGTATATAATTATATATATATATATATATATATATATATATATATATATATATATATATATATATAATAACAATTACATTCACGTGTGTTTGTAAACATTACTCAGCTGCGTCTGCTCTGTGCCGATTCCACACCTCCGAAATTGTTTGCTTCTAAAATTGGCGTGCGTTGAGTCACATACTAAATTGAGAGAGATCGTGCTAATAACATACTGTATGTCCGTCCACATGTTCTAACGCCTCGCTTCTAGTCTCTCACGGATTGTTGCTTTAACGCTCTAACAAAGTTTAATTGAAAAAAAAACATTTATACAGTCCTGCATTGTCTTCTGGAACCAACACATACATTTGGTGATAAGTGTCGACGAATAATTATATCTAAGTTTATATAAATATTTACAGAAATGTAATCACGATCAGAAAAACAACATCGACCTGGAGGCACTGGTGTTCTTTGATGGGGAATAGAGGGGGACGAAAAGTAAACATAATATATATTTAATATAATATAAAAATTATGTGTGTGTATATATATATACATATATATATATATATATATATATATATATATATATATATAGTGAGTGGTGGATATATTTATGGCAGCCTTCACGCATTAATTGTAGCATATGGCTGGATGCTTCCCAGAAAAGCCGAAACGGTGTTTGATTGAACAGATCTGTCAGGGAAGTAAAATGTAAAGTGGTTTGAGCAATCCTGAGGATTGGATACTGCGCTATGTAAGAACTAACCTTTCTTTAAACTAGGGTCACATGTTGTACCAATTACAATACATACTGTGCTACATGAAATAAAAAATAGCAACCCGTATGTACAGATTAAAGTTAATTGTCCACGTATGCGACTTATAGTGTCCAGGTGGTTACTGCTCATAGACGGATAGCGCTGTTTCAAAGGCTGCCATTGTATATGTCAAGCTTACGGCATGCATGATTTGATCTACGGTCGGTTTG
The DNA here is from genome assembly GCA_964017155.1 of Oasisia sp. SBJ-2009. NCBI lineage: Eukaryota > Metazoa > Annelida > Polychaeta > Sabellida > Siboglinidae > Oasisia > Oasisia sp. SBJ-2009. Next base: position 8,468,717 of record OZ024867.1, on the reverse strand, counting down.
CCACGGTTCTTTGTCATACCTGACTGACTCTGATTATCAAACAAGATATCTTCATTCAACGGAACTGTCGCCTGTAAACACGCTTTCAACAGGCTCACTACGGGTTATCAAAGTCATCTCTAAAACGCACAATCGCCCAGGAGAGCAGACTTTCCCACGCCCACGGTGAATCACACAAACACGTCCGGTCGAGTGAAACTAAACGTCACTGCATCAGCATGAATGTATTTCTGCATATGACATACTATTAAGATATGTCACTGGTATATATATATATATATATATATATATATATATATATATATATATATATATATATATATATATATATATATATATATATGTTAACCACTGCTCTTAAATATTATATTATATATATTATACAATATTTGCCTTTACTAGATACTACGTTTGCCGTTACATTAGGTCATCGTTGCCGTAACGTTACAACACCTTTGCTGTAGTATATCAAGCCATCCTTGCCGTTATAAGTTAGGTAATTATAGCCGTTATATGAGGCCAAATTTGCTGTCAAAAGTAATTCGGCATAATTTATGTGTTGTTATTTAAAATTGCTGTGCCAGCTGGCCATGTTTTCTCTTATCACATTACATCGCTACTGATAAAATAGACCGTCATCATTGTTGCACCATTGGTCTATAACATTGTTCCACCATTGGTCTATAACATTGTTCCACCACTGGTCTATTACATTATTCCACCATTGGCCTATAACATTGTTCCACCTCTGGTCAATAACATTATTCCACCATTGGTCTACAACAATGTGCCGCCATTGCTGTGTCTTGTTTCCTTCACTGTTCCGGCGTGATTGTTTCGTTACAATTACAGTAGTCCACCATTGGTGTCATAACAACTCGTCGTTGTGGTCATTGCATTGCATAACTCAGCAATGTTACATTACTACCTTCGTAGTTGCTACATTATTCAGAATGGGATACACATATTCGTCTTTGGTGTTACAATAGTCCATAAATTAGTGTTGGTATGTATTTGTCATAATTGCTTGTATTCACTCGATACAATAACTATAATAACTTAATATCGATTTGTTGAGTATATAGCACAGTACCGAAGTTATCAATATATTTGCAGGACTAAAGTAGTCACTCGAACGGACGTGTTTGTCTAATTCACCGTGGGACACTCACACGACTAGCGCTGGTGTCGATGTACTCTTTGGAGCAGCACATGTCAGGTGAGTAACTAGTCGTGGATTGTGTTACCATATGTGCCATGTCTCAAATATATTGATAACTTCGGTACTGTGCTATATACTCAACAAATCGATATACATATATATATATATATATATATATATATATATATATATATATATATATATATATATATGTATATATATGTGTATATATATATATATATATATATATATATATATATATATATATATATATATGTATATATATGTATATGTATATATGTATATATACATATATATATATATATATATATATATATATATATATATGTATATATATACATATATATATATATATATATATATATATATATATATATATATATAACATAACTGTCTTTAGGCTAATCGCATTGAGCTTGATGCCATGTGTGTGACTAAGTATGCAGTGTAATTATTCTGAGTATTCATGCACGCGTAAATATCACTGACAATAAAAAAAACTGTGGACTTATTGGACACAACTGAAATCTCTGAAAAGTTGAACCGAATATTTATGACCATGCCTTATATGGATCGTATGGGCGGATTCCATTCACGAAACTCTACGTACACGGAGTAATTCTTCATGAGTTGTCAATGTTATAAGTGATCAATAAAGCCTATTTGTAATGAAATGTAGGTACATGATTACGTGACATAATATGTTAACTAGAGTAATTTAAAAGGCATATGTTTAATATTTTCAAAAAATCCATTTAATACCATTATTTAACCTAATTCTTCTACATGTGTTTCACTCTCAACATAATCCACTACCGCAGCTAAAATAATTATATATTACACATATCTCTCATGGAATATGACTATTTCGCGGTTGCACACCGGGCAGACTTGTTCTGGCAGTGTCCCCCCATGACGTTACTGATTGTTGCATCTTCCAATAATTCAGCGCGTCTTAAAGGGCCCAGCCAGTCACTAGCCTGAGCCATTAGCGTCACTTGAAGGGTCCAGGTGGTTACACGCCGGTGGCGTTGACCGGTGTATCAAATACATCGATTACTTTCCATAAACCCACATGTAAGATTTAATCTTCCGTAGCATTCACCACAGCGCTTTGTCACATTCGAATGGTTCTGATGACAGAACCAGATAATTTGATTCACAAAGAACGCCGCTGTAAACCCGCTTTCAAAAGACACGGTGCGGGTTATCAACTTCGAGGGAAACAGGCACAACGCCGTTGGGTGCACAGACTACCCACGATGAATCACGCACCCACATCCGGTAGACTGCAGCGGACTGATACGTATGTTCGTCGTAATTTTATTTTATTCGTTATTGTTCTTACATAACCATATTATCTGTCACATGGTACATGTTGTTTTACATCGATCCAGTCTACATGGCATGGAATTAAATCCAGATTGCTGCATTATGCTACCATATGTTTGGCTATATTTAATCTGACACTGTTGTTATATCGGATGTTTGTTGCTGTTGCATTCATTCACTCGATCGTCGGTAATATTATTCTGGTTTGTCACTGATCTTACTTAATATTACTTCCTTGCTATACATAAATTTGTCTTTGTATGTTACATATGACAGTCTTTGATATTGCAGGTTATATTAGACATAATTTTGTCGTTAATAGATGCCATGTTTACCGTTACATTAGGTCATCGTTGCTGTAACCTTATAACAACTTTGCTGCCATTTGTTAAGTCACCGTTGCCATTGCAAATGTGGCATTATCTTAGCTATATGAGGCCGCATTTGCTGTCAAATGTATTTCGTCATAGTTTATTTGTTGTTAGTTAAAATTCCCTTGCAGCTTTGTCTTATCATATTACGTCGCTATTGTTAAAAAAGAAGACGGCATCATTGTTACAATCGTACATAATCATAAACATAATCCACTACTGTAGCTAAAATAATTACGATATTGCTTTGTTCAGATAGTTGTTGTAACATTTAACTCATCCTTTTTGATAATATATATATATATATATATATATATATATATATATATATATATATATATATATATATATATATATATATATATATATATATATTTAAATATATATATATATATATATATATATATATATATATATATATATATATATATATATATATATATATATATTACACATATCTCTCATGGTATATGACTATTTCGTCGTTGCACACCGGACAGACTTGTTCTGGCAGTGTCCCCCCATGACGTTACTGATTGTTGGATCTTTCAAGAATGCAGCGCGTCTTAGAGAACCTAGCCAGTCACTATATAGTCTGAGCCATTAGCGTCACTTGAAGGGTCCAGGTGGTTACAGGCCGGCGGCGTCGAGCGGTTTATCAAAGACATAGATTACATTCCATAAACCCTCATGTATGATGTAATCTTCCGTAGCATTCACCACAGCTCTTTGTCACATTCGACTGGTTCTGATGACAAAACCAGATAATTTGATTCACAAAGAACGCCGCTGTAAACCCGCTTTCAAAAGACACGGTGCGCGTTATCAACTTCGTGGGAAACACGCACAACGCCGTTGGGTGCACAGACTACCCACGATGAATCACGCACCCACATCCGGTAGACTGCAGCGGACTGATACGTATGTTCGTCGTAATTTTTTTTTATTCGTTATTGTTCTTACATAACCATATTATCTGTCACATGGTACATGTTGTTTTACATCGATCCAGCCTACATGGTATGGAATTAAATCCAGATTGCTGCATTATGCTACCATATGTTTGGTTATATTTAATCTGACACTGTTGTTATATCGGATGTTTGTTGCTGTTGCATTCATTCACTCGATCGTCGGTAATATTATTCTGGTTTGTCACTGATCTTACTTAATATTACTTCCTTGCTATACATAAATTTGTCTTTGTATGTTACATATGACAGTCTTTGATATTGCAGGTTATATTAGACATAATTTTGTCGTTAATAGATGCCATGTTTACCGTTACATTAGGTCATCGTTGCTGTAACCTTATAACAACTTTGCTGTCATTTATTAAGTCACCGTTGCCATTGCAAATGTGGCATTATCTTAGCTATATGAGGCCGCATTTGCTGTCAAATGTATTTCGTCATAGTTTATTTGTTGTTAGTTAAAATTCCCTTGCAGCTTTGTCTTATCATATTACGTCGCTATTGTTAAAAAAGAAGACGGCATCATTGTTACAATGGTACATAATCATAAACATAATCCACTACTGTAGCTAAAATAATTACGATATTGCTTTGTTCAGATAGTTGTTGTAACATTTAACTCATCCTTTTTGATAATATATATATATATATATATATATATATATATATATATATATTACACATATCTCTCATGGAATATGACTATTTCGTCGTTGCACACCGGACAAACTTGTTCTGGCAGTGTCCCCCCATGACGTTACTGATTGTTGGATCTTTCAAGAATGCAGCGCGTCTTAGAGAACCTAGCCAGTCACTATATAGTCTGAGCCATTAGCGTCACTTGAAGGGTCCAGGTGGTTACATGCCGGCGGCGTCGAGCGGTTTATCAAAGACATAGATTACATTCCATAAACCCTCATGTATGATTTAATCTTCCGTAGCATTCACCACAGCTCTTTGTCACATTCGACTGGTTCTGATGACAAAACCAGATAATTTGATTCACAAAGAACGCCGCTGTAAACCCGCTTTCAAAAGACACGGTGCGCGTTATCAACTTCGTGGGAAACACGCACAACGCCGTTGGGTGCACAGACTACCCACGATGAATCACGCACCCACATCCGGTAGACTGCAGCGGACTGATACGTATGTTCGTCGTAATTTTATTTTATTCGTTATTGTTCTTACATAACCATATTATCTGTCACATGGTACATGTTGTTTTACATCGATCCAGTCTACATGGCATGGAATTAAATCCAGATTGCTGCATTATGCTACCATATGTTTGGCTATATTTAATCTGACACTGTTGTTATATCGGATGTTTGTTGCTGTTGCATTCATTCACTCGATCGTCGGTAATATTATTCTGGTTTGTCACTGATCTTACTTAATATTACTTCCTTGCTATACATAAATTTGTCTTTGTATGTTACATATGACAGTCTTTGATATTGCAGGTTATATTAGACATAATTTTGTCGTTAATAGATGCCATGTTTACCGTTACATTAGGTCATCGTTGTTGTAACCTTATAACAACTTTGCTGCCATTTGTTAAGTCACCGTTGCCATTGCAAATGTGGCATTATCTTAGCTATATGAGGCCGCATTTGCTGTCAAATGTATTTCGTCATAGTTTATTTGTTGTTAGTTAAAATTCCCTTGCAGCTTTGTCTTATCATATTACGTCGCTATTGTTAAAAAAGAAGACGGCATCATTGTTACAATCGTACATAATCATAAACATAATCCACTACTGTAGCTAAAATAATTACGATATTGCTTTGTTCAGTTAGTTGTTGTAACATTTAACTCATCCTTTTTGATAATGTATATATATATTTAAATATATATATATATATATATATATATATATATATATATATATATATATATATATATATATATATATATATATATATATATATATATATATATATATATATATATATATATATATATATATATATATATATATTACACATATCTCTCATGGAATATGACTATTTCGTCGTTGCACACCGGACAGACTTGTTCTGGCAGTGTCCCCCCATGACGTTACTGATTGTTGGATCTTTCAAGAATGCAGCGCGTCTTAGAGAACCTAGCCAGTCACTATATAGTCTGAGCCATTAGCGTCACTTGAAGGGTCCAGGTGGTTACAGGCCGGCGGCGTCGAGCGGTTTATCAAAGACATAGATTACATTCCATAAACCCTCATGTATGATGTAATCTTCCGTAGCATTCACCACAGCTCTTTGTCACATTCGACTGGTTCTGATGACAAAACCAGATAATTTGATTCACAAAGAACGCCGCTGTAAACCCGCTTTCAAAAGACACGGTGCGCGTTATCAACTTCGTGGGAAACACGCACAACGCCGTTGGGTGCACAGACTACCCACGATGAATCACGCACCCACATCCGGTAGACTGCAGCGGACTGATACGTATGTTCGTCGTAATTTTTTTTTATTCGTTATTGTTCTTACATAACCATATTATCTGTCACATGGTACATGTTGTTTTACATCGATCCAGCCTACATGGTATGGAATTAAATCCAGATTGCTGCATTATGCTACCATATGTTTGGTTATATTTAATCTGACACTGTTGTTATATCGGATGTTTGTTGCTCTTGCATTCATTCACTCGATCGTCGGTAATATTATTCTGGTTTGTCACTGATCTTACTTAATATTACTTCCTTGCTATACATAAATTTGTCTTTGTATGTTACATATGACAGTCTTTGATATTGCAGGTTATATTAGACATAATTTTGTCGTTAATAGATGCCATGTTTACCGTTACATTAGGTCATCGTTGCTGTAACCTTATAACAACTTTGCTGTCATTTATTAAGTCACCGTTGCCATTGCAAATGTGGCATTATCTTAGCTATATGAGGCCGCATTTGCTGTCAAATGTATTTCGTCATAGTTTATTTGTTGTTAGTTAAAATTCCCTTGCAGCTTTGTCTTATCATATTACGTCGCTATTGTTAAAAAAGAAGACGGCATCATTGTTACAATGGTACATAATCATAAACATAATCCACTACTGTAGCTAAAATAATTACGATATTGCTTTGTTCAGATAGTTGTTGTAACATTTAACTCATCCTTTTTGATAATATATATATATATATATATATATATATATATATATATATATATATATATTACACATATCTCTCATGGAATATGACTATTTCGTCGTTGCACACCGGACAAACTTGTTCTGGCAGTGTCCCCCCATGACGTTACTGATTGTTGGATCTTTCAAGAATGCAGCGCGTCTTAGAGAACCTAGCCAGTCACTATATAGTCTGAGCCATTAGCGTCACTTGAAGGGTCCAGGTGGTTACATGCCGGCGGCGTCGAGCGGTTTATCAAAGACATAGATTACATTCCATAAACCCTCATGTATGATTTAATCTTCCGTAGCATTCACCACAGCTCTTTGTCACATTCGACTGGTTCTGATGACAAAACCAGATAATTTGATTCACAAAGAACGCCGCTGTAAACCCGCTTTCAAAAGACACGGTGCGCGTTATCAACTTCGTGGGAAACACGCACAACGCCGTTGGGTGCACAGACTACCCACGATGAATCACGCACCCACATCCGGTAGACTGCAGCGGACTGATACGTATGTTCGTCGTAATTTTTTTTTATTCGTTATTGTTCTTACATAACCATATTACCTGTCACATGGTACATGTTGTTTTACATCGATCCAGCCTACATGGTATGGAATTAAATCCAGATTGCTGCATTATGCTACCATATGTTTGGTTATATTTAATCTGACACTGTTGTTATATCGGATGTTTGTTGCTGTTGCATTCATTCACTCGATCGTCGGTAATATTATTCTGGTTTGTCACTGATCTTACTTAATATTACTTCCTTGCTATACATAAATTTGTCTTTGTATGTTACATATGACAGTCATTGATATTGCAGGTTATATTAGACATAATTTTGTCGTTAATAGATGTCATGTTTACCGTAATATTGGGTCATCGTTGCTGTAACCTTATAACAACTTTGCTGCCATTTGTTAAGTCACCGTTGCCATTGCAACTGTGGCATTATCTTAGCTATATGAGGCAGCATTTGCTGTCAAATGTATTTCGTCATAGTTTATTTGTTGTTAGCTAAAATTCCCTTGCAGCTTTGTCTTATCATATTACGTCGCTATTGTTAAAAAAGAAGACGGCATCATTATTACAATGGTACATAATCAGTAACATAATCCACTACTGTAGCTAAAATAATTACGATATTGCTTTGTTCAGTTAGTTGTTGTAACATTTAACTCATCCTTTTTGATAATGTATATATATATTTAAATATATATATATATATATATATATATATATATATATATATATATATATATATATATATATATGTATATATATATATATATATATATATATATATATATATATATATATATATATATATATATATATATATATATATATATATATATATATTACACATATCTCTCATGGAATATGACTATTTCGTCGTTGCACACCCGGAAGACTTGTTCTGGCAGTGTCCCCCCATGACGTTACTGATTGTTGGATCTTTCAAGAATGCAGCGCGTCTTAGAGAACCTAGCCAGTCACTATATAGTCTGAGCCATTAGCGTCACTTGAAGGGTCCAGGTGGTTACATGCCGGCGGCTTCGAGCGGTTTATCAAAGACATAGATTACATTCCATAAACCCTCATGTATGATTTAATCTTCCGTAGCATTCACCACAGCTCTTTGTCACATTCGACTGGTTCTGATGCCAGAACCAGATAATTTGATTCACAAAGAACGCCGCTGTAAACCCGCTTTCAAAAGACACGGTGTGCGTTATCAATGGGAAACACGCACAACGCCGTTGGGTACACAGACTACCCACGATGCATCACGCCAACACATCCGGTAGACTGCAGCGGACTGTTACGTTTGTTCGTCGTTCATTTAATTTTATTCATTATTGTTCTTGCATAACCATGTTACATGTTACAGGGTACGTATTGTTTTACATCGATCTACCCTACATTGTGTGGAATTAATTCCAAATTGTTGCATTATGCTACCATATGTTTGTATATATTTAATCTGACACAGTTGTTATTTCAGTTGCATTCAACATTCATTCATTCGATCGCCATTAAAATAGTATACTGGTTTGTCACTGATCTTACTTAACAATACTTCATTGCTATACAAAAGGTTATCCTTGAAGTTACGTATGACTGTCATTTATATTACATGTTATATTATACATTATGTACCGTCAACATATGTTACATTTGCCGTTACACTGTAACGTTTTAACAACTTTGCTCTCATTTATTAGTTCACTGTTACCATTAAAAATGTGGTATTATTGTAGCTATATTAAAAAGCAGTAATAACAACAGACCACTGTACCTGACGCAGTCGCTTGTTATTAATGTCAGAATTGGTGACGTCAGCTACACAGGCTGTTCGGTCCCCATGGCTGATAGGCCACGGCCAATAGACTGATGACAACTGTCAACGAGTTAATTCGTGTTTACAACTGAGTTGTCACATATCCTCCGTGTTGACGTCGTCAAGCAAAACTTCCTGAGTCAGACTGAGACTTCAGAAATCCTGCGTCGATCACGTCAGTCACATAGGAATACTGAAAAAGTTAGAAAGAACAGTCACGATACACGTAATGGAAACTGCGTCCACTGGCTCAATTTAGAATCACACTTATTACGTAACGGAAACGTTTAAGAAGGACCCTGGAAGGACCCTGGACCGAAGGATACTGACAGGCCTAACGCTTCTGAATTACAGTAACGCCACTACAAGTTTTGAACGTCGTCGTTGGTTAAACATGTGTTTAGTCACAACAAACTGTTTAACCGATACGTCTTAACAAATGCGTTACTTCGGCACTCTATGTTGTGTAATTTTATGTAAGTATCGACTGTGTCGTCACTCAGCCGATGGACAACCTCCACGTTCATTCAATAAGCTGACCGACAACCATTAACATGTAATATTGTAAAACACCATATAAATATCCACAACAAATCTTATCATAGTTGCCTTATCGTTAAATTCAGTATAAGTATATAACAGCACATTAAACTACGAAAAGACGCTAACGCGTTTAGTGGTACAAAACCCTGAAATTGCGTAGCACTAATCTTTCTTGTCTTTCATAAAACGTGATTGATAAACATGCACATTGTAACATCTCATTGAAACTAGTTTGTGTTACTCTACATTACTTGCTGGTTGTCGCAACACATATATAGAACATGCAACATAATCCACGACTAATTACTCACCTGACATGAGTACCCCAAACAGGACATCTACACCAGCGCAAGTTGTGTGAATGTCCACGCCCAGGTAACAGGGCGCTTAAGTAGCGGCCGGTGACGTCCCTACAATGGAATGTCGTTTAACCGGTTCGGCCAAAAATAAACATCGCGTCATCGTCTCCGCGCACGACGAGACCCAGCCCGGTGTCATTTACATATGTATACACACTAGCTGTATGTTTCGTATTTCTATTATTTAACGTGATTCAACGCATGGTACAGTTTTAATGGGATATGTAAGACTATAGTGTCCCATGGATGTGTTTTATGAGTGTTGTTTAATAGGCGGGCATGTAGTTTATAAATGTTGTGGTCGGGCTTGTCACGGTTCAGCGCACTGTGACCTTAACATCCGCTCGTTGCCGACTACACTGCAACCGTTCAAGTGCGCACACACCCACGGCCACCAGTGTCGACACGTTAGGTATATGAGCAAAAAACTACACCTATATGATGGGTATAATCACAATGTTAACATATAATTTGTTGTGCGCTTCTATAACTCGTACGTTAACAACACAGCGCCATTGGACCCTTTCAGTGAAGTGGACACACGTGACTGCACGCAGAGCAACCCCTTCCACCAACATGCCCCGAGTGCAAACACGCGTGCATCAACACGCATTATCATGACCAGGCACCGCAATACGCGAACACGCACGAACGCACTGCAACCGCGCGCGCATACACAACGAACGTTGTCACGCAGACACACGCGCACCATGTCACACGCACACGCTCGCACAGGAACGCGCCAAAACAAAGGCACGCACGCGAATACGCACGCATATGTCACTATAAGTGGGGAGGGAACAGACGCACATACATTTAAACTCTCTCCATCATACGCACACGCTCATGCATACATGCATACACGCTTACACCACAAACACGCATATACATACGCACACAAACACGCACGTCCAAACGCATACACACGCGCACACACACATACACACACATGCACACACACACACACACACACACACACACACACACACACACAAACACACGCACACACGCACGCCTGGATGCATATAAAATAATAACTCAGTGACCTGATACAGTGCGCTTGGTCAGTCGCACAAGTACAATCCATCCCAAATCTAGCACAATAGCGCTGACACACTTACGTTACACATACACTCATGCCAACACTCATGTAGGCGCACTCATGCATGGAACTCTGCTATTCACATGTATTCAGCTGTTACCCCAAGAGTATTTATACCGCGCGTGATTCACTCGTGATCGGCCTAGCATTAATATGGCGGCCACACCGCTCTATAGTGTAGTTAATATATGACACAGCTGTGACAGGAAGGGACAGACAGGGTATGAACTCTTCATTCAGTTATGTCATCGATGAACACACAATTCACCACATGGCAAAACTACGTAATGTCACTCGCTGTTATACCAGGAGATCGGTTGGGATTTCACAAATCTTCCGTTTGTATATTCATTGACTGCACTCAACTAGGCCAGTAACAAAGACGGTCTTTCAGACAGATAGGTCTATGTGGCTGGACCAGTGGGCACTGTGGCGAGCGCCACGGGACGGAACCAGTCAGACGTGACCAATGCCTTTCATCGGCGATACTTGCGCGCTGTAAAGCAACATAAATAGATCCCAGTGGAAGCACACAGCTTGTCCTGATATTAAATATAAATAAGTTGTTGCTGTGGTAACGTGTCTACAACTAACTGGTTCAACGATTACAGGATACACAAAAGCTGAGAACCTATCAACAAACATGGAAGGAAGACTGTGACACTACGCCTTGTCTGTGTTGTTCGGATTTGTGTATCTCAACAGCAGAAAATGCGAAGGCTGGATGTATTCCGGGAGTGTGCCCGGTAGACACACTACGCATGTGTCGGGTACGAGCGTGGCTTTGTGCCTACGAATAGTTGGCATCGCATATCATTGTGCGGGGCCTACTTTGACCTTCACGTTTTACAAAATAATTAAATGGGTGTCTTTTAAAACTCGTCTAACGTATTATATTTATTAAGATAAGGTAATTAGATTGAGCGTGTACTTAGTCAATGTACATAGCTAGGTAGTTCAGCAAAATTTAACCATTTTCGTACATAAGTGTCAAAAGAAGTTCGAACGGCGCTTAAGGGGTCCAATTTACCCGCCCTTCCCCTAAAATGTACTTCCCTTCAAAACTTCGATTTAGCGTTTCTTCCAAACTATTTTCTCGCCCATGATGTGAAGACGGCATTCATTGGTCGTGTTGACTCTCACTACGTCACCTAGCCTGATGAACGCGCATGCGCGAGCGTTTTTGCGGCGACCCCCAATTCAACTATGACGCTGAGGCTTGAAAATCAGTCACAACTTTTGACCTGTTTTTGGCGAGAGAAAAAATCAGTGCTGTCACCTAGCGGCCTTAGATGTCTGCTTATGCTACACAAACGCTCAAATAGGTTTTCGTCGCGTGCTGACTGGGGCACACTTTTTCAGTATGACGTATTAATTCCTGTCACATCGATTAGGTTATATGTTTGTAAATGGCATGTTAGAACAGTTGTCTGCATGAAGACTTACACAGACAGGCGGAATTAAAATATCGCATCAACGTAACTAGAGTTAAGTTACGCCACAAACCGTGTGTCTTAACTGCTGCTGATGATTTGCATATATTAAATAATAGGCCGCGGATATTGCACGGACAGTCGGTCCATTAACGCACGACAATAGCACCGACAGTCGATTTGGACCAAACCATTATAAGAGAATAGGGAAGTGACGCTGTTGCCGCTGCGTGGTCGTAACAATGGGAACCCGACTTGACATGTATAAAACGTGTTACCTTGACCCTAATCCTAACCCTGACTCTAACCCTGACACTAACCCTAAACCTGACCCTAATCCTAAACCTAGCCCAATCTCACACCCCCATTTTGGAATAGAGGGTAGGTCCAAATCTGCCATGCACCGTCAAACCGACATAGTACTTTTGACGATGCATGACAGTACTATCTTTCGACGCTTTTTCAACAGTGTTTTGCGTCGTTTTCTTTGCCGCGTTCTAAGTTCAGACGTCTCTCGTATAAAACTGACTATGCGTTTGTTGCTCAAACAAATGCAGAGCATTCTGCAATTCGACAAACGTTCTAACAGATGCGCCGAATCTAAACACGTTATCTGACACCAGCATCGACGGCATGCACATCCCATGCTGTAATGCACATGCGTCGAAACAATGTCGGTGCAAAAGTCCCACAACTATTGCACCGACTTTTGGTGCAATATACACTTCATATATAATATGTAGGTATTATTATCACTTCAGAACAATACGATTTTAGGTATTATGCGAACGTAGTTAATAGATTTTACTGTGCGCAAATACTCTTGCATATAATGTAATCTATACTGTAATGTGTACTACGGATATTCCCACTACATCTGAATGGGCTGTGATATATGTGTGCACGATATATTAGTTATTTGATAAACTGACCAGTTGTTTTGTGTGCACGGCACGAGATGGTATTCGGCTTTATTTTATTACTATTCATGAATTGTGTTTTGCTTATGGGTGGGTGTAGTATGTTGAACTTTATATTTACAGGCAAAAGACATGCCAGCCGTTTTAATTTGTAGCTTTTCAAGCAGCAACCAAGACACTCCTTTTCACGACACCCATTCACCTAAATTACCTGTAAGACAAACATACAAACAAACAAGCTATAGCAAACAAACACTAGCAAACATACTATCTAACGCATGCGCACAAGAAGCAATACAAACTCTTGCGTTAGCTCAAGTTTGGGCTGTTAATTTGGAGTAAACCACACGAGACATGAGACTTGAGATTCGTCAGACCTAGTTCTCGTATCACACTGAATCATGGCTGTTGACCGGGTCTTGACGAAAATGACTATTGATTTGGATGAGACGAAATTTCAGTCGTTTCCTTCGCGGTAAACAGGAAGGTGGCTGCTGACCGATCCAACTGGAGCGCGTTGACTGTCTCATGCGTCGAACGATACGAGAGCTGTAGCGTGTAAGTAAGTCAGCAGTGCCCGGCTGAGACATATCCTTCTTGTCTTATCGCGGTTACGATTCGTTCATCCATATATCATCATCGTCCGATTAACCTGATATCCCCAGCACCCGACAACATGTCAGCAGTTAACACTATTCGTCCTTGGAAGAGTGTAGCAGCTGGTGATACTGTACTGTGAGTACGACTGAATCAGGGTTGCCATGTGTTGTTGCGAAGGTGGTGCAATTTCCGCCAAGTTTTCTAGACTGATGGGTGCAGTTGCAGATTGTATATGTCACTTCTATGTATTTACAAACATCGTGTATTTATCTGATTCTCTGTCTCCTTCTGCGTCTGCGTCTGCGTCTGCGTCTGCGTCTGCGTCTGCGTCTGCGTCTGCGTCTGCGTCTGCGTCTGCGTCTGCGTCTG
>OZ024867.1:8444024-8449024 GCA_964017155.1 Oasisia sp. SBJ-2009 | reverse complement strand
AGTATTCAGAATGAGCAATCATATTACTTTGTTGTTAGTTAGTTACGAAATCGCATATCCCATCAGATATTTAAATAGTTGGTCAATTGTAGAGGCATAGCTTTGTGCGGACATGCCCCAAGGTACGGGGCATAGCCGCACACTGTGTGCGGTTGTGCCCCAGGAATGGCGAAACAACAGCTGGTCTCAGAGAGGTGTCCATTAACTGGTCTGCAATAATAATATGTATTGGAATGTGTACACTACTGACACGTGCATTACTAAAAAAACAGAGAACACAAATCAACGGTTTCAAGTTTTCATACATACGTAAAGTTTAGAAAATACAGAGGCCTTGAATCATAGTCCACGTTTATTCTTCCTTGAGAGTCAAAACAAACAACAGCATGATTTTGTAACGAGGAAAGTCAAAGTTTGCAACCCAGCTTGTCTGAAGCCTTCTAGCTGAGACAGTATAGTCTCGTAAAGCGCAAAGTCAACTAAAAACTCAGTTTGTCCGCTATGCGAGCATGGCTTTGTATGGATTAACGTATACGGGCAAAGTTCTATTTTATAGATTATACATCATTTGTCATCTTGGTTATTTTAGTCTATGAGCAAGTAGCAATTAAGCTTTATTTCTTTAACGGACCTAATGATACACAACATGGAAAATGTTACGTCAGCACGATATAGCCTATTACACATTGACGAAGCGATGAATGATAATAATAAGTTTGATAATATTAAATAATTATATAATAATCATCATATACATCAAAGTTCCCTATAATATTTGTGGTAAGCAACTGAAGTATCTAAATATGTATATAAATAGACTACATAATATTATAAGCACCGATGCACGAAATACGTCTGCACAGCGGGTGGGGCATGACCGCACAGGCCTGTGCGAACATGCCCCAAACATCCAACACGTGAATAATTCTGAATTGCGCGAAAATGCTACTTATGAAAGTATCCATTATTTCACACATCATAAAACATTAAAATACAATTTGGAATTATGAAAGAAAATGTATATGCACGTCTTACAGTTAAAGTAATACACATAATAGCATTATGAGTAAAATTACATCAGTGTTTACGCAAATAACATTTTATGTCATAACTTTTTACTTATTCACTTCTATCAAAAAGTATATGCAAGTGCTTGATTTGGGGGTTAGACGATGCCGCTTAGCATGATTCCACTAACCAGATGTTACGCGATGCGCAAATAACAGGGTGTGCGGACATGCCTCAGTGTGCGGATATGCCCCTACTTCCCCTATGTTGAGCGACTAATAATAACAATAATAATGACATTTGTATAGCACCCGTCACGTTCGCTTTCGCAGTATTTTGTTAACTAAACACATATACAATCATATTAAGACAATAATAATAATTACATTAATAAAACTACCTTTTAAAAAGTAATATAAATGCACTCTGAAAAATGTCAAAGTAACCGGTCAAAATACAGCTTGTGCAATACTAAACCAATGGAATCTTCACTTACCTTTGCGGGTGTGTGGCTACTTACATCTGAACAAATACAATCACGGTGAACTTAATGTGGGTTTTTGTTCGTTGTGTATATTTAAGGATGGATAAGTGTATTATTAACTTACGCCTCAAACACAGGACCAACTGGTCCCGAGGACCATCGATTACTTCGGACGGATGCTCAAAGTGAGAGCGGCCCTTGGGACTCTTCTACTCCACAGGTATAACTTGATACTGAATAGGACTAGTATTGGTAATATACAAAACTTCGGAATTTCGACGTAACACGCGTAACGTACCAATTTTAAAGCATATCATTGAATGAAAAAAAATCATAAATCGTGTTTTGGACATAGGGCCGAATGTTAAATTCTAGCAGGAGATTATTTATATCAGACGGCTGCAGGCATTATCTAACATGTTTCTCTATATGTTTGTATGTGTATAAGTGTGTATAGTGCATGCATGTCATGTATGTGTGTATGTGTGTATAATTATATATATATATATATATTATATATATATATATATTATATATTATATATATATATATATATATATATATATATATATTATATATATATATATATATATATATATATATATATATATATTATATATATATATATATATATATATATATATATATATATATATATATATATATATATATGCATGTATGGATGTATGCATGGGTGTATGTATGTATGTATGTATGTATGTATGTATGTATGTATGTATGTATGTATGTATGTATGTATATGTATGTATGTATGTATGTATGTATGTATGTATGTATGTATGTATGTATGTATGTATGTATGTATGTATGTATGTATGTATGTATGTATGTATGTATGTATGTAGGTATGTAGGTATATGCATATATGTATATATGTTTATATGTATGCACAAATGTACGTATGTGTGTTTGTTTGTAATTATGAATGCATTAATAAACAATTTCACACCAAAACACACTCGCATTCACGGACACGCACATCTTTCATGAAAGAAAACAACGCGAATGTCCTTACAGGCTCTAAGAACAATGCAAAAAAGATTGTAATAAAATATTAGCTGCGTCGCCAACATATACTTAAATTATTAACAAACTTGCTATAGAATTGTACCTAGATAATTTGCGATTTTTACAGATCGTGCACAGGTGACGTAGACTACGATCATAAATCACCTACAGTAGTGTGTGCCACGTAAGATTTTACTACTACAAATACTTCGACGTGATCTAGTTCAAATGTCAATGCTAGGACTGTAAACGGCTAATAAAACGTTTAATTCCTTTTGGCCAGCTACACTCAATACATATGGAATAATGAAAATATTATATATCCAGTACATGTGAAATATTGTAAAAAATATTTATAACCGCTACATCTTAAATGATGTAAATGTGATAGTTTGTGGAATTCCTTAGCGTCACATTAACACTTATTACTGAATTATGTTGGAAACAGAAACAAACTTGTTCTGTATGAACTTAGCTTACTTTAGCGCACATATTATTTGAAATATACGACGTTTTGCCCCACGCTGAAAGACGTGAAAACCTGGACAAGTGGCAAATACTCGTATACTCCGGGCCGACTCATATAGGATACCTGCTAAACGTTCCCGTCTCCCTCAATGGGAATTGTGTAGACCACCCATAGCTACCATGACATTTCTACATTCATTCACTGCTAACCAGACACAGCGGTAGTGGACTTCGTCATATATTATTTGGATTTGCTATTTGATTTGTATATACACATAACTTGTATTGTTTTATTGTTGACTATATCGATATACACACATTCCCATACCAACGTTTCAATAAAATGTATTATTTTTAATTATACTATACTGAATCGTGCTGCCCACATACATATAGTATTTCATTTGTATAAGTACACGTACAAACCTCAGACGTTGGTAAATCAACCACTTTTATTTGGGGTTGGGGTTATGCAAATAGAAATAGAAATATTACTATAAAAATAGAGTTATATATATATATATATATATATATATATATATATATATATATATATGTATATATAATATGTATATATATATATATATATATATATATATATATATATATAATATGTATATATATATATATGTGTGTTTGTGTGTGTTTATATATGCATACATATTTACTAGATTACCGCAAATGTATTATTTTAATTGATTTGTATTTATCGAAGCAGAACTATATATATATATATATATATATATATATATATATATATATATATATATATGATACGTGTGTCTATCTGTGTCTACCTAACTTATATATATATATATATATATATATATATATATATATATATATATATGATACGTGTGTCTATCTGTGTCTACCTAACTTATATATATATATATATATATATATATATATATATATATATATATATATATATATATATTTGATACGTGTGTCTATCTGTGTCTACCTAACTATGCCACTGTTGCTGTGACCGTTACTGCCATCGTTTTAACAAATTTTGTTGCAGAAGTTGTGTAGAGAAAACGACATGCGGCTACAGTGAAATTGGGGAATCCCAACTATATGTACGTGGAACGTTTATTTTCTTTAATACGTTGCCTTGTGTCTATTATTAGTATTGATGTTCGGCTGTTTTCTTCTAGGAATGTTATGTTACGGGTATTACATGTGTTTATGCATTGCATTTGCTACCACTTGAAATGTTAGATAAATTAGACAAGATAGTTGTAGTTTCAATACGCATATGCATGTATATTATATATATATATATATATATATATATATATATATATATATATATATATATATATATATATATAAATATTATATATGTATATATATATACAGCTCGTCACTGATACTATCATAAACATTTTGAAAACTGACTTCACGAGCGCTACGTAGGTGCCCGAACGTGTCAATCTTTTTCATTGTGTAGTCTTGGAAGATGTACGTATTTGGCTTGTTATACGAATTTACATTGTAACAATTTGATGCTGAATGCACAGAAGAACTAGTCAAGCTCATTGGTGGCATGTTCTCATCCGTTAATTTGAATATTATGGAGTGTCTTTTTTCTAATCGTGCACATGTATGCCCCATTAACAAGATAATGTTCTTATGAATGAACTCCTGCACACGACGCAGCATGGAACTTCGACTGAGCTAGATCACTTCGTTATAGTAGACGAGACAATAATACTACAGCGCATTCATCATATATAAAGTGTGTTAGGAATCATGGTGCTTTGTGTTGTGAGAGCGCGACAGAAGTTTAGTATATATCATGAATGCCAGCGTATGATGTCAGAATTAAAACAGTCTGAAAGTACGAACAATGCAAACCATGATATGAGCGACGTTTATAGCATATTGTAACAATGCACCTTGTTCCCATATGTGTGCATGCTCAGTTGATATAGTGCAAACTCAGTATGCATTATATAGAAACATTATTATATTGTTCAAAAGATAATTACTCAAAGCGTGT
>OZ024867.1:8433412-8438824 GCA_964017155.1 Oasisia sp. SBJ-2009 | reverse complement strand
TTTCGGAAGAGACACTAAAAGCCGGTGGTCCCTTCTATCTGGTGTCTATGCCAGGGGAAGTAAAATATCCCACACAGGGGGTAAATGGGTAACTCGTAGTGGACTCACTAATTCTAGAGAAGAACTCCTGCGTTAGCCCACGTTTGGGCTGTTTGGAGGAAACCACCTAAGAATTAAGAATGATATTGACGAAAATGATGGTTACTATGAAGGTGATGATCAGTATTAGTATGAAGAGTAAGATAAATACCAAGACTGTGCTTACGAATTGTAGAATCGATATGATTATGTTGACAATATTAGAAAGAAAATTAGGATACTTAAAATATTTTTACGAAGACGATCATAATGATGACGATGACGATATTAAGTGCGAAGACAAACATACACATATACATATATTGTAAGTGTATTTGTATATATATTATTATGTTTATAATAGTCTGTCTATATGCACTTTCATAATGAAGAGTTCATTTTAGTCATGCACTTAAGTAATTATTTTAAAGGACATGTACATGTAAAGCCCCCTGAATAGTTTTTAACTAGATGTGGTGCGTTGTATGTTTATTTATTTATTTAGTTATTATATCTATGAAAATAGTAGCATCGTATAAACGCAATACATGTTTGACTCACTCAAATCATCGTCAAACATAACCATCCCATGAATTTGAAGACTTACGTGTGTGTGTAGGTATATATATATATATATATATATATATATATATATATATATATATATGTATATATATATATATATATATATATATATATATATAAATATATATATATATATATAATTATATATATATATATAATTATATATATATATATATATATATATATATATATATATATATGTGTGTGTGTGTTTTGTGTGCGCATGTTTGTATATGTAACTGTATATGTGTGTGTGTAAGAGAGCAATTAATTTCCACCACTTGTTGTATTCACTAGATAGTACGCTGTTATAATAAAAAAACATGTTATAACAATGACTCATTATGATTCAGAAGTTTATCGCCACTTGTCTTGAAGACATATCATTGTTGCATGTTGCTAGCGTGAGGCAAGGCGATACTTCAACTGTAACACTTTGGAAGGAGGAGAATTGGAAAATCACAGCCCGAGCAGCGATTTCTGGGAAAAGAGGATTTTTCCGGTGAGAGACACAGGAGAGAGGGAGTGTGTGTGTGTGTGTGTTTGTGTGTGTGCGTGCGTGCGTGTGTGTGTGTGTGATGAGTGTGTGTGTGCGTGTGTATGTGCTTTCTTCACCAAACCCACAGGAACACATATAAACACAACACCACAACCCAGGCAGCGATTTCAGGGAAAAGGGATTTTTTCAGTGAGGTGTAGCAGAGCGAGTACTCTCTCTCTCCCTCTCTCTCTCTCTTTCTTTCTCTCTCTGTAGCTCTCTTTCTCTCTCTCTCTCTCTCTCTCTCTCTCTCTCTCACACACACACACACACACACACACACATATTAATTCTCGACATGCATACTATGGTTCAATACATCTTGTTAATCTTGACCAGATGCCAGACTAACGAGTTTATATACATGTTGAACCTATCTCCATCCTTGAACCGAGTAGCTACCCTTGTCTGATGCCAATGTGTAGGAAGAAGCGATGGTTGTAGACATAGGTGAGACGAACACTGTCTTTTCTCGGTTGACAATGGCGGTTCTGGAAGACACCGGGTAAGTAACTCTTCGACCGCATTCTCTCTCTCTATATATATATATTCACACACATATATATATATATATATATATATATATATTTATATTTATATTTATATATATATATATATATACCAGCCGGTTTACCCACATCGCAGTCAGTTTTACACGTAGATAGCTGAAACGTTGCTTGATTTATATATATATATATATATATATATATATATATATATATATATATATATATATTCACATATGTATATATATATATATATATATATATATATATGTATATATATATATATATATATATATATATATATATATATATATATATATATAAATCAAGCAACGTTTCAGCTATCTACGTGTAAAACTGACTGCGATGTGGGTAAACCGGCTGGTCTGGAGCCAGTGTTTAACGGTGACATCACCACATTATATAGTAAGCTTATAGAAAAACAGTCTTATCCAAAATAATTTAGCATAAATGTTCTAACGTGTCCTGACCTTATATAAGTTGACCTTTAAAAACGGTCTATCCCCTCTACAAACATGTGTTGACCCTAAGGTAAATACGTGGCGCAATTTCAATAATATGTAGAGTGAACTCAGGGCACTACGGGTGGGATACGCGCGTAAAGAACCCATCGGTGAACTCTCGATACAGCAATAAACTGCCTTCGTTGTTGTCTGTAGATGGTACAGAGTGAACTACGCTGACGCAGATCCTCTGCTGCATGGACACAATTTGGGGTGTGACTTCGTGAAGACAAGTTGCATGGAATATATGGAAACTCAGAAAGCAGCGTAAGTTATCCAACGGAGGTTCTTAGCCGACCATTGTTATTTGCCAAAACTTCAGTATAGAACAAGTAGTAGATATTCCCTGGATATTGTATGATAAAAAGGAATGTTCTTCAATAGCGCCGTATCCAATCCTCAGGACTGTTTAAAGCGCTTAATGCTTTACTCCTTGACAGATCTGTTCAATCGAACATCGTCTCAGCTGCTCTGGGAAGCACTCACCCACGCGGTAATTAATTCGCGAAGACAAATCGTGCATATATTAATCACTGCATGTAGCCAGGCATTATTTCATATAGCTGAGTGAACTGGAACAACAATGTGGAGTGAAATAACGTGCTCAGGATTCGAACTCGGGTCCTCTTAGTTGAGAATCTGATGCTCTCTCTACCCTTGAGCCAACTGATATAATACAACATATGATAAACACACACACACACACACACACACACACACACACACACACACACACACACACACACACACACACACACACACACACACACACACACACACACACACACACACACACACACACACACACACACACACACACACACACACACACACACACACACACACACACACACACACACATATATATATATATATATATATATATATATATATATATATATATATATATATATATATGAGTGTCTATATGTGTATGGACTCTAGCGATTGATTGCAATAAACCTTTTTCAACCTAATAAATAGTCACTCATCATTAGGTACACAAATGCCGGTATGTTTTTCTTAGTGGAAAACCACTCGATCCGTATTGCGTCACAAAATCTAGCGATGCCATTGAGTGCTCGTTGGACCATGTGTCCGTCACTGCGTGCAGCAGACTACGACATCAGGACATTATACCCCCTGAATACCAGGTGGGTTGTATGTCATCTATAAAATAAAATAATTTCTCCTTTCAACTATTTTTAATACTTGATTATCTGACTAGATTTCACATATAGCGCGTTCGTTGTATCATTGATTGGTCATGGCAAATACGTCTCCTGTCAATTTAACTTGATTCCATAATGTATGGCGCATATAAATGAACAAAGTTATGCATAACTAGTACTATTGTTAAACCTGGTAATGAATGAAGATGTAAACGACACATTTCGCAGAATTTCGCAAGCATTGATGGTGTTGCCGAATCCGATCTGGGTCACTATGGCGGACTTAAATCAGCGGATTACACTGTCCGCTTATAGTGGTAAGTGTGCATTCTGAGCCATTTATTTCAAGCTGTCTATTAAATAAATATTTAATTTACACCTATTGCAAACATTTTCTGAAACGGAGCGAAGGAGCAGGTAATCGTTTTCCATAGATTCGGTTGTTTATTAACATTGTTGTGTGTTTATGTAACAATAAACGTAAATGTTACTCACATTTATTGTATGGCATAGTTGTTTTATATTACTTACATCTCAAACTGTAACTGCCATTTTACTAACTGAGGCTCACTATATCACCATTGTTTTTAGAGCACTAGACGATATTATCATTCGGCAACTCTTGGAAAAAAACGTAATTCCCTATGCAAATTTGCCGAGAACCAGCCTGGTAAGTGTACATTGCACATGTAAGCAAATTATACGTCTTTATAGGAGATGTCGAGGTATGTAGTAGTCATTATATTAATATGGCAAACTGCTAACTTCAAAACCAAGAAACATGTATATTCACTCACGTCCTTTCATTGCCAACACATTGCGTTATTTGTAACATATATTTATATCAAGAATAATATTATATATATATATATGTATATATATATATATATGTATATATATATATGTATATATATATATATATAAATATATATATATATATATATATATATATATATATATATATACTGAATATGTGACACGTTAATGACGAAATACTCCCACAAACATGCACAGACACACAAACATATATACACACAATGTTCCAGTTATATATAATGGGAAATTTACTTACGTAAAAATATATGGCTGGTCTCTCGTAAGCGTTCGTATATGCATTGGTCTCCCTATACAACATTTAGCCTTATATATATATATATATATATATATATATATATATATATATATATATATATATATATATGTGTGTGTGTGTGGGAATGTGTGTGTATGTATATATAAATATATATATATATATACGTACATATCTATGAATAATATATATATATATATCGCACTGCTTCAAAAGATACACAGTTATCATTATAATAGTAATAATAACATTGGCTTCATATGATGCTCCAAGAACCCTCTGTGGCGCGACAAAGTGGGCGAGTCGTCGACGGAAGGTGCTCGGAAGCTGAGAAGGATAGGCATCATTAAAACACAAATTTTACACGCCGCTGAAATATACACAGTGTATTGTTGATAAATGGGTGAAGTATTATGTTTCATGTTTGTGAGTAGACCTGTCGTAAATATGCAGAGACAAAGTACAACTCTCTGCTGGAACAATACGGCAATGGCTCCGTGTGTTTCCTTCACGGCTCTCGCTGGTCTGTTCCCAATGCTGACGCACGCACACAGTACGGTGCTGGCTGCTACAGGGTGTGTTGACAACATGTATTTATTACGGCACTGGCAGATCCATCATAGATCGTCGTCATCCCTAAAAACATACATACATACATCCATAAATACATATATGCGTACATACATAAATACATCCATCCATCCATCCATCCATCCATCCATCCATCCATCCATCCATCCATCCATCCATCCATCCATCCATCCATCCATCCATCCATCCATCCATCCATCCATCCATCCATCCTTCCATCCATCCATCCATCCATCCAATCATCCATCCATCCATCCATCCATCCATCAATCCATCAATCCATCAATCCATCAATCCATCTATCCATCCATCCATCCATCCATCCATC
>OZ024867.1:8385912-8428412 GCA_964017155.1 Oasisia sp. SBJ-2009 | reverse complement strand
TTAATGCTGCTGATGTAGCCGCCCCTATCCTAAAACTATGACCCTTAAAGACCTTGCTGCTAAGGCCACAAAACTCGATTAAGTTTTTAAGAAATAAATCGAATTCTCTACGCAGCATTGGTGAGCCATCTAGATATGCAAAGAGTGGGCCTTGAACTGCCCCCCTAACATCCAGAAAATCCCTAATACAACTAGCAGGAGAAATAGGCGAGGCTGGAATAAGTCCTCCAGCTATCTGCAACGACTGGGGACCGTGTTTAGCACTGTGTTTGAAATGCCTAAATGAGACAGAAATTAAGTCCCCGTTGAGTGAAATGTCCTGACGCTGAAGACAATTCTGACCTGTCCGAGCAGAACCTGGCACCATTTCACCCACCCTCAGATATGCCTTAAAGGCCAGAACCATCATGGCACGTAACATAACCTGTTTGTATCGAGATGTGATAACAGTGGGTACGGCAGCGACTAATTTGGTCAGTATAGGCAGAGTTATTGGCAGGCGAACATCAGGAACCGTTCTTAACTTTTGAGCCCCTATCAAAAGTCTAGAAACAATGAAACTCTTGGCTGGGTCTTGGTGACCATTTATCCTATGGAAATATGAAATGGCAGAAACATACGAAATAATAGAGGCTGGTGCTAAACCTGCATTATGAAGGTGAGCAATGAATAACATCATGATGTAAATAGGTACTGGTAACACCGGAACAAGAGCAAGAGAGTGGAAAAACCCTACCAGTTTAGCCCATGCCCGCTCATATTGCAATCGGGTTGATGGTGCCAAGGATGCTTGTAGGAGCATCCCTACAGTGTCCCGAAGGCAGCCGGAGATATGTGGAACGGTACCGGTGTAGGATGTTGGTTGACCCATGGAGCCAGTGCCCGGAACTCGACGATCTGCGCTAGATGCCATTGGCGGCTGAATGTCAATGGTAGTAGGCCAAGGAGGGGCAACTGACCCAGCCCCTGGCATGTCCAATGGTGGCAGTGGAGGCTCGGATGGCACCGAAGGACCCGCGACTTGGACCGGGGTCGTGGCTGGAGCAACTGGTAACACTGACCTCAGTAAATCCCTAATCTCATTCAAGTCCTTGCGCAACGATGCAGTGGTGTCTTGTTGGACATGCGAGGTAGCTCGGAGACGTCGCTGCGCCACCCCTGTGGCAGCAGCAGTGGCAAGGCGTCTCGGCGGATCAACAGCTGCTGGGTCTGACGGCTGCACAGGGCGACCACGAGCTCTCTGTCGGGCTGACTGTCGGACTGGGGCCATACTACAAATTAATATGCAAGCATTTGACAAACATAACACAACTGAAAGAGTCCACACAGTGTATATCAACCCATTACTTGCAATGGCGCCATATGCATAGCGATAACGCTGCAGTTGTATATCCGTATACAACTATATGTTAATATATGAAGTCAGTAAAGCTGGGTGAGGAAAGGCAATGGTTAAGCATATGCAAACATTTGGAACATTAATCGATATTACTAATCGATTTACTTCCTGTAAAGCGGACATAAGCTGGCGACTGACAAGTAGCATTTAAACTGGTTATGCAAAGCATGGAAATGTGTATCTTTACTGATGTTACCAATCACCATATGTGACGAGCTGATTAAACTGTAACGAAAGCGTGAAGTGTCTGGTGATGCAAAGCCTAAAACGTGTAGCATTATGAATGAAACGTATAGCATCATTAATACAACAATTAGTGACACTTGGTAAGCCTGACACATTCCCACTTGTGACATACACTAACACAGCAGGGCATTGCCGTCTTTCCCGATACCAGACACGGAAGCTAAACTGACGCACACTAACACAGCAGGGCGTTGCCGTCTTTCCCGATACCAGACACGGAAGCTAAACTTAGACACACTAACACAGCAGGGCGTTGCCGTCTTTCCCGATACCAGACACGGAAGCTAAACTGAGACACACTAACACAGCAGGGCGTTGCCGTCTTTCCCGATACCAGACACGGAAGCTAAACTGAGACACACTAACACAGCAGGGCGTTGCCGTCTTTCCCGATACCAGACACGGAAGCTAAACTTAGACACACTAACACAGCAGGGCGTCGCCGTCTTTCCCGATACCAGACACGGAAGCTAAACTGAGACACACTAACACAGCAGGGCGTTGCCGTCTTTCCCGATACCAGACACGGAAGCTAAACTGAGACACACTAACACAGCAGGGCGTTGCCGTCTTTCCCGATACCAGACACGGAAGCTAAGTAACTGACCCGCACTTACACAAATGGCATTGCTGTCCTTCCCGATACCAGACACGGGAGATACATAAATGTGACAGGTAGTCATACTTGTGAAAATTACCCAACTGTGAAGCTGGAGTGACACTGCTAGCGTTGCCGCATTTCAAGAGACATGACACTGTATAAAAGTAACTAAAGACAAAATTACAGAATATATATTACACCCTCACCCCACTAGTGAGAATTGTGATAAACAGACCCTGGATTGAACATGAAAGCAGAGAACGGACAGAAAACACGGAGTAACTCGACCTCCACAAAGAGCTGTGTGAAACCCAAGAGCACAAGCACAGTAAGATATAGACAGGATGTCCCAAGTCAGCAAGGATCCAAGATAAAAGGACAGTTAACATAGGCAAATAATGTTAAATGGCGTAGCAAGATTGCTAATAGAAATGTAAACAGATCGGCAGATTGATGCTGAGAGAAAACCTAAAAGACATACAAAACAAAACGAAGAAGCATAGTGTGACTTGGGACTCAAAAGTATAGGCCAGTATGAGAGTGGTGTCATGGTTTTGGTTTTTAATACTTTATTGAACACAAACAATACAACAGCAGATATCCAGGGCAAGCGGGTCGGGCAATGCAACCGTCACGTGAGCAGATGACCCCCTAAAACAACACCATGAAACGGTTAAACTAGGTGAACGTCCATGAGACAAGCGTACGCCGCTTTACTCAGTATCCCCATTATCGCCCGAGTCCCAACCGCTTCAAAGCCACGAAAACAGCACCCTTAACACTACGCCAAAGCTTATAGTTTCCTAGGTCATTAAAATGCACCCCATCCCCCCGGAAAATGTTACGCTGCGACTGCCAAAATCCGCGGTGATACCAAAAAGACAAACTTTCAGTGTCGCAAACTGCCTTCAAGAATTCATTAATCTCTAAAACCCGTTGGGTGCCCTCTTCCCAAGAATAGCGGCGAACACACTGTCGTCTAACGACCTGACAAACGACTACATGGGATATCCCTCTAGCAACCAGCGACTGCGCATAATCGTACAATCGCATACCTACCGTAAGTACGGATTCGCGACTCCCGTACACATCATTCCCCGAAAGACAAAGCACAACGATAGCAGGCCGATGCAAATCCAGTAAACGGAGGACATCGGCGTCGTCACGAACAGACGAGACGATGCCACCCCGATACCCGGCAAATTTAAAATGGCAATCCGTGCCTACAACGGATGACCCAGTTCCGAAACGTATGCCGGACGACGAGACGAAACGTTCCAGCCAAGAAACGTGACTATCCCCCAGCACTAAAGCGAGGGTAGTACCCGCCATCAGATAAAATATACTTAGCTGCACCTGGGTGGAGGGAACGCGAGCAGTTGAAGTCGTCAGATGGCAAAATGGCGGCACGCACGAGGGCCGAGGCGAACAAAGGAATCAGCTCCCGCAAGTTCGACGAAAGGGGGCCGCCGTAGCCACAGGCACTAAAACACACTATGAAAACTATTAGCAGACGATAAAAGTATAATACAAAATTTCCCAACACCTAACAACACTAAATTTGCAAATACGAATAAAATAAATTGATCTCCTGAGTGAACGACACAATGCTGCTTCTCGAACTCAAGTGGCGAATGGGACCGGTACTGGTTTGAACTGGATTTATATAGACTCCGGGTGTTTGATTACTCCTGGCCTAACCCACCAGATGTCGCCACTTGAATTATCACTTCACATAGGATTATATATATATATATATATATATATATATATATATATATATATATATATATATATATATATATATATATATGAACACTATAAATATAAGCCTATACATGAAACAATAAAATAAAATAGCACAGTCGTTACATTACTAAATATTCTTCAGTATGCTTCCTGTTCAAGATATGTTCTTATGTTTTGCTAAATTTCTTTTGTGGAATTGATTTCTAAAAGGTTATTTCTTCAACACAAAAACTGTAGAGATAATTATAAACATAATTGCGGATCACTTGGAAATGTGCAAATACCGGATTTGAAATAGTATTACGTAAAAGTAACTACAAAAACGTTAACAGTAATGACAATGATAACAACAATAATAATAAGAAGAAGCAGAAAAAGAAAAACAATGATTACTAGAATTATTACTATTATTATTTCTATAATTATTACTACACGATGATAAATGAAATTAAAAAGAAGGGAGGCGAGCATCTTGCCTCTGCAGACCAGGCTTCACAGGGCCTCGCTGTATCACTAGGTTGACCACGGTAACGGCGTCGACCAAAACAGGTCTGGTGTGACATGTATTAATTTGATTTAAAATATAGACAGATAGATAGAACGACGGATATATGTATGTATGTATGTATGTATGTATGTATGTATATATATATATATATATATATATATATATATATATATAATGTATACTATTATGTCTAAATTTCAATTTTTATGTCCTGAGAGTTCCCACAGCGCGTATACATAGTTCCACAATATAAACTTCTCCGCGGATGTTATACAATATCCACGCTGGTCATATAGCAACAAACCCCACGCATCGCTGTCGACAGCCATGCTGTCAGTAGTATGTTAAACTGTTGCAACTGTTGGTCGTGCGTAAGTTGACACCGCATTGTCAATAACGAGGACAATTCTAAAACATGTCAACAGCTATGCCACGGAACAATAGATGTGTGCACTATGTTAATTATCTTTTTTGTTAAGGTGGGCTATCTGTTGCCCCAGATGAAATAACCGTGCACGGAAGTTTATTCAGTAAGTGTTGCTGTTTATTAAGTATAATATACTCACAACTGTTCTGCAACTTAGGCGGTAATTTGTAATAGTCAATAAATGAGCATAGTGTTTATCTACAATTGGCCGTAACGTTCATATATTTTCACGTAGATACTTATTTTTATCGTAGTAAGCCATGACCATAATCGTACTAATATTCATCAACTACATCATGATCATCGCCGTCGTCATCATCTGTTCGAGGTTGTATTGGAATTATCAAATTCGCATTTAAAGAATGACCAGGATTCATGTTATGTTCAGTATTCGGCCGTCAGTTTAATGATGACTAGGCATTGATGCTTTGTTTTGTTATTTCTTTATCGTATGCATAATTTTCTTAAATTAGGTATCTATATATGAACTTAAGTATATCTATGTATTCTTTCAGCGACGACTGTAACTGTAACTCCAGCTCTCGTGTCGACAAATAATTCTGGAATCACTCCAGACATGGAAGGTCAGTTTAAATGTGTTCGTCACAACAAATTAGTTATTTATTGCGATAGCATTAAATACCGGTATCATATTCAACTTATCTTTCAAGTTTAGCCCTTCGTCGTAGTATCAGTAGAAATTAATGCTACTGAAACATGTCACAATGACAAATAAAAAAATGTGCCAAATAATTATATATATATATATATATATATATATATATATATATATATATATATAAATATATATATATATATATATATATATATATATATATATATATATATATATAAATATATATATATATATATATATATATATATATGTATATGTATATTATATATATATATATATATATATATATATATATATGTATATATATATATATATATATATATATATATATATATATATACATCCTTTGAAAATTGGAATCATTCGCGATGGCAACTAATAAATGGAAACATATATACCATGCCATAAATAGAACATGAAACACCGTCAGCCATCATCAATATAACGAGGCAGCAACAGACAGGATCGTTCGATCTCTGTTTATAATCTCCATACCGCCATCCCTCGTCAGACGTCACTGCAGCTGATTACGACAGTACTGTCAACACCTCTCTGGGTTCTAGCACGTCACTTTCAAAAACTTGACTTTTAACGTTAGCCAATGAAACTGCTCACGAGGAATATTGCCGGTTTCCGCTTCCAGCTGTTATTTTGGGGTGATTTCAGCCACAGGCTGTTCGTATTACATGCAATGATTAGGACGTGAAAGAGTAATTATATATCGGGATTTCCACCAGTCGTGTATCCGTTTTCAAATTGGGTCGGGTGTTTGCCTTCGTCTCACGACTGACGCAGTAGCGACTGGCGAAGTCAATAAGTGCATAGTTCGACTCAATATGCACCTTTAAAGGAGATGAGTGGCCAGAGGAAGTAACGTAGCTCAACACTGGCACTTTCCATGTCCAATGGTCAACCCGTGACTTTGTATTAACATGTGTATGCAAAACGTCATATATATATATATATATATATATATATATATATATATGCTCATATATATATATATATATATATATATAATATATATATATATATTTATATGCTCATATATATATGTATATATATATATATATATATATATATATATATGTATGCTCATATATATATATATATATATATATATATATATATATATATATATTATATGCTCATATATATATATTTATATGCTCATATATATATATATATATATATATATATATATATATATATATATATATATATATATATATATATATATATATATATATGCTCATCATACCATTTATTTCAAGTTATCTTTCAAATAGATATTTAATTTACACATTTTCCAAACATTTTCTGGAACGGAGCGATCGAGCACGTCACAGTGCTTTCGTAGATTCGGTTGTTTATTAACATGACTATGTAACAATAAACGTAAATGTAAATTTTACACACATTTATTGTATGGCATATTTTTATATTACTTATATTTACCTGGCATCTTTGAGAAACTGTAACTGCCATTTTACTACATCTATAAATTAACTCTTACTGTTATATTGCATTGCCAGCTGATTATGTAATAGTAATAATATATTTTATTTAATATAGCGCCACATTCAGAATTATTCATGGCGCTTCACAACGTACTACTAGTAAAAATATATAAAATATATTAATATGCAATAAGACGAATACTAATATTATAAAATAATTTGTGTGTGTGAGTGTGTGTGTGTGGTGTGTGGGTGTGTGTGGATGTGTGTGTGTATGTGGTGTGTGTGTGTGTGGGGGGGGGGGTGCGTGTGAGGTGTGTGTGTTTGGTGTGCGTGAGGTGTGTGTATAAAAACTGTGTATGTGTGTGTGTTTGTGTGTGTGTGGTGTGTGGGTGTGTGAGTGTGTGTGTTTGTGTGTGTGTGGTGTGTATGTGTGCGTCGGTGTGTGTGTATGTGTTTGTGCGTCCGTGTGTAAGTGTGTGTGTGTGTGTGTGTGTGTGTGTGTGTGTGTGTGTGTGTGTGTGTGTGTGTGTGTGTGTGTGTGTGTGTGTGTGTGTGTGTGTGTGTGTGTGTGTGAATAACTTACATTAATACAATTTTAAATAGCGCAGCGTTTCTATAAATAAAGAAGTAAATAAATTACGTATTAGTCATAAAACATACCTAATAATCAGTCTGGCAAATAATTTCATAACAATAACATTTATAAATAAATGTGTACGTATCGTTACTGGTAATAAAGTATTGAATAAATGTGAATTTTATTATTTAAACAAATAATACCAATTACGTAACATAATGCTAATAAATAAGTGTATATGTTATGATAGTAGCAATAAGTAATTTAGTAAAACAAATGAATCATTAAAATATCCGGTATTCATTGCGTTATTTTGAGCACAACTTGTGCAACTTCAGAGAAGAAGTTGCCAGAGTCAGATGGAATAATGCCGGTCGGGGTTACTATCCTGGTGGTGCTCGGCATGTCGATGGTTGTGATAGGAGCAATTCTCTTTATGCCTCGGTATGTGCAGTTTTTTGCTTCCTTTTATTGTAATCACTAATGATTATTGAAAAAGCAATTGCTACATGGGCGCTGAACGGGATGAATATAGGTGACACACGTCACAAACAGACTCTAATTTATATTTATATATATACATATTTATTATATATATATATCTTGACCATTACAATTTCGTATTTAAAGTTATAATATTGTGTACTTTTAAGAGAGGAATCTCAATAATATGAATGTGTACACAATACTGAACATAGTTATATTATGGAGACCTGTGTTTAAATAAAGTGTATTATTATTGTTATTAAAGTATCTACAGGTAAAATAAACACCTCCACTTGGATATGAAAAATTACAACTATAAAATACATAATATTGTTGTTGTTTGTGAACTAGGGCCCCTCAAGTTTCCCACATGCCCGAATAACGGCTGCCGATGCCAGAGTAAGATCGACGAAGCGCAACCAGATAGGACAGAGGGGAAGAAGGGAAAGGACTAGGAACGAGGAGATGGGAAAGGACGATGTGGATAGGGAACGTGATAACTCTTGACCACAGATAGCTTTTGATATCAGTTCAAGGGAGACTCGTAGGGTAACACGCACAATTACCTCAATTGGTGGAGTGCATACGTTGTGCCGATCACGTGACGAATATATATATATATATATTTAAAAGTAACAGTCAGCCACAGGAAATAATCCGCCAATATGCAAACAAAGCGCACATGTCATGATCGACGATTATACATGGTGCATATGACACACGTCGTAACATTCTGCGGCGTGCCTCAAACATCAGAAAGATATATATGCGAATTATCTCTCACAATGTTGCTAACTACGCTGTATCTAGCCCGGAGGAAGATGGGGTGCATGCTAAATAAATGCAGGTGATCTATGCGTAATTAAATAGAACTGTATTTCGTGAAGTACTCAACAATCGAGCCGGCTACCCTTCCGTTGCCGACATGTATATACATATATATATATATATACATGTATATATATATATATATACATACACCTATCTATATATGTTTATGCGTGCTTGTGTGACACGTTGACGTTTCATTGCTCTCTCTCTCTCTCTCTCTCTCTCTCTCTCTCTCTCTCTCTTCCTCCCCCCTCTCTCTAAGACTGAGAGAGACTGGCTCCAGCTGTTTCTGAACGTATGTACATACACCATACCTGTCCACCTGTTATTCTGACCGGTAAAATCCTATGTGGATGGGTAGAAACTGCACTTGATGGGCAATGGACAGGTAAAAATTGAAAGGACCAAACTCTTTATCAAATCAAATCAAATGTTTAAAATAAGAACACACATTTACAAATAATTGCATTTCCCATTATTAATGTACCAAGTGAATATTCAGACGACATCATTTAAAGACAATTTTATTTTATTTCCACAATCCTGACCTACAATTATGAAATGAAGGCAGATTTAAGATGATGAACACATTTCATTTCAACTTGAAATCAGCAGAGAGACACACGAGAATGCCATTTAGTCTTACTGCCTGCTCTCTGGTGTCATGTGACTGTCACATGACAGTTGCTACAAGTAAACTTCGGAACGTTTTTACAGTGGAGGTTCAGAATCGTTCATCGAGTGACTCAGGATATTGACAGATAAAGTATAGTTTCACTACAGTCAACCTCGAAACTAGTTCAACGTGACCTGTGTAGCCAGGTAGCCACATTAGCAAGGTTGGTTTCATTCACTTAAAGTTTAAAACTTACTCAACGAGATCATTTCGAACTATGCAGATTGAACTTAATCGTGAAATGATTGCATTACCGAGGTGACCCTAATGTGAGAGTCGACCAAATGAAAATATATGAACAGTGGTTTTTAACACGAACTTAGACAATCAGAAAACTAATTACCATCGATTTGTTTCAAACGTTTTCACAACCTGAACATGCGTCATTCATTAACAGGAAAGCACGCTCACATAAGCAAAACTACTCCATTCAACTGCACTTTCTAACAACACATGCGGCAAACTACCGACACGCGCAAAGGCGAAACACTGTCTCTGTCGTTTCGTCGCATCTACGTAGCCACCATCTTGGCTTCGTCAACAATAGGCTTAAGTTTCGTCACGGCTGCAGTGACGCCACCTGAACGGGCTTGTCGGAACAACTGTAGACTGAGCCGGTAGAGGTCCTGGTCGACTCCTTGTGACAGAGTGAACATGCCGAGTCCCTCAGAGTCCTGTAATCAATCGCATGTTATGAGTTCGTCATCACATGATGCTTCAGGAGAAGCCTGTGGAACGATCTACCGGACAGTCTGCGCCTAACAGACTCACTTGAACTTTTTAAGTCCAACTTAAAACACATCATTTTAAAGCCGCATTTGTAAACTACTTGTAGGGTATTTTATAATGAATTTATTTTAACTGTAATTATAGCTTTGCATTTTGTTGTACTTTATTATTAAGTTATTAATATATTTTATTATTTATTTATTATTCATTAATTGTTATTGATTTATTATTTATTTATTATTTAGTTATTATTTTATTTTATCTATTTATTGCTGATCAGTTTAGCTTATGAACTAGGACGTTTGGAAGCTTTATTTAATTATCTCTTTATTATCATGTAACATTTCCTCTTTACATGCAAGTTTAAATTAATTATGAATATTTTTAATATGTACGTGTTACAATGTATCTTATGCGCCTCTGAGCGTAAATTTGTCCGATATATGGCGCATTACAACTAAAAATTATTATTAGTATTATTAAATGCTGAAGGTGCCTAATCGTTTTGAATTTTCCCTGTCTTAGTTCACAATTATGTTGCAACACATATCTCTGTCTCTTCTGTTCAACTTGTTACATGTTGGTTTGGGAAGCACCAGACAGGCAATTAACTTATGTATTTGCTGTACCAGAATCATTGCCAGTGACCTTCAAGATAATAATAAATGTGGCACTTCTACATTGCTTATATTCTTGAAAACTCAAGCTCAGGGGCAACCGGGCAATTTCTTAGTTAGTTGTCAGTGGTCTTTGCTGCAAACAATTTGGTTAAAATGCAATACTTTTATAAAAAAAAAGCAGATATAACCATATTATATATAAAAAACTGAACAGATTGAATATAAACGTAACAAATTAATTGATAACACAGTTAAAAACTAGTGTATGCACGCATATCTAAAATAATGTATCATCACATTTTAACAGTTGATTGATGAAAGTGGTTTAAGGTAACATGGTACATATATATATATATATATATATATATATATATATATATATATATATATATATGTATGTATGTATGTATGTATGTATATATATACACATATATATATATATGTGTGTATATACACATATATATATATATGTGTGTATATATATATATATATATATATATATATATGTGTATATATATATATATATATATATATATATATGTATATATATGTATATATATATATATATATATATGTATATATATATATATATATATATATATATATATATATATATATATATATATATATATATATGTATATATATATATATATATATATATATATATATATATATATATATATATATATATAGAGAGGGGTAACAGTCAGCCAGTGATTACCTTTCCAAGTTTACACAGTTGTCGGCGAATCTCCAGATCTCTGCGTGCACACAATGCTCTACGATGTGGCCCAACCGACCAGAGCAAGTTTGAACGTTCTCGTTTCTTGATGACAGAACTTGCATGAAATGCTGCGATGTCATGCAACAGTTCAAAGCTTTGCTTCACTTGTTTATTTTCATTTTCTTTCTTCACTCCGTTGACATCAGGGTTGGCAGTTGTGGTTTCGGATGCAGTGGTTTCAACTTGGTCATGTATTTCTGGAATGGCAGAACATGACTCGCTATGATAAGGGATAGTCCGATTAGCGATAAACTGGTCAAAGACATTTTAGCATGTGTCATCTTTGAATGTATTATTTTGGGATGTGCAACTACTGGAAAACATCAAGAAAACACCAAGACAAGACAACATTTACTGATTTGCAGCAAGATAAAGCGTGAGCTGTCTACCTTTATTCAGTATTTCTCTTATATCTGCAGTCTCAAACTGTACCTACCCTAATTTTACCGTAATAGTCGCAGTGTGGAAGTAATCGTGGCACACATAGGTTGGAAGAAAACGTTACCAAACCTTTCTAAGCTGAAACAGGTTAGTTTCATTCCAAGAAAGTCCACTTGAACCCACTCATGGCAAACCTTGTATCCAGATCAAATCCAAGACGGCCAATGTTATAAAGGGTCATATAATCAAATGAACCCAACACAAAAACTCATTTGAGATGTCATTTCTACCTAACGTCAGGATGTCTGACCGTTGATGATACTTGAGATTGTTAGAGATAAGAACAAGGTCACAGTCAACATGTCATCAAAAATATTGGAAGTAAGATGGATTTGGACCAAACTGACATGACTTTGCAACAAAAGGAAGTTACAAAACCATATTAAGATGTATTTACAACCAAGTCTACTACACTTTATCATTTAACTGACACTTTTGTCACTTCTGTCTGTCAAACAAACATTCTGTGGACAGAGTCTATGTGACTGGACAAGCTAGATCTATTTATATCTCACACCAGTGTAAGAATGACATGAGTGTGACGCCACCTGGTG
Organism: Oasisia sp. SBJ-2009; assembly: GCA_964017155.1. Taxonomy (NCBI): domain Eukaryota; kingdom Metazoa; phylum Annelida; class Polychaeta; order Sabellida; family Siboglinidae; genus Oasisia; species Oasisia sp. SBJ-2009. The sequence goes on along the minus strand of OZ024867.1, from coordinate 8,415,683 downwards.
GATAAACATTAATGACAACAGTGGCTCCACACAGCGGGCTGTACATATTCACAAGTTTATAACACACCTTTCTCGTCCTTGACAGTCGCTTCCTTTGTCCCTGTGATATCCTTCTCATCCGTGACATCCTTTGCGTCGGTGACATCACTCGTGTCATTTCCCGTGTCAAGTTGAGAGGAACAGATGTGTTTCACTTTCTCGACAAGCTCCGGTCCAGCGAATGCCTTCGACACTCCGAGGCGCGAAAACACACTTGCTGGTTGGAATCGCTTCAGTGCCGAGCTGGAATGAGGGGCTGCTCTGATTGGCTGTTGCTGCACAAGGCCCGACCAATCAATACAGAGCGTGTCGACAGCACCTGTAAGACAGAATCAGTCCAAATCAATTGCACATTTTGCTGCACAGTCTCTGTCATCATAATAATAAGGAAATTGGTCTGAGTGTATGTAGTGTTTTAGTCATATGAGCACGACTACATACAAGAAACTGGTCAATACAAATAAATGAATCAAATTACTATAAGATAAACCTATTTTGTTATTGAGTTAATCTGTTGGTGTATACAAAGATGAAACTATATTTCACAGCCGAAATCTACTGCTCATTTGTAGTGTTTTAGTCATATCAGCACAACTACAGACAAGAAACTGGTAACTACCAATCAATGAATCACATTACTAGAAGATAAACCTTTATTGTTATTGTGTAAATCTGTTAGAGTATGCAAAACACACCGGCTTATTTACGGGAAGATGAAACTATTTCACAGCCGAAATCTACAGCTCATTTGTGTATGTAGTGTTTTAGTCATATCAGCACAACTACAGACAAGAAACTGGTAACTCCCAATCAATGAATCACATTACAAGAAGATAACACTTTATTGTTATTGTGTTAATATGTTGCTGTATACAAAACACACTGGCTTATTTATGTGAAGATGAAACTATATTTCACAAATGCTGGTGATAAAAAAGCACTTTTTATTGCCTTCATGTAGAATTAGGTTTTGCATTTACCCAGTTTTTAATGACCCCTTTTGCATGCCATTTGAAAAAACTTGGATTTTTGTGTTTCCATGACAACGCACCAGATTTGCGACCTGTTTGTTCGTCCTGGTCGTCGTCATTCAGGTCACCAATGATGTCATCAATGTCGTCACCGGAGGAGATGTTCTCGTATCCACCTGGACGACAAGACAAGAGACACTTAAGCATGCACTTTGCAGAAAGTGGACAAATCAGTAGGAATATGCGATGGAACTCAGTAATGAAGCACACATACTTTGTTGCAATACATATTTTTTCTTCAAATAATTCACACACAATGAGGCACAATTTCAATAAAGTTATTTTACCTGTAAAGAAGTAGTTTTAATATAAAGTTACACATCTTTACTCCATTACTTTTTTACAGAACAATTTTATTACAATATTTCCGTCGCCAAGATGATCCTATTGCAATTCACCGGTCAGGTTGCATATCAAATAGTTATTTTAGTGCCTTTTTAACTGTTTCTTCAACTACTTTATGAAGTTGTTTCCTTTTTACTCAAGCTGTTTTTCATTTCATAATTTTACTGGAATTGTTTTGAAGTGAGTTACTTGTTCTTTTACTCTAGTACAAAATATGAAAGTATTTCAGTCAACACTGGCTGAATATGTGTAATTCAAAACACAATAAAACTTGTTTTTATTAATTTTGGTATTTTATATCCATTCTGTTACGACAAGTTACACATGCCGTACTACTAAAAAAATTACAATTATTTTAAATATTTTTTATTTAAAATATTTAATTGTCATCACAAAATAGGCAATATGAGATAATGTAGGATCCCTGGCCATGTCCCGAGCTACGAGAACGGACCTGACAGTGTCAACTGTGTCGCCTCGACATCGACTGACTGATGTGTAAGCTCACCACCAGGGGGCCTGTCTGTGTCACGTGATGGTGACTCGGGACGGTCGTGTCGGTCGCGGTGTCTGAAAGAGTGACGCGTCAGTTCAGAGACACAGGTAATAACTAACTAAATATATTCATTTTGTTATTTGTTTCTGGCTAACAAATGAACATTTTATGTATATAATTTACCGTGGTAATAATTTTATATAAAATCACTGATGTGTTCACAACATTTATATCTTATTTGTGTATATTTTTCTCATTTTTATTTATTTACTAGTTTTGTTTAGTAACTTATTTTTAACTGTAATTATTTAACTATTAATGTTGTAGTTAATGTAAGGCATGTACTATGTATGCTATGGATACATGTGCCATATGAAGTAAATATTATTATTACATCGATGTACTACTTTTATTAACATTTATGGGAAACAAAATGAAAAATCTAAATTTTACGTGTATGACCTCATCCTACAAACATTTCTTCACTCATTCTGTGAGACTGGGCACTGATATGGGTCACCTACTTCAAAGTGGTATTTTGATAATATTGCTTGTCCTATGTACTTGATTTCTGTATAAATCATATTTTTATGCACATTGAATAGTGCATGTTCGCGGAAGGATAAATATACACAATTTGCCATGATTGATGGCTTCATTCGCTCACACGTAGTCTTGAAGGTGTTTTGTTGTGATTCTGATACAAATCGAGCAACAGGGCCGTTAAACAAAGTAACAATAGGTAAGTTTGTATATGGTGCAGTATCCAGTCCTCAGGATTGCTCAAAGCGCTTTTACACTTTATTTCCCTGACAATCAAGCAAACACCGTCTCAACTTCTCTGGGAAGCATCCAGCCATATGCTATAATTAATGGGCCTACACATATCCACTACTGTATATAGCCAGCTATGCATTTATACAGCTGAGTGAGCTGGAGCGATGTAGAGTGAACAAAGTTGCCCAAGGTTTTAACACTACTGCACATGATTCAAACCCGGGTTCTATTGTTTGAGAGTCCGAAGCTCTACCCCTGAGCCTTTGCACTCTACACAGTTTTTGTTTACTGATTTCACCAGTTATGATTGCTTTGCTATATTGTGTGAGAACAGCCAAATACCCACCCCAATTTGAAGTGGGATAAACAATTTCGGGGAATTCCAGTTAAATTAGCCATCTGACCAATCTTATAAGTGGGTGAACAGTTTGGTGTATTCACCACTACATCCCAAACATTGCATGTAACATGAGCAGCGTATGGCCGAAATCATCCAAAATTAGATCACACCCACCCACCCACACATACAAACATATAAACACCCACACACATACACACACACCCACACACACACACCCACCCACACACACACACACACCCACACACCCACACACACACACACACATACAAACACACACAGAAACACCCGCACAAACACCCCACAAACACATATACATAGACATACACCCACCCACAAACACACACCCACCACTCCCAGTACCCCCTCCAGTCCCCACCCTACCTTCCCCGCTGCCAGTGTCCTCCATCTCTGTCCCAGTCCTCTCTCCCTCTCTCCTCTCTCCCAGGCCTATCCCTTGAATGTCCCCGCCGGCTTCTCTCCCCTGCCGCCATCCCTCCCTCGGGATGAGGCCGATCCACGTCGTGCTCCCAATCCTGCCTTCCCCTCTCTCCCCGTTCCCGCGGCGGTGGCACCCGGGCTCTCCCACCATCAATATCCGAATCGTAGTCGCCGTGGTGACGCTCGTTGCCATGGAGACGATCATGTGACGGGTGACTGTGACGACTGCCGAGACTGCTGCGACTGGGACTGTGGCGGACCGAGTCCTCCGTGGGTCTCGGGACTGGGACTTCTCCCGCTGGGATGTCCTGTGGGGAGGGGGAATCATAAATCGTCAAATTGTCAAGTATTGTAATTTTTTAGCAGTAAAGTCTACAAGTCTTTACTGCTAAAAAATGATGTTTCACTATCCTGCAGTTGTAACGTGACTGTGTGCTAAAGTAATAAGTTAATAAAATAAATATGACAAATAGATAAATACAATTAACTGTACCTTAAGTTAACATTAAAACGATGAATAAATTAATAAAATTAATATAATAAATAGATAAATAAATTATTTGTACATTGAATTTCACGTTCATGCAATGTAAAGGATACTGACAGCTAAAATACTAAGTTAATAAAATATTAGAATAAATAGATCAATAAAATGTCTGCATGACTGGGATCGTGGCTCTCTGGAACACTTCTGCGGTAGATGCAGTGACAGCTTCCTCTGTAAGTGCTTTCCACAGTGGAATACAGCGTACGTAATGTGAACATCACAGCTTTATGTAGAGACCCATCCAACCCGTCATTTGGAAGGGAAAACAATTAATATGGACGGGTAGAAATATGGATGGATGACGGGTAAAAAAATGAAGGAGCAATAAAAAGTCTTCCAAAACCATAGATATTGTTAGTTATGCCTTGATTGAAAGTGAGTGTAAATGGTGTCATGTGTGTGTTTGTAGCCCATTTAAGGTCATCAGGCACATTTGAAAGTTTATAAACTGCTTAACAGTTAACATCCATGTGTCCACCAAAACATGTATGACTGGCAATAATTTAATCCTGCATAAAGCCCTGGTGAACATTTTAGTTGAAAAGGGCATAGCGCCTTACAAGTCATATGAGTTCTTCTATGCCCCTTTAACAGCAGCAACGATTCACCAATCATGAAATTGTATTATTATTGCATATGTGTACCATTATGTATTGCATTATTTTCCCGTAATATGTTATATATTCCTGTGTTGTTGTTAAATAAATTTTCATTTATTCATGTATATGGAATATATATCATTGTAAGTTTAAAAAGTTATGCTATAAAGTAAGTTAATTTCTTAGAAAATTGTAAAGTAATTTTTTTATTAATTTGTAAATTGCATTGAAGTAATTGACCAAGATGATAAACAATTATTAGTACATAATCAAATGGCTTCCTGCCCTACTACCCCACTACAAAGTACAGTTACTCCCACAAATATACCACTTTATATATTTGCTCCAACTAATAATGATAGAAATGAGCTAGTTCGAACAGACATGTTTTGTTGGTTGTAGCATCTGGTTCCAAGTATTCCACAAAGTCAAATGAACGAACCTTTTTATCTTTCTGGTTTTGGGTGGTGCCATCTGGTGGCTTTTCATCTTCCAACCAATCGTCTCGGACATCATCAGCACCACCTGGTGGGAAAATAATAATTAATAGACTAGGCAGTTTAGAATGGGAATACTTTAAAAGTACAAAGTCAGTTCTTAATTTGTTAATGTTTACTGAAGATTTGAAATTAGAATAATACAAATTTTATGCATTTTTATGCACACCATATTATTTTATTATTCATCAAATTATTACCTATCAGAAATGCATGAGTAATATTAATAACATTGATATGTATACATAGAGTGTATATATATATATTATATATATATATATGCACTATATATATTATATATAATATATATATATAATATATATATATATGTATATATATATATATATATACATATATGTAACACTAACAACACTAAATCAAATAATATAAGGCAAGAAACCACAGAAGTAGATGATAAAATATATTGTTTGTATAATAACTATAAAAAAAACATTTAAAGAGGACTACCTGAATTTGTTTCTTAAACATATCATCCTGTTTTTGGCATGCACCAATGAATGTCATTTTTAGAGGATTGACAGTGTGTGTGTGTGTGTGTGTGTGTGTGTGTGTGTGTGTGTGTGTGTGTGTGTGTGTGTGTGTGTGTGTGTGTGAGTGTGTGCGTATGTGTGTGCGTATGTGTGTGTGTGTGTGGATGTGCATGCAGTTTCTTGTAAGAAAGCTATCACAGTGAGACCAAAATAATATTCACATGTGTGTGCTTAGGTGTTTTTATGAAAGAAAGCTGTCGTTTGTGTAGATACATAAACATGTAGTCGCCTGTGTTCAATGACAACTTGTACACTTCTTGAGACAGTTCATGTTCGTCACATTCAAAACAGAAGCGTACAACAAGTCAAATGAAGCAATTAGACAATTATCATGTTCTTCATTTCCAAAAGTCACATGAAGCAATGAACTAACCGCCGGTCCCTGTACGTGCTGCTCCCCGTGGTGGTGGAGATCCGTGCCGCCTGCGGTGTGATTTATCGCCTTTCTCCCACTCGGCTGAAACAAACAACGTTTATAATTGTTGTAAACATGTATTGTATTCATTTACACCATAACATGTAAACATAACCACAATCAGTAAATATATCAGATATATGGCGTACTATGAAATACGTGTAATCCACTGCATTTGAATTAATTAATGTAAATATGCAATGTGACATTTATGCAATATAGTTGATTTTATTTGGGAATAACAATAGCATATTTCAGTAATAATCAAAATACTTAGGATGGTGCTCTATGTACAAAATATATTTGTAATATTACATAAAACACTAACAACATTACTATGAACTGTAAACATTATTACAACCAGTCATACAATAAGCCAAAATCAGTAAACCACACCAGTAACGTATATTTATAAAAACAATATCATATAATTTCTTACAAAAAAGAACCAATCTCACCGTCCGCTTCAAGCTTTGGACGTTTCTTCTTTGTGTCACCAGAGGGCAGTGCCTCCCTGGACGTTGACCGGGGCTGATGTTTGCTGCTACTGGTGCTGCCCTCTCTCAGACCTCTGTTCTCCGGCGTGTGTCCACGACTGGGTGGGCCTTCAATGGGTGGCTTGGGCTGTATGGGACAGGAAAAAAAAGTCAGTGGGGAAGATACACAACTAATACTAGGGCCCATACAAGGGCTGAAAAAAATCATGATTTTTCGATAAAATTTTGTTTTCCAACATTCTCAACAATCATAAGAAATAATATGTAATTCAGAAAATAAATAAAAGTGGAATATCATTATATACCCAATAGGCTAAACATTTCATTCTTAGCATTTCTGAAGAATTAAAGCAAATAAAAAAGGTATTATGTACAAATTTTAACTTTATTTAAAAATACATACAGTTAAATCAACTGGTAGTAGCAAGTATAAATTTAAGATATTCTGAAGAAAACAAATGTCTTGATTTTTTCATGTTGATTAAATCAATGATTTCATCAATGATTTAATCAATTTGATTAAATCAACCCCAACCATGGTCCGTACACATGTGGACATTTGAAAGCCAAGGGTACTCAAGACTTTTCACGGCTATTTCAAAAACAAATTCAAGACGAACACATACATTAAGGGAAACGTATCCACGTTTTTTTAAATCAGCATCACTTTTGTAATAAACAAAATCCAACTAAATATACCTGGGGTAGCAGCTTTTAAATAAGTAAAACTACTAAATACATCAAGTCAAGGTAGGAGATGCCCCCTATTAAAAACACCCCCTATTAAAACACCCCTATTAAACAAACACCCCCTATTAAACAAACACCCCCTATTAAAACACCCCCTATTAAACAAACACCCCCTATTAAACACCCCGTATTAAACAAACACCCCCTATTAAAAACTCCAATAAATTATAAAAAAAAAACAAGTGAACATATTTGGACTTTGAGTGTAGAAGCAGATGCAGTCCTATTAAAGATACCAATAAATAAAACAATAACTCTTTTTGGTCCTTGGGGATAGAAACTACAGATATTTGGTCCTTGAGAGCAGAAGCAGAACAAATTCCAATAAATATAAAACAAATAACAGATAATTGGTCTTTGAGGGTAGAAGCCAAATAACACAAATAAACACAATTGGACTTTGATTGAGGGTACAACCAGACACCCTAATTTAAAAAAAAACTCAGACACAATACAGGACTCACCATCTTGTTGCGTTCCCAGTCCCTCTCCTTCTCCCTTTCTCTCTCCCTCTCCCTGGTAGCGTCGTCTCCCTCCATCCTCTCCCCTGCCCATTTCTCCCTCCCTCCCCCCATGGGACCCGGCTCCCGATCGTCCTCCCTCTTCCCCCTCCTTCTCCTTCCCCCTCTGTCCCTCCCCCTGTCCCAGTCTTCCCGTCTGTGCTCCCAGTCAATCCCCCTCCCTCCCGCCCCACTGTTGCGCGATTCCACGGGGGACAGGTCGCTACGTCGTCTCCCTGGCGACCCCCGACCTTCGACCTCCGACATCCTCTTCCTGCAAATCACAAGTATGACAACAGATGAATAAAATATGCAAATTTTTAATATAATTATAATTTATTCGTATTATTTTGGAAATGTTAATTAATTAATTTGTGTTTGCTTCCAACAGGGGAACATATTCATTTTAACAATTAATTAATATAACAATGTCGAACACTTATATAGCGCCATTAATCTAGATAACATCCATTCGGTACATAAATATGTTTACATGTATATTTGCAGAATATTAATAAGTTACATAAAATTAATAATATTAATTATGTTAAAGTAAACAACAATACATAAAATATACCTGTATATAAAATAACAGTAATAAATTATAAATAAATATGTTACACCTAAAATTATGGTCGATTTTCATGTCAAGTCACTTGGAACGTAGTATTCAGTGGTCACAGACTTATATTATAATAATATAATAATTATACACAACAATCCAAAGCACTAAAGCTCAGAAGTGTATATAATATATTTTTCACTAAAATATAATATGCAATTTATATATTAAAATAATAATAACACAAGTAAAATATATAAATAAATAATGTATATAACTTGTATTAACATAATATTAATATAATACAAGTAAAATATATAAATAAATATTTTAATAAATAAATAAATATACATATAACTTTTGCATTGTTGTAGAGAGCTAGAGAACTAGAGGGACTTGTGGTCCTGTAAGGGTTAAACTAGAGGGACTGTAGACCTGAAAGAGTTAAACTAGAGAGACTGTAGTCCTGAAAGGGTTAACTAAACCGCAAAAATCCCGACATACTTGAGGGCCATATCCCGACTGTCCGTGGGTTCGAGTCCTCGCTGGCGATCCCGGGTGTCTGGTCGTTCTTCCCACTGCTGGCGCCGGGAAGGTCTTCCCTTCCCAGGGGGAAGATCCCCTCCCCTTGGGAGAAGGTCGTCTGGGGCAGGACAACAACAGTTGTGTATTAAGTGTGTAGTCTAAAATGTACAACACGTCTATGGAAAATGTGTTACGCTGCTTGAATGGACAAGTGTGTTAAGACACTTGAATAGAAAAGTGTGGTATGATAGTTGAATGGAATATGTGTTAGGACACTTGAATGGAAGAATGTGTCAGGACACTTGAATGTGAAGAAAATGTTAGGACACTTGAGTGGGAAAAAGTGTGTTAGGACACTTGAATGGAAGAGTGTGTTATGACACTTTTCTTAATGAAATAGTGTGTTAGGACACTTGAATGGAATAAAAATGTGTTAGGACACTTAAGTGGAAAAGTGTGGGAAGATATCTGACTGGACACTTGAATAAACAAAACTCAGGACACTAAAAAGACACTTGCAAGGCAGATAGTGGGAAGAATTTTTAATGGAAGAATGGATGGACAAGACACTTGGATGGAAGGACATTTGGATGAGAGAACATAGGACACATGGATGGACGAGGGCACTAAGACTCACCCCGCCTGTACTTGTCGCCCCGTTTGTCCATCAGTGGTGACCGTTCCCGCACTCGGCCCAGCATTGACCGGTCGCGCTCCTTCATGTCCCCATACATGGGGTCAAGGGGCGGGTCAAGCATTCTGTCCACAGGGAAGCCTGCAAACAAAACGACCGGACCAATCAGAGAACAAATTAAGAGGAAAACATTGAACACATACTATATAACTGATAAACCAAACTTTTCTGATAACAATATTTGTTTCCAGCACATTTTAGTCTGTAGTTATCCACACAAGTTAACACATTTTGTATTGGAAGTGTCATTTTACGGTTTTGAAAACTAGTTACCTAAATTATCACATACCAGACACATTACAAACATATGACGTCCATTTCAATTGGGAAAGGTTTAATCACATCTAAGAAGAAGTGATTAAACCTTTCGCAATTGAAATTGATGTGATATTTGTGTGGTTTAATCACATCTAAGAAGAAGTGATTAAACCTTTCGCAATTGAAATGGATGTGATATTTTTGTGGTTTAATAACATCTAAGAAGATGTGATTGAAATGGATGTCATATTTTTGTGGTTTAATCACATCTAAGAAGAAGTGATTAAACCTTTCGCAATTGAAATGGATGTGATATATTTGTGGTTTAATCACATCTAAGAAGATGTGATTGAAATGGACGTCATATTTTTGTGGTTTAATCACATCTATGAAGATGTGGCTAAACCTTTCCCAAATGAAATGGACATCATATTTGTGTGGTTTAATCACATCTAAGAAGATGTGATTGAAATGGATGTCATATTTCTGTGGTTTAATCACATCTATGAAGATGTGGCTAAACTTTTCCCAAATGAAATGGACGTCATATTTTTGTGGTTTAATCACATCTAAGAAGATGTGATTGAAATGGACGTCATATTTTTGTGGTTTAATCACATCTATAAAGATGTGGCTAAACATCTAAGAATATGTGACTAAACCTTTCCCAATTGAAATGGACGTCATATTTGTGAATGTGTCTGGTGTGTGATAATTTAGGGAACTAGTTTTCAAAACCATCAAGATCAATCATATCACTTGTAAAACTATTAAAAAACTTGCGACTGTCTCTATAGCTGGGCCAAAATGTGTCGGCCCACACATAGGTTGTTGTTTAGTGTAAGGAGACAGGACTCAGGAGACATACACACCTGGAGGAGGGAAGGGGTGCAAGTCTGGGGATCCCCTTCCCCTGGCCCCGCGGCCGTCGTCATGGTAACCAGGGAAGTCTCGTCTGCCCATTGGATCATCCCTTCTGTCCATCACTGGGAAGCAGAAATGTTGTTCAGATGCGGAGAATTTTCAGAACATATGTGCACTGAACATGTTAATGTTAATCCAATGGCTAAAGTCTGCAATAATAATAATATGATAACATTTGTTGCGCCACTCAGGTTGGTTTCCAAAGAATTAGTCTCTTGGAAACCAAACTCAGTGGCTTAAAAGAGTTAATCAATCTTAGAGTCAGTAAACACTTGTGGTTGTCGACAGATGGAAAGACACAGCAGGAGCTATGGTGGACAGGCAAGGTTGTAAAGGTATGTCTTAACATGACAGCAGAATTTAGGAGTAATTGCAACTGATCAAACAGAGAATGAAGCATCTTCCACAGACTGGGTACTGCTACAGAAGACGTTCTAGTCTCAGTATTATTGCCTTCAGGGGCAGTAAGTAAATCACAACTTCATGGTCGAAGCTGGACAGGTTTTCTTACAGATGCAATTAATGATGTGTTGCTTATAATAAAATCTTTGATAAGTGAAAGTATATATCTTAAAGATGATAAGATATTGGATGAGAAGCCAGTGTAGATACCTTAGAACTGGTATAGGAGAAATAAAACGTGGAGACCTAGTCACAACTAGTGCTAAGCAATTTCGAACACACTGTAATTGTGTGACTTCTTTAAAGGCGTCACTTTGAGAAATGGAATTACAACAGATGAGTCCACTAGTGACAAGCTCTGTTGCAAGACTGGTGGTCAAAGGGGGGATGCCAGCTCCTCTGACTAGAAATAGCCAAGCTACTATTTGTAATGGGAATTCTACTGTATATAACGTGGGAAGGTTAAAGTTCAAAGGGTATTGGGGTTAATCTGCTCGCCTTGGTATTACTGCCAACAGATTTTGTTTTGAAACTGGATGTTTTGTTTACAATTTGAACATGTCACAGATGGAACCTTTCAAATGGTGAACATCGTTCCGAGCTTAATAAGGTAACTGAACATGAACTGGCAGTAAACCTTCAACTATTCTATTGAACTGTTCAGATGCTTTATCATATGTAATGAAATTAAGCAAATATAAGGGTAAACATGATAAGTATTGTACTTCTTTTACCCTGTTTTCAACTATTCGTATTGTATTTAAAATGTAGTAGTCGTTGTTGTTGTTGTTGTTGAAATAAATTTCAATTCAATTCAAATCAACATGCAAGTTGTAGTTAGAAGTATGTAATAGTAAATGAAAAAGTACAATTCAGAAGCTGGCACCTTCGCTTTAAAGAACACAACAGAAACTCACCGAGATCTCGGCCACCTGGTGGCAGTGGCAGAAGGTAAGGTTCTCGGCCGTATCGGTCCAGCATTTCGGGGGGCGGGTGCTGAGGGGGCAGGGGCGGGGGTAGAGCCCCCTGGTCCGGGTCGTAGCGGTATCTGTCCTTCGGGGTTGCCAGCAAGGGGGGCCGGAAGTTGTCCCTGTCGTCGTACATAGCCCTGTACCTCTTCCCATATCTGTCAACGGGCTGATGGGGAAGGGGAAGGTGAGGGGGGCTCTCTTCCCGGGGAAGCCGATCCCGATCCCGCTCCCGGATCGGTCGTCCACGGTCGTCCTTGTATCGCGGCATCCGGTCACCAGGGGACAAAGAATGTCTCGATTTCGGCATCTTCCCGAATTCCTGCGGCGAAAGTGGTCGCCGTGGCAACTCGGGGAGCGGGGAGGGTCGGCGCTCGAATTCGGGGGGACGCGCATACCGATCCCGGTTATCCCCGCGGGATCTCGGGATCGGGGAGTCCGTCCTCCGATCAACCGGATCCCATTTCTCGACCCGGTCGCGCGTCTTCTCCGGGTAATGCCGGTCGAAATCGTCGCGTCCATGCTGCCGCTCCCTCTGGTGGTCATACGGGGAACTAGGGCTCTTTTGTCGCGAACGCGGAATCGAGTCGACCGGGTCGGGAGACGCCGCCCTTCGGCTGCGCGCCCCGTGCTTGCGTCCTCTCGACCTACCCTCGTCAATAGATGGCGCTGTATGCTCACGGTCCCAATGCCGCTGGCGTTCCTCCAACGGCGGCAACAGCGGCGGCGACGGCCTCCTGACCTTTGACCTATGCTCACTGGCGCCGCCACGTGGCCGTTGCTTGGGCCGACGGCTATCGTCAACGGGCGAGTATCGCTCTTTCGTCACCGTCGAGTGTTTTTTCTTGACGACGCGACTGTCCGGTGTCACGGCGTACGATTTCCGCGACTTGACGTGACGTCGTGATTTCGACACGATCACTTCCTCCTCCTCTGAATCCGCGGAATCATCCGAGGAGGAGCTGGATGAAGAGTCACTGCTACTGCTGCTGGAACTGCCACTTGACGAGCTGTCATCATCATCATCACTCGACGAATCATCTTCGTCATCATCCTCCTCCTCGACGTAATGTTTGCGTGTCTTCTTCACTTGTTTCGTCGGAGTTTTATTCCGTCGACTCGACTGATGCCATCGCGTCTTCTCCTGCGGCGGTGACACCGCCGTTCTTGATTTCGACGATACAGGTTCACCCTGCAGGTGGCGCTGCTGTGAGGTCACCTGCTCGCGACTCGGTTCGTCCCTCGGTGGCGGCGTCCGCTTCGATTTTGTGACGTATTCGTCGCGAGGTGTTTCGAGAAAACGACGGTGCCGTTTCTCTGGTCGTGACTCGACTGCGGGCTCCGGTGGTGACATCTGGCGTTTGCGGCCCGATTTCGGCTTCTCCAGGGACGGAGGTAATTTCGCTGGTACGTCTGTGGCTGGTTCGTATTTCTCCCGCCGTGAGGCACTGCGATCATCGGTGCCTTTCCGTCGGTGGCCGGACGAGTGAGTCTGCCGTGGCGGCGGTGACCTTGACCCCGATGAAGACTTCGATGGCGACCTTGACATTGCACCGGATGACCTCGACTTACGGGACTGGTCGGTGGCGGAATGTTTTGGCTTCTTCCTAGATGGAATGACGTCCACCTGGGCAGTGGCCTCTCTCTCAGTGAACCTGCGGCAAAGTCACAAATGATTCCACAAAGTCACAAATGATTCCACAAAGTCACAAATGATTCCACAAAGTCACAAATTATTCCACAAAGTCACAGATAATTCCACAAAATCACAGATGATTCCACAAAATCACAGATGATTCCACAAAATCACAGATGATTCCACAAAGTCACAGATGATTCCAAAAAGTCACAGATGACTCCACAAAGTTACAAATTATTCCACAAAGTCACATATGACTCCACAATCTAGAGCCTAACAATTCCCCATTCACACTACAAACCGGTTTCGATTTATCTAACTAAAAATCCCGGGAACCAAAGTGTGTGGATAAAACTAGATGTGACGATAATTATTATATTAGTTCATATTGTTATTAAGATCATAACTTAGGACTTAGGTGGTTTACCTCCAAACAGCCCAAACTTGGGCTAATGCAAGAGTTGTCCTAGCTCTCTATACAATTAGTGAGTCCACTATAGGTTACACATTTACCCCTGTGTGGGATATTTTACTTCCCGTGGCATAGACACCAGATAGAAGGGACCACTGGCTTTTATTGTCTCTTCCGAAAGACACAGGCAAATGTGGGGTGAACGAAATTGCCTAAGTTTCAAAACGGCGGCAGGTGGGATTGAACCACCATACTCTCGATTGACAGTCCACCGCTCCCCACAATTACTTAACCTCAATTTTACTTATATTCAAAACAATTCAAAATTACAGCCATATAAAAAAGGTTGATCATGTGGTCTAATTCGCTGGCTCACAATAAATGTGTAAACAGTATGGGTCAGTTAGGTGACTATTACAATGTTGTCATTAATTCCAAGATGCAAAAAATTACAGCTAGACATGTATCACAAATAAACGTAGCCCCAATAACAAGTTTCCTACCTTTTCTCTCTGCGCTCTTCATCAGGACTGGGTGTCCTCGGCCCCTTTGTCTTCTTCTTCTTCTTCTTCTCTTTCTTCCTCCTTCGTAATCACATCAGAGAACCATTTCACTAAGACAAAGAGTTCCTAAGGACAATTCATCATTAAAAAATATTTTATTAAATTAAAGCAGCTTTTTCAAAGAGACACTGATCCATTGTTACAGAGAACACTATTTCCATGACACACCAGATACAATGTCCATGACACACCAGTGACACTGTCCATGACACACCAGTGACACTGTCCATGACACACCAGTGACACTGTCCGTGACACACCAGTGACACTGTCCATGACACACCAGTGACACTGTCCGTGACACACCAGTGACACTGTCCGTGACACACCAGTGACACTGTCCATGACACACCAGTGACACTGTCCGTGACACACCAGTGACACTGTCCGTGACACACCAGTGACACTGTCCATGACACACCAGTGACACTGTCCATGACACACCAGTGACACTGTCCGTGACACACCAGTGACACTGTCCGTGACACACCAGTGACACTGTCCGTGACACACCAGTGACACTGTCCATGACACACCAGTGACACTGTCCGTGACACACCAGTGACACTGTCCGTGACACACCAGTGACACTGTCCATGACACACCAGTGACACTGTCCGTGACACACCAGTGACACTGTCCGTGACACACCAGTGACACTGTCCATGACACACCAGTGACACTGTCCATGACACACCAGTGACACTGTCCGTGACACACCAGTGACACTGTCCGTGACACACCAGTGACACTGTCCGTGACACACCAGTGACACTGTCCGTGACACCCCAGAGACACTGTCCATGACACACCAGTGACACTGTCCATGACACACCAGTGACACTGTCCATGACACACTAGTGACACTGTCCATGACACACCAGTGACACTGTCCATGACACACCAGTGACACTGTCCATGACACACCAGTGACACTGTCCATGACACACCAGAGACACTGTCCATGACACACCAGTGACACTGTCCATGACACAACAGTGACACTGTCCATGACACACTAGTGACACTGTCCGCGACACACCAGTTACACTGTCCATGACACACTAGTGACACTGTCCATGACACACCAGTGACACTGTCCATGACACACCAGTGACACTGTCCATGACACACCAGAGACACTGTCCATGACACACCAGTGACACTGTCCGTGACACACCAGTGACACTGTCCATGACACACCAGTGACACTGTCCATGACACACCAGTGACACTGTCCATGACACACCAGAGACACTGTCCATGACACACCAGTGACACTGTCCATGACACACCAGTGACACTGTCCATGACACACTAGTGACACTGTCCGCGACACACCAGTTACACTGTCCATGACACACTAGTGACACTGTCCATGACACACCAGTGACACTGTCCATGACACACCAGTGACACTGTCCATGACACACCAGTGACACTGTCCATGACACACCAGAGACACTGTCCATGACACACCAGTGACACTGTCCGTGACACACCAGTGACACTGTCCATGACACACCAGATACACTGTCCATGACACAGCAGTGACACTGTCCATGACACACCAGTGACACTGTCCATGACACACCAGATACACTGTCCATGACACACCAGCGACACTGTCCATGACACACCAGCGACACTGTCCCACTGACGCGTCATGGTGTTGACTGTATTCGGGTGTACAAGATCAATGTTAAGGAGCAAAATTAATTTTAAAGATAACAATATAATAATATATTTTATTTAATATAGCGTCAAATCCAATTTCAAATTGTTCGTGGCGCTTTACATACATTAAAATCATAAAATACAAATACATACCAGAAAAAATACATAAATATACTAGTAACATATACAAACAATTATAAAAAAGAAAAATATTAATACAAAACATAATAACACAAATTATTGAAGCTGAATAAATGTATATATGTATAATAAATGTATAAATAGGTTAAATAAAATATCGATAAAAGGACACAAACATTAAACTAAGCCGCGAGAACAGTGAGAAAGAAATGTGTCTTTAGGCGTGTCTTAAACTGTTGAACAGGCAGACGTCTTAATGTTATTAGGTAGAGCGTTCCATAAGGTCACTGCTGCGACCACAAATGAGTTATCCCCAGCTTTCACGTGTTCCGCACAACCGTTAACAAGAGCAACATTGGTCTTAGGAACTATTAACAATGTTAGTGAAACAGGCTCATCAGAAGCGTTTATTTTACCAACATAAAAATGGATCTGTACAGACAGACACAGGCAAAATGTGGACGTGTAGCTTTTTGGGAGGTGAGGTGGGTGTCCTGAGAAATATTCAATCAAATACAAATTTCTTGTGTACTACCGGTGTAAGATACGACTATGTTAAATTAGATAAACACTAGCCAGAAGTTTTGAATACACTTTTTCACTAGTGTTAGGACCTTCGTGATGGTCCAATCAAAATTAATAAATATTTCAGAAATGGCACTGCCCAAATGGACGTCTACGCGAAATTATAAAAAACAGACAGTCATTAGTTTATTATAAGATATGGGAACTATCGGCGCACAGTGGATAGCGCACAGGAAGTAATGTCATAAGTCCATTGGACCTTTGCACAAGACTAATAATATAAAAAAAATACATTTAAATAATAAATTATAATAATTAAAATGAGGAATAGTTAAAATACATCAGGTATTAGCTGTATGATTAGCTTAAAATCATAACAACATTAAATGTAGATATCAACATGAAATTAAACAATTTAAGTGTTAACAAACACTCAGTCATATACTCTAACTGGAGTTAGAAAGAAAAAAAACAATTATTAAATTATTAAAATAAATACAAATCACAATGATTAAAATAAATACAAACAACAATGAATAAAATAAATAAAAACAATTATTACAATAAATAAATAAATTAATTAGTAAAACAAATATAAACGACAATGAATAAAAAAAATTTTTTTTTAAATAATATGATTAAAATAAATAGAAATTTCAATGATTAAAATAAATAAAAGTTACAATTACTAAAATAAATACAAAATACAAGTATTTAAATAAATAAAAATGGCATTGACTAAAATAAATAAAAATTACAATTGTTAAAATAATAATAAAATACAATTACTGAAATAAACAAAGAATACAATAACAAAATAATTGTTAAAATTAATAAAATTACAATTATTAAAACAGATACAAATTACAAGTGTAGATTTAAATTACAATTCCCCTCTCCTACTCACTTGTTAGGGGAGTCCTCACTGCTCAGAGGCAGAGCCGCTGAAGATTTCTTCGGTTGGTCCCATTTTCCGGACCATGATGGTCCTGTCGCAGTGGCTGGGTCCCGGTCTAGGACCTCTGATGTCACCTGACAAGTGAAGGACCTACGCTTTGACAACTTGACAGAGGACTGTGTCCTTGTGTCAACTATGTATGACAATATATAATATATATATATATATATATATATATATATATATATATATATATATGTAATAATATCAGTTTATGTTATGTTATATGTGAGTCAAGGTGACAACAAAACGTCACATCTCGGAATCGCAAAAGCACAGCTACAATATGCATATTAAAAACAGACAAGTGGTGATATTAATTTTTTAATTCATAGAAATGCGTTTTTTTGGTTTGGTGGATATAGAAATATTCAAGCAAAAGGTGTTTTTATTTCCTTTAATAAGGTGTCTTGCTATTCCACAAGTTTCGTTTATCCAACTAAAAATCCTGGGAATCAGTGTGTGAATAAAACAAGAAATTATTATATATGTTCATATTTTTATTAATGATTATCCAATGGTGATTATTAGTGCGTTAGATATACGTGCACAGTTTTGAATTATCCTGTGTTTCTGATACATTTGTTGATCACTGTATATTTTAAAATTGTAGTAGCACAGTGGCTCCAGAGGAGCATCAGACTCTCTCTCGACTAAGAAGATCTGGGTTCAAACCCTGTGCTGCCGGGTAAAACATTGGGCAAGTTTGTTCACTCTACATTGCTCCAGTTCACTCAGCTGTATAATTAAGTACCTGGCTATAGACAGTGGTGAATATTTGTGTATGGTTAGTCTTTGTGAATTACTTGCTGTGTGGCTGAATGCTTCCCAGAGAAGCCGAGATGGTGTTTGATTGAACAGGTCTGTCTGGGAGTAAAGTGTCAAAGCGCTTTGAATAATCCCGGGGATTGGGTACTGCGCTATAAGAACTTATCTTTATTTATTCTTTTTAACATTGGCAGTTATACAAAACCAAACAACACTGTTACAATAAAACACAATAAATAATTACAAGATTAAACGGTATATTTATTGTACTTACAGACTTTGCCACAGTGCTGCCATCTGCTGGCTCCTTGTTGACCTCCTCGGCTTCGAGCATGCTCAGTTGCTTCTGAATCAGCTGTCGTTTCGCCATCAACTTCAAGGTCGCATCAAAGTCATCCAGTTCTTCTTTGTCTGACAATTGTAGATTTTATTTCGTTTCAGATATATTTGTTCCACAAGAAGTGCCTTGCATGTTTTACTCCATTCTAAAAATGTTAATGTCTCCGAGTAAACTACACATTTCCAGAAAGGACATAGGGTTTTCTATTTAGTTCCAAACATGTATTACTCAGATAATGAATCATAACTTACTGTCAGTAATATACATGATTAGAACCCCATTTGACGCGATGTGTTTGGTAAACATGCAAACTTCACTTTTCTTACATCAGTTCCTGGTTATTTTCAAGCTAACGCAAAACTAAGTGTGACTATAAAAATAGTGGTCCCTGATGCCATTTGAAAGAAAACTTCCTTTTCTAAATATTAATTTTACTGGTTCATTTCAAATGATGTCATGGACATCAGCAAATGGCAGCAGACATTTGAAAGCGAGATCAGTGCAGCTGTTACTTCTTTACAAAACAGGTGATCGACAGCATTGGCTCTGTGGCAGTAAAATAGCTAAACCATACCTATCTGCATTTTCTGGAAGAAAAAAACACAAAAACACACCAGAAACTGAAAAGGTGAGTTGTTATACAGCATAATACCCAATCCTGAAAGTGTTTTAGACTTTATTTCCCTGGTAGACCTGTTTAATTAAACACCATTTTAACTTCTCTGGTTAGCATCTGGCCACTCCCCATATAATTAACAAAATTGCCCAAGAAAATGTTCATCAAGTTGGAACAATATTAGTCAAGTAAAATTTCTGATTACACAACTAATAATTTGTATTCAATGTTTCAGCTGCCATCGATGGCATTCTTCACGAACTGAATTGTCACTGCTTGCTAGATGACGTGGCGAGCAAACTGTCCCACACATGATTTAGTCTTTGCCCCCCCCCCCCCTCATCTCTGTTCATAGCAGTAACAATTCAGTTCCTGAAGAAGGCCACTGACAATGACTGAAACGTTGATGTGAGTAGAAACAATTAGTTGTGAAATCAGAAATTTTACTTGATAAATTGCCCAAGTTTTAAAACTGCAGCCCATTTGAACCCAGGTTCTAGTAGTCAAGACTAGGAATGTCTACCCCTGAGTCACAGCATTTTCCTGACAATGGCAACATGCAAAACATGCCTTCTGCACAAATGTAACGTTTAGTTCCAAGTTTCCTCACCGTGTTCCAGTGGCAGGTCAGAGTCAGCATTTTCACTGTTGGCCAGGTTCGTCTTTGTCACAACAATGGCCGACTTCACTTTGCCCTCCTTCTCTTTCTTACTGCGACTCTTGCGGTCCCTCTGGTGGTAGAAACAGGCATAAATCGACGTCAACGGGTCGGCTGTACATTGTTGTACATGGCTGACTTGTAAGTTTCAGTGTACTTTGTTGACTTCAGCTCTACCCAAATTTAACAATACTTAATTAATAAACACTGCACAAGTGGCTTAACAAAGTATTGTGGATATCGCTATATATATATATATATATATATATATATATATACATAACATGATAATTAACGCAGGATAACTCTGGCTATGTTTACGAATCATCTTTGTTGTGTTGTCTGCCATCTTGTTTATACATGTATGTATAGATATATATATACATATATATATATATATATATATATATATATATATATATATACAC
Organism: Oasisia sp. SBJ-2009; assembly: GCA_964017155.1. NCBI lineage: Eukaryota > Metazoa > Annelida > Polychaeta > Sabellida > Siboglinidae > Oasisia > Oasisia sp. SBJ-2009. The sequence goes on along the minus strand of OZ024867.1, from coordinate 8,394,782 downwards.
ACATACACACACATACATATAAATATATATATATGTGTGTGTATGCATGTATATATATATTATACATACATATATATACACACACACACACACACACACACACACGTATAAACAAGATGGTGGAAAACAACAACCAGAGTTACCCTGCGTTAACTATCACGTTATCAAAACCAGAAGCACTAACTACAGTGGGGCCACCTCCACACCGTTTCAGATCTACAATGGTGTGACCCATTCACTCACCCTTTCCTTGTCGACATCTTCCATCTCCCCAGGGTCTTCCTCCGCGCTTCCTTCCGAGTCCCTGTCCCTCCTCTTCCTTGACCGACGGTGGGAGTGGGAGGAGGGACTGTCTTCCCTGGAGCTCCTGGGAAACAGGACAGAATGACTGTTGTAGACCTGTGTCCAACTGATAGATATGCGGCATACGAATATATGTATTAAAAAAGAAATGCTGTATTTTTCCTCATTTAAAAAGATAACAATGCAATGCAATGCAATGCAATGCAATGCAATGCAATGCAATGCAATGCAATGCAATGCAATGCAATGCAATGCAATGCAATGCAATGCAATGCAATGCAATGCAATGCAATGCAATGCAATGCAATGCAATGCAACACAATAACCTTTAATAGTCCCCCATAAAGGAAATTCTTGTGATAAATATTCACATAACACAACAACATTAGTAGTAACAATTAGTAATGACAGTGCAAAGTTGTAAGGAAAATAGTGCGCCCCATTGTATCCCCCATCGTCCCCGATCATTTTCACCTCCCCGATGTTGCATTTAGTAGCTTGACAGAAGTTGTTAGAAATGTGTTTCGATAACGGTTCGTGCGTGTTCTTTCAGAAATGTACCGACAACCAGATTGTGTGACATGGTACAATTCGTGCAATGGGTGAGAAGTGTCCTTTAAAACAAAGAAACAAAGGAAATGGTATTGACATTTGATGAGAAGGGATGAAGAACACGTAGTTAAATGAGGACTGGATACAGATCAGGGTTGGAAAAAATCATGATTTTTTTCGAATAAATCAAATTTGTTTGATTAAATAATATGTTTTTGATTAAATCAATTTATTTTATTTTTCAACATTCTCAACAATCATAATAAATATTATGTAATTCGAAAAAATTAAATAAAAGTGGAATATCATAATATACCCAATAGGCTGGACATTTCATTCTTAGCATTTCTAAAGAATTAAAGCAAACTTGTTATGTACAAATTTAAACTTTATTTAAAAATACATAGTCAAATCAACTGGTAGTAGCATACATTACAATGTAAGTATAAATTTAATATAATCTGAAAAAATTGAAAAAATCAATATCTTGTTTTTTTTCATGTTGATTAAATACATGATTTAATCAATGATTTAATAAATTTGATTAAATCAACGCTAACCCTGATACAGATAGCTCAGGAAGAAGAAAGAAAGGACAACCAAGGTCAGTTATAAACATGCCTGTCAAACAGACACAAATAAAGTGGGTCTTGGTACAGTTTAGGCAACAAACAGGGCAAGACATTCCACGGAGGAAGAACATTTCCAGCCGATGACCAGTCACGAAAGGGAAGGCCAAAGAAGCCATATTTTTACTGAAACGTCATACCTCTGGGGCTGGTTTCATAAAGTGCGTAAATGTATGCACAACTACATGGTCATCTATATGGTCTACTGGTCAACTACACGGTCTACTGGTCAACTACACGGTCTACTGGTCAACTACACGGTCTATTGATCAACTACACGGTCTACTGGTCAACTACACGGTCTACTGGTCAACTACACGGTCTACTGGTCAACTACACGGTCTACTGGTCAACTACACGGTCTACTGGTCAACTACACGGTCTACTGGTCAACTACACGGTCTACTGGTCAACTACACGGTCTACTGGTCAACTACACGGTCTACTGGTCAACTACACGGTCTACTGGTCAACTACACGGTCTACTGGTCAACTACACGGTCTACTGGTCAACTACACGGTCTATTGGTCAACTACACGGTCTATTGGTCAACTACACGGTCTATTGGTCAACTACACGGTCTACTGGTCAACTACACGGTCTACTGGTCAACTACACGGTCTATTGGTCAACTACACGGTCTACTGGTCAACTACACGGTCTACTGGTCAACTACACGGTCTACTGGTCAACTACACGGTCTACTGGTCAACTACACGGTCTACTGGTCAACTACATGGTCTACTGGTCAATTACATGGTCTACTGGTCAACTACATGGTCTACTGGTCAACTACATGGTCTACTGGTCAACTACATGGTCTACTGGTCAACTACATGGTCTACTGGTCAACTACATGGTCTACTGGTCAACTACATGGTCTACTGGTCAACTACATGGTCTACTGGTCAACTACATGGTCTACTACACGGTCTACTGGTCAATTACATGGTCTACTGGTCAACTACATGGTCTACTGGTCAACTACACGGTCTACTGGTCAACTACATGGTCTACTGGTCAACTACACGGTCTACTGGTCAACTACATGGTCTACTGGTCAACTACACGGTCTACTGCTCGCAGCTAACAGCGAATGTAGATTACGGCCGGTTTCATGAGACCAATTTATTTAGCATTTGCGTAACTAAACTGATATAGAATTGACCTAATTAGATCCTTTCTCTCTTAAACTGCCGCCTTTGACTTTTATACACCAAATGACAAGCTATGATGAATTTAAAGGATATCCAATGTAAACATAAAAAATAATGGTGTTGACAGTGGGCGTGTCGGGAGCATCGAACAAACTTGGGGAGCATACTGTAAATATTTCAACTAGCATAAAGTTATGCCTACTAAATACATGGCACAGCCTAAGGGCAACTAAAGGAGCAGATTCGTAAAACACAACTAGCGTACTTTGCAATGGGTTAGCCTTTTGACGAGCTATCTCCCGCTACGATAGTGTAACTACACTTTACGAACTAGGACTTTTAGAAGCTCTATTTAATTATCTATTTATTATCATTTGACATTTCGTCTTTGTGTGCGCTGATTATGAATATTTTAAATATGTACGTGTTACAATGCATTTTATGCGCCTCCGAGCGGAAATATACGGCGCTTTACAAATAAAAATTATTATTATTATTATTAATTATTATTATTTATGAAACCCGCCCCTGATACCTCGGCACTTACCTCCTTGGTGGGTGTTGGAAGCGACACTTGGACCCGTATATGCACTGCCCAGTCTTCATCCAGTTCCGACATTTCTCCAGGGACTGTGCACACAGAATATAGTATTAACTAAAGATTGTAATAAATAATTAATATTTACATTCACAAGACCAGCTCATCTGCCCAAAATACAAGTTACTGTTTGGCCAATTCAGCCAAACAGTAACTTGTATTTGTAACAAAAATATGATATTAAAATGTATGTGTTCCAATCAATTACATTTCAACAAGTGTGATGACAACATGAAATGATAATTTCACTAGATGATATATATATATATATATATATATATATATATATATATATATATATATATATATATATATATATATAAAACAATCCCAGAACTTACCACACTGATCGTGCGTAACTAATTAATGTGACAATGTATGTTAGTTATCAGAGATATCACACCACAAAGTGCCTCACTTCGGCCTCATACATAGCCTTATCATAAGGCTATGTATGAGGCCGAAGTGAGGCACTTTTATGCAGAGAGTCCCAGAGACCCGTCCTAGGGCATAGTGATACTGTAACAAATAACATACAAGTATTATAATGAGTGCCAAATTAGTGGTGGTTCAACTATGTCAGTGAAGTATCAAGAGGAAAATATATTAACATTAATATCCAATTCAAATATGTCATATATCAGATGGGACAAACAGAATAGTTGGGGATTTAGACAGGTTTACAGTTTACACTTAAACATAATGGATAGGGATTTAGCAGCTAACTGCCCAGTCATTCACACCAAACTGACATAACAAACAGTACAGGTGGGGCTGTGGCATGGCTTCTAAAATTACAAAGCTTGTCTCCTGCAGTGCTTCCCAGGGACTGTCACAATATAACTTGTACTTTGTACTAAGCAGGAGGGTGAGGAGATGTGGCCTCTCTGGGAAGAGAAGGTATAATTAGGGAAATCTTACTGAATATTTGTTTAACTTAAATGCTCAATAGTAATAGAAAATGAATACCTCAATAATTATTACATTTATTAGATTACTTTTAATATTGCCATATTTATCTATCTAATATATTTGCTTGCAACTGTTCATATGAAAAATAATGTAATCGTGAGAAGTAATCGTGAGTACGATTACTTTGGTAATGTACTCGAGGACGAGTATGATTACTTTGCTTCGTACTCGAGTACAAGTACGAGTACTCAAAAAGTACTCGTATTCGAGTACGAGTACGCGTACAAGTACACGAGTACGATTACTCAATCTCTGGTATAAATATGGGTGGACGGTTGGTGGACGGGTAAAACATTGAAGGAGCAAGACACGTGTGCCAAAACCAGATATTATGAGTTATGCCTTATAAGTGAGTGTAAATGTTGTCACATACACATGTGTGTTTGTAGTCCATTTCAGGTCATCAGACACATTTTAAAGTTCATAATCTGGCTTAACAGTTAACATCCATGTGTCCACCAAAACGTGTGTGACTGGCAATAATTTGGTCCTGCATAAAGCCCTGGCCCCATACCTCACACCACAAAGTAGTGGATCATTCCTGACCCACACATAGCTTTATGCAAAGACCCGTCCACCTGTTATTTGGACAGGTAAAAACCGTTGTGGACAGGTAGAAATATGGGTGGACGGGTGGTGGACGAGTAAAAAAATTGAAGGAGCAAAAAACGTGTTCCAAAACCATATATATTGTTAGTTATGCCTTAGAAGTGAGTGTAAATGGTGACACGTGTGTGTTTGTACTTTGTAGTCCATTTCAGGTCATCAGACACATTTTAAAGTTTGTAAACTGGCTTAAAAGTTAACATCCATGTGTCCACCAAAATGTGTGTGACTGGCAATAATTTGGTCCTGCTTAAAAAAATGAAGGGGTGTCAGAGTAGATTGTAGGAGAAAGAGATATGTAATTTTCACGAATTTTATACATGACATGCGTCGATGGAGACTAATTAATGTCTGAAATTTCCAATACCGTGGATGCATAATCCTAGTGGGAAATCAAAGAAACGTTACAATGGCCGTCTATGGAAAATCAATTAGTGGTATCTACCCTAATTGAAATACGCCCCGTTTTACCATAAGAGGCACCAAAATGTGATCTGAGCGATGCATGATGTGTTTTTAGTTGCATTTGAAGTCGCTGTTGGTCGGAATACAGTGCAGCTATTATTTTCTGTTAACCTCTTGGATCCTGAACACTGATTTTTCGGGTTTTGACACCAGTGTGTACTATAATCGCTAGATGTCACTCGTTTTTTCACAAAAACTTTGTCAATTTATACCCGGATGTAGACAGAAGATTTACCGATAGTTTTAGATTTTGTTTATATCTATCACGAAAACCGGTACTTTCTAGCAAAATCAAACCAGCAGTCGATCGCAGATGTTTCACTATTCATGTTAGCGATGTTCATGAGCAAGAATTGCAGTTGCTTAGTATGTCAGATGATTTGGATGAAAATGTGTAAGGCAGCAGCTATATTGACAGCCGTGTTTGACATCGGCGATATTTCATTCGATTCTGAGCTGTCAAATAATTGCGCATTACCCATAAAATAAAACTGATTTTGATGTATCTTATCGTCCATCTTGTTTCTTGTCTGGATTGTTGACATAAATAATATTCTGATTATTTTCAATATGTTTTGTAGTCACGCCACAGTAATTTTGATGACACTGTGTTCGGAAATGTATTCTGATTTACACAATACTATTTTGCTTTGTACTTGCATGTGCTATATTCCACATAGCACTTTTGATGGCAGTGTCATTTGCTGTATGGAATATTTCAATCCTGATTTGAGAAACACAGGACCAACTTCCTGAGTGACATAAAATAGAACCCAGTTGATGTACGAGTGTTAGTTTTTGTGGTTCTCATTGACGACATATTATATCTTGCAATGGTATAATAATTGATAAAATAATTGCTTATAATTATTGAGGAATCAACAAAACAAAACTGATTTCCATATATATTGTTGGCCATCTTGGATTTTTTATATATGTAAATTATATATTAATTAGTTTCAGTTAGACATACAACAATGATATGTACGTCAATGCATAGATCATTCCTTTCTGGTTCAGATTATATACACTTTTATATAATTGTGATGAACAGTTTTTACGATATGGTTCATTATGTGAACCCATGTCTGGTCATAGTGTTGAGGCCCTCAGAAACTCAGGGCTTAAGAGGTTAACATTGCAACTAAAATGGTTTGAAGCAGTGATTATTAAGCCAGTGACCATGTCATATACATGCAAAATAAAGTGATAATTTTGATTGTGTCAGAGTTACAAACTGCATTACACACATCCTCTATGTCTAATATCCAGTTATGAAGACACTGAGAGCTTGAGCTATGAATGTCTCAATAAAATAACGTGAGTTTTGTTATAGATCTGTGCCATACGCAACATAAGTGACACCCTTCCAGTGTGACGATTTGTTGCTGTCATTACGTTAACAATATTTCGTGTGCGATATATATAAATGCGTGTTTATTAACCCCAATACTAACAGGAACGTTTCTTTTTTTCTCTATAGTCAACCGTGGTTATGTAGTTCTTGCCAGTCACATACGTTTTGTTGGACACATAATTTGGTCCTACATAAAGCCCTGGCCTCATACCTCTGTGTCCTCATAGCTGCGTCTTGGAGCTCCAGGCCCCAGCCGTGCAAACACACTCGGTTTTCGCTTCTCGGCAGAACTCTCACTGGACGACTTAGTGGTCGACTCAACTGTCACCTTGCGGCGAGACTTCGAACTACTCATTGTGATGAAATCGGGTTGTCACTTCCTATTGCACTGAAACCTGCAGAATTATAAGGAATAATAAATTATAATCAAGTTTTATTAACCATTTTCAACATGCGTTGTACATTTTATGGCAAACAGAAATGTGTTTATATTTTATTATTTCAACACATAACATTATACAGTTGATTTGGTATTGAAAAGACTAAGATGCTCCATACAGCAATAGGGCCCGTAAGTGTGTCACGATAAATGGTGTGACTCCGCGCGATTGGAGCTCATTGGGGTCTAAGCGAGACAATTGGGGACTGAACACAAGAATAATACACAATAAAATAGTTTACGGGATTTGCATTTTACATTGCTGTACATTGTGGTTTCGATAAGCACTTATATCTGACAAGTTGTCTAAATTCGCATAATCATTATCATAACACATGTGTACGTTTGCCCCAAACAGGTTGTACTGCGCGAAAAATGGCACTTTTCATTATTAGTCAAGATCGCCAATCGCAAGTACTTGCCGCTATTGCCATGGCAACCACCATTATAATCGATTACAATTCATGATTTCCATGATCATTGCCACTGGCAAAGTGTTCCACTGCTTCTGCTTGTTATAATCCTTCGGACAGTATAACTGAAATAGTTAGACTGGAACCGTTTGATTATTACAACCAAAAACAAAACGAAATCCTATACGTTAACATGGAGAATATGGACATGCTGCCCCCAAATGCCCCCAGCCTCGTTTTCGCGCGCGAGACTTACACGCCCTATAGACGCACAATCCATCATGGGCTGTTGCTATGACGAGGCCGGGTTTCACGCTAAGCACCTCGCTGACAACTACCATTTTACATCGTCAACAGATACAATCCTTACAATGGTTAAATACACAACAAATGTTTATAGCTCGTTTACTACGTAGCTCTGCCGTGGACCAGATATCACTAAAATTATTTTATTTATCAATGAAACATTGTTAAACATTGTTGCCCATATAATTGCAATTTAGTCAGTAGCACGCACCTTACTGAATAAATTATCGATACACTAATGAACCGACTATCGGTGCAATAGTCGTGCCTTCATTAACTGACGGTCGGTGCAATAGCTATGTCTTATTGGATAGACCGGGGAACTGTGTTGGTGCAATAGTCGAGCGTTAATGGACTGTTGGTGCAATATCCCCAGCCTTATTTTAATTTGCAAGTCAAAAAATATGAACATTGATTAAATACAAACAAGCAATTAAATGTGAAACAGTTATGGCGTTATTGTTAGGACACCAGCATGAACATTAATGCCCACTCACTGCGACTGAGAAAATATCCTTATGAGTTTATAATTATATGTAGGCCCCTAATGTTATACAATGTCTAACATCACCATCTAAATCATATATAGGGTCTACTCATAACACTTCAATATGCGCGAACAAACTAAACTGTTAAAAAAACTAAGCCGCGCAAGAACCTGGAAATGAAGTAACCCAATTATCGCTCAAATAAATGTACACGGACGGCGGTCGAACAGCTGCTATTCTAACGTTCAGCTCCCTTGGCAGTCATGTCGATAGCGTGTACCATCGTACATTACCTGTGCACATATGGCTGTCGTCTAGAACATCACGCGAATAGTTATAACAAACGCCAGTTGCTTCAGCGGAAAACAACGAAACAACTTCAAAGCGAGCATTACCATTTAGGGATCCTATATTATTTTTATAAATATAAATTTTCGGTATTTGCCGCGCTCCTACACCGGTCAAAATGGGTGCAAATACACACTTGACTGTGTGATTCTGAAGACATTAACATGAAGAGTGGCATAAAACAAATTATCACAAAATGGTCAATATAACAATTCGCAACCAGCACTTATTTCTTA
>OZ024867.1:8355912-8380912 GCA_964017155.1 Oasisia sp. SBJ-2009 | reverse complement strand
TTGGATTAATTATCAGAATGCAAAACTACATTACCGAGCTGAGATGACGTTGATACAACGTCGGTCAACGTCATGGGTGGACGTCATTTTGCGACCGTTAAGGTACGTCAAGATGACGTCACGTCATAACGTTGCCTGAGCGTCATCATCCAACGTTGCGACGTGACGTTGTCACAATCGTTGTGCAACGTCATTATCCTTTACATAAATATTATAGCCTACATACCTATACAATGGACAGGAATTTGTGTTGATGATAACACTTCCGACAATGGACCGATGCTCTCTTCCGTATGCGTGTGAAACCCTTAGTTGAGTACACGTAGTCGTCATAAATATACTACCGTTTCGTATATTCTAGACCAGTATGCATCTATGCAGTTGTTTTTACAAATGTAAATATAATTTTATATGTATTACAATATTTGATGATTTAATATTGCCAAAATATACACACCATTTGGATGAATAATCAGAATGCAAAACTACATTACCGAGCTGAGATGACGCTGATACAACGTCTGTCAACGTCACGGGTGGACGTCATTTTGTGACCATTACGGTACGTCAAGATGACGCCACGCCATAACGTTGCCTGGGCGTCATCACCCAACGTTGCGACGTGACGTTGTCACAACCGTTGTGCAACGTCACTGGTGACATTACCAAACCATGACCATTTTGCGACCATTAAGGTACATCAAGATGACGTCAGGTCATGACGTTGCCTGAGCGTCACCACCCAACGTTACGAAGTGACGTTGTCACAACCGTTATGCAACGTCATTGGTGACATTACCAAATCGTGACCAAAAGGCAACGTTGCGTGGACGTCATGTGTTTGCTGGGTATATATATATATATATATATATATATATATATAATCTTAGATTTGCAAACATATATTTTTGAAGTGAATTACTTTTACCGGATTACATTCATAAATCATATTCTTTAAGTAGAATGTTGTGTAAGTGGCATTATTGAACTTACATAGGCCTATATAGGCTATATAATATAGGCCTGCACAACTTGTGGCATAGACATATACGCACACTACACCGTTAACATGTTGACCAACGTTATTTATTAAAGATGTTTAATTACTCATTGTGACAGTAGTTGTGTGTGTACGTGCGTGTGCGTGTGCGTGTGCGTGTGCGTGTGCGTGTGCGTGTGCGTGTGCGTGTGCGTGTGCGTGTGCGTTTGCGTGTGCGTGTGCGTGTGCGTGTGCGTGTGCGTGTGCGTGTGCGTGTGCGTGTGCGTGTGCGTGTGCGTGTGCGTGTGCGTGTGCGTGTGCGTGTGCGTGTGCGTGTGCGTGTGCGTGTGCGTGTGCGTGTGCGTGTCTGTGTGTGCGTGCGTGCGTGCGTGCGTGCGTGTGTGTATGCAAACGTTGGTTGTATGTGTGCATATATGTGCATGTGCGTATGTATGTGTACGTGTTTGTATTCTGCATGGATATGTCCATGATTATGAGTATGTGTATGTACGTACGTACGCACGTGTGCGTGTGTGTGTCTGTATGCGCGTGTGTATGTAAGCGCGTGTGTGTCTGAATGTGTGTATGTGTATGTATGCGTGCATATGAGTGCGTGAATGTGGTTATCCGTTTGATGCTAATTATAACATTACTACTCACTTTTGATTATTTTTTCATCCGGTGCGACTTATTTTGTTAGGGTACATTGCTGCCTTCGTTAACATTTCATTGTTTTAGTAGTTAATCATTGTCCTTATATATTTCTACATGAAAGAGATTGTGTGATATATAATCTAGTGACATTTTATTTATCGAATGCCATTTATTTGTGTAATTTAAGTTGTAGTGCAATATTTAATGATAGTGATCAGTATAATAATTTCATTATTCCAACGATTAACTGATATAATATAGCGCTGGACGTTTATTGAATTTATGTTTATTGTGATTTTATGGCGTCGGTTTACGTTATATGTATCGGTGGTGTAATGTTTACGAATGAGACTATTCGCCGTGATTGTCACCGGCTTACGCCATCGGTTACTTTATGTGATATTGCACTGCTGTATTTACAGAGTGTAACTCTCCATTGTGATATATGCTGTACAAATCTCTTGATGTTGATCTCGATACAGCCGATTGGTGATCAATTGGCCCATGTGTGTTAGTGTATACGAGTGGTTTGTTACTTCACGGGCGTGTGTAAACTATTCTTGTGTTGCATTGCATAACATTCGATCTATGTACCGTACTAAAGTAATGGTTTACGATATCTATGTATACGCTTGCACTTGTAATAGCATTAGACGGTTACAGTAAACAATTTGGGCGATATGCAATTGTGTCTCTCTGTCGTACACCTCGTCTCTATCGTACACCTCGCTTGCTTTTGATCTCAATATGGACGAGTGGCGATCAATTCGCGAAATGGAGTCTGTTTGAACGAGTGGCTTATTACTTCGCGAGCGTGTTTAACTTATGATTAGACATTATTACTTTACATTATAGCATTCAATCTAGTTATTGTTCTAATGTAATTATTTACATTATCTATTTTACGCTTGCGTTTGTAGTGTGGTTGTTTGATGAAACTCCAACGTTACATATATAATGAGTGCGGCACATTAATATGCCTGACTAAAGTTTAACATATTGTGATTATTATAAATTATATTCGCACTAGCATGCATAGGTGTACAGGAAGGTTAGCGTTTGCACCTCAGACGCATAAACGTTTATGGAGTAAAATACAACACCACGAATTGAACGTAAGGCACTTATATCTAATTGTGAAATATTCACAAATACATATATATATATATATATGCATTTTCAAATTATCACTATTTATGGAACAAATCAGATGTTTGAAACGATAAACCTAATGTGCGTTTTGGCTATAAACCGTAACTTGGCAATTGCTGGAATTACGCGCGCCTGAAATGGTTCGGGAAAATGCATGTTTAGTCTAATTAATGATAATTGTTCGTATAACTTTACGGAAATAGCGCGCTTAAAATGATATTCCGGCCAATCGATGATGATGTACTTTTCGACTTTTACACGAATAAAACATTAGCACCAACAATGAGCTTGATTTATCAACGTTGTCTTCTCATGTTTGGTTGAACACTTGATGACGTTTGAGAACATTGGTGCCAGAAAACAGCACAAATGCGACCACCGGCGCCAAAGTTCTTCTGGTCGTGTTAATGTCATACCTAGTGCCTTAATCTGGTTTCGCCTGTTCCCTCTGAGCCCTTCATTAATCCCAGATTAAATCGCAGATTAAAAGTAGCACAAACCGAATTGCCAGTAGAGAGCTTGCTTGCTCACGATCTGTCCCTGATTGTAATGCCCGTGACGGAACTTGATCCAAAATTGCGGAAATGGTCACGATCCATGAGGACGTGTGGGCTAACCGTTAACACAGCGAAGTAATCGCGGGTGTGCGTGGGTGCGTCTGTTGAGCAATTATGACAATGCAATCGAAGAAAACTCATCGGATACTAATTACTTTTTTTGCAGTGATGCCGATATTGGCAATAATGTAGACGAAACCATATCAGCACGACAGCCTGTAAAAGTACGCGATAACAGAAACTCTCTGAACGTGTGGCCATCCGACATAGCTAGAAAACGACATTATCGTACGACGATGCCTGATAATGTATCTGGGCCTGACGGGTGAAGGTCACTCTTTCACTGAGTATGGCGCGGGTGTGAGTCATTGCAATGCGATATTTTCATTGGCTATCTGATCCCCCGTGTCTGCTATGATTATTGCATGTGTGATCGCCATCAGACTAGCGACACTGTCTGGTGATGACGTAAATGTGTGCAATTTACCCAACAGGTCACTGTCATACGCCATATTGCCTAATAGTGTATCAGCGCCACGTGATCAACACCCATTACGAAACCGTATCATGTGGTCGGTGCTTTCTGCGACACTGCTGCCCCTTGGTGACCACACTAACAGCTAATTGTAGTTCGGCCGATAGGTGAATCGCTTGTAACCTATGCTTTTTTACAAGTGCAAGACACTTGGCACATGCATTCCATATGTCAAAGGGGTTAGGACCAAGTTTAGGCTCCCACGCACCCACGCCAATCACGTACCAATCACGTTATGCTCTCGCTTATCAAGCACGCGCACCCGGAAAAAAACCCAGCTGTTTGCCATGCGAAACTGACCCTGACAAATCGCCCATGTGAAGTGGGAAAGTTAACAAATTCAAATTAATAATTGTCTTCGCCACACGCCAGAACAGCGAAAGTTCCCTCCCCAATTTGTAGACAGATAAAGGACTGTTGTAAATCCCAAAATAATGGCCCGTTCGCATATAAAACACTGCATGTAACACGTGCAACGGTTGGTGGAAATAAGTGTTTATTATGATCATCTGATCTGACACCAATCACTGATCCATTGGGCGACTTCATATACTGATCTTACATTCAGAGTTTCACAGTGTGATCCGACATGGTTACTGCTCGCTGGCACTGACGAAGTTAGCAGCAACGACAACTGTTCGGTGGCACTGACGAAGTTAGCAGCAACGACAACTGTTCGGTGGCACTGGCGAAGTTAGCAGCAACGACAACTGTTCGGTGGCACTTACGAAGTTAGCAGCAACGACAACTGTTCGGTGGCACTGACGAAGTTAGCAGCAACGACAACTGTTCGGTGGCACTGACGAAATTAGCAGCAACGACAACTGTTCGGTGGCACTGACGAAGTTAGCAGCAACGACAACTGTTCGGTGGCACTGACGAAGTTAGCAGCAACGACAACTGTTCGGTGGCACTGACGAAGTTAGCAGCAACAACAATTGTTCGGTGGCACTGACGAAGTTAGCAGCAACGACAACTGTTCGGTGGCACTGACGAAGTTAGCAGCAACGACAACTGTTCAGTGGCACTGACGAAGTTAGCAGCAACGACAACTGTTCAGTGGCACTGACGAAGTTAGCAGCAACGACAACTGTTCGGTGGCACTGACGAAGTTAGCAGCAACGACAACTGTCGCACGAGGACACATGCTGGTATCTTTACGATAACAAAAACATAAATAATATTCGCTTTTCACTCTTCTGTGTCATATCACATTTGAGATGTTACACATGTATTATGTAGAACTATATCAAACTGTCCATGATGAAGTATGTCACCGTGTCAGATAGTAGAGCGAATGTTATGTACAGTGACAAGTCTGTCTTGGAAGCACGTGACGTTTCACTTAGAGCTTATGTAGGCTGAACATCGAGGAAGGCTTCCAGACTTCATGATCTGAAACAGTTATAGTGGAATTCAATGCTATGTTTTCAGAACTACTAATCTACTGTAAATTATTAATTGCCAATCGTAATATGTACAGGGATTCATGCTCAAAAGTACAGAATACAGTGAAACAGAAGATATATAATAAACGGAAGAACAACCAACACTTTGCCACGGTGTTAGTGATCGATATACGTAAAGCATTTGAGAGTATCTCTGAATAGAGATACCTTTCAATAGCATGGTTGAGTACTACACAATTTCTACAGGTAAATGCGAGGCGGTCTGTTCAGCTACCTGGAATGAGCCAATAGGAGCAATTTGCAATTGATGAACATCGTAGCCAGACAATCTTTCAATAATTTGGGAAATTATTCCTTAAAAAACATGCTCTAAATTACTTGAACGTAATCTTCACTGGACCTGACGTTCGTGAGTTCGGACAGACGTTCTAAATGAGGCCCACAGTCTCCAGTCATGTCGCAGTCGCGCAAACTGAAACACGTGCAGTGAATAACGTCAGTTTAACTGTCGATAACAGTGCTCCATGTTCGGATGATGTAATACAAAGGAAACATATGCAATATGGAGGCGAGTGTTAATATGAATTGGTTGTAAAGACGTACAGCGTTATCCATGTGGTATATTATCCCAAGCGAACACTAATTAAGTCATTTCTGCGTTTATTATTAATATTGTATTTATCCAGCAAACAAGGAACCATTTCTGAACCAGTTGCCAGGTGTCATACTGGTTCATAATTGGTACCGCTCCACCAGTACGTACGTTCATGAGTTTTGAACGAGTTTGACACGAGTCGTACTGGATCAGAACTGGCATTGACACACCAAATTTGTAAACAGAATCTGGTGAATTCATGAGAATTGAACCAGAATTCACTTACGGAACAGGTGACATCACGGGTCCTTGTTTGCTGGGTATAAATTACAGTGACTTACATTTGAGTAATACATATATATATATATATATATATATATATATATATATATATAAATATATATAACTATATAAATATAAACTAATGGGGACATATTCCCCATTAGTTTCCAGTGTCATGTTATTGTTCAAACTATATTTTTTTGTAATCCTGCATGCCTACCTTATACTTGCGTCATGCACGAAGATTAATGTATATTAATTGTTGGTCACATTTCAAATAATATGTGTGTCAAATTCATAGAACATTTGTTGTGAAGTTACTTGTTTGAATTTGGTATGGATAAGTCATACTTATTGTGGTTGCTAAACATTGATGTCTCTATTGAACAGCCTATATTGAATGAAAATCAGTTCAGTCTCAATTCAATCCACAGAGGAACCTTCAAAGTACACTGCCACGTAGAATTATCGCCATAGCCTCAGCAAAAATCCCTTCAAAGATCCTTGAACTCATACAAATTATACTACATCTGATGCTGTACACAGTGTAACTTTTTCATTGGCTAGGTGTATCGCCTTTTTATGTCAGTAAACCGACAATCACCATTAATCAGCAGTTAGTATCACTCATTTCGTCACAACGATAATTTGGGGCACTACCAAAACAGGTTACCGCTGTAATACATCAACAAATCATACTGTAATACTTACTCCACGGAAACAATGTCGCTGGTTTCTTCAACCACAAAGCCCAACGCTTGCAAGTCTACTGAGGTGATTGGTATGTTTGAGATATTCAGTTCCTTTCTGTCGTTCAGCACAAAGTCCCTGATTTTGGACCATGAGCTCGGGTCACGTGACTCATATACCATCCTGAGCAGTAGAAGGATGCTAGTCTTGCGAGGGAGCTGTTTTTGTTTACACTCATTGCTGACACAGTGTGTAACAACAAGCAATTCGCCTGATGTGATGATTGTGTTGTATCCCAAAGACGTCAGAAATGTTCTGTTTTCTGAGTTACCAACCAATCCTGAGAGGAAGGTCAGGACCATGTCTAACTGTCCTTCGTTTGGAGTATGTGTCAGCAGCTTCTCGACATCTTCTAGGGATGATACCAAGGCGACGGCAGCAAAGAATTCCTGGACAACCAGATGCACGAAATGTAACTGTGTTTCTTTCGTGCTCACTGTGGCTTGTTTCTTGGAGACGTTCAAGAATCCACATCGTGTTGTTGTCTCCTGCGACGTCAACTCGTTGACGTCTTTCTTTGAGAACTTGACCTTGACCGGCTGTCGACTCATGCCATCCATTGCCAGCTTGGAAAGGTCGATGAGTTGATCTTTCATCTGAGCAATGACGTCACCACCTTCTGTAAAGTATGGATGCTGGTCTCTTACAAAGATGTCCATGCACTTTACTACCAGCCGAGTTAGTGTCTTCGGGAAAGGTTCTTGTTCATCATGTTCCAGTCCAATCTTCCCGATTCGACATATCAGACTGCAGAACATCGGCAACTGGCACAAACTAGATACATTGATGTTGTCAGAGACGAAGTTGCGTATGTGGGCTTCCTCGTGGCCATATTTGTGCATATATTCATTGACCTTTGAATCTGTAAAGCCATCGATCTCAACTACACTGTCAAAGTGCTTGAATTGATCGATGCTCTCCGGACACGGACGAGAGGTGACTAGCAGCGTGACCAGCTTCAAGGTGTGACCACTGATGATGGACCCTATCAACCTGGACATCTCCACTTCCTGGTGGCAATCAAAGGTTTCCGCCTTTGATGAATAGTGACGAAAGGCTTCTAGGCCATCAAATACGACCAGTGTTTTATGTGACATGTGCTGTATATATTCGACTGCAGCTTTATCACTTGGCATATCGATGTAGTTGCATTGGTGCACATCACGTGACACAAAACTGCAGTTACATTGGAACTTGAACAACAGTTTAACCAAAGAACATGTGGCGATGTCTGAAAGTTCTTTCATGGAATAGAAGAAGACATCTTCGAAGTCAAACAATTTCCCTTCGAGCCACTTGTTGAGCAAATGCGTCGATAACATTGACTTCCCTGAGTCAGCAGCACCAATGATCAACACCTTCTTGGTTCTTTCCTTCTCAACACCGGAAGCAAATAACTCTTCAACTCTAATTTCCTTACACTGCTCAAAGTCCATCTGACATGTCAGAGTGTTGATGTCTAGTCGTGTCTCCAGCCTCTTATACTCGCCACTCTTGTGTATAACTGGTTCCACGTAGATGTCGCTGAAGTGTCTGATTTGTTCTATGTTTCTGAAGTGTGTATTCTTCAGATATTTCTCGATCTTGTCCTTGTGAGCATCTCTCAGTTGTTCTTTCCATGTCTGTAACTCCACTGTAAAAATGGCATGGATATCAATAGACAACACAACTATTGTCCTGTTGGAAACATTGCCAATTCAGCATTTAATGCAAGTATATGATGGTTTCTACCTTCGTACTGTTTTCTTAGCAAGACCACAATAACTATGATAATAAGAACACAACCGTATAAGAACAACCCGTTGCAATAATAGTATATAACACCGACCTACACAACCAGAACTACACAAATACTGCTAAATATAATACCTGTTCCCGACCGACTCAGCCAATCCAAAGAATAACTCTCTGCATTCGGCACGGTATCATGCTAACGGATGCGAATATGTCAGGCCTATACAATTTACCTTTGATACGTTTGTGTGGCTTCAAGGCTTCTACCACCTTAGTGGATCTAGCATACAGTTGCTCACATTCCTTTAAGCTGACTGCTCGTCGTTTGTGCTGTTCCATCCGTTGTTCTATAAAAAATTAAAACATGTTTGTTGGTGGACTATGACGAATTTGCATGATTCTGGTGCCTGATTATCTGGTCTATATATTTGCACAGTTTTGACTAACCACATGGTAGAAATGTAGAATATGGAAATCTCATGTTACAGTTTGTTAAGATTTCTGTTGAAGTGATTTTCCTACTGCTTATGGCTAGACTGAGAAGCACCAGAACAATTTATGGTGTAGCTTGTATCTACCAAGCAAACATCTAATATGATAGATATGTTTTACTTAGGGAGTGGACAATATAAATTGGCACTACATAGCCAATCAAATGGTGTCCGTACAACTCGTTAGATAAATGTATTCAGCGATTTTAGTTTCAGTTAAATTTATAAAGATTTCTTGACTGTGAGACACATTTTTGAAGATTTTTCCAGCAGACAAATTACATAGTCCATTTGGACCTAATGTATATTCGTGTGATAACATACACCACTTTGGATAACAAGCCTAGAAAAGACACTGTTTCCACAGATGACGTTACGTAAAGAGACAATACATTATTGTTCAACATTGTCGAATGTAGATGAATGATAGGACTATGTCCACCTCTAAATGCAATCGACATAGTGACAAGTAGCACTACCTGGGATTTCTTTCTTTCCTTTCTCCAACTTGGGAACACGATCTTCCAGTCCTGTGCATTGTTCTGTAGACAAACAAACAGGTCGTTGTGGTGCAAGTTGCATCAATCTACACTACATGTTTTTTGGCTTCACTGATGTTGTCGCTAGACAATATACATTATTGTATGCCGCCATTGTACATAATCACATTACCCAACCATATCAACGAGGATACATTTAAAATATATAAATATTATCAACATTATAAAATAATATTAGAACATTCCAACAATAGCTTGCCACATTATGGGGTTTATAAATACAGAAACTGAGCCAGGATGCCCTGACGTCATTCAGCGTAAGTTTTTTTATGATGGATGAACTGGTTTTATGTGAGAGGCGTTATACAAGTCAATAACTTATTCTGCATGGCATGTTCTTAGGTTTGGGCGGTTCATCCCCTCCCCTTTACAATATGACCACACTACAACAATACATGACACATACTACTACTTCATACATAATCCTGGATCATTTTGACCTTACTCAACTAACCCAATGTTAAACATCCTTATAGTCCAGTAGTCGATACAGTGTGTCGTTCCTTATTATTAACTGGTCAGGCCACCACACTTTTAATGACTCAGTAAAAAAAAACTCAGGGAACATAAACTTACCTTCGACCTTGTCCATTTCTTTTTCAAGAGTGTTCATGCGTTTTTTCAAAGGCTCAATGTCATCTTTCAGGGCTCTGTTGAGGCATCTGTATTTACTGATGAAATCAAGAGTGTTCTTTACCTGAAAATAACAGCAATAGCCATCACCGTGTATAGTCACACTGAAACATAAACTGGAAATATTAGTTTAATGCCATTAATAAACTTGACAAAAGTGGTTTACGTTATTTAACTGATAATTTTGCATTGTCTCCTGTCTGATATTGTCTCGTCCTTGATATCTGTATTATTACTTACCAGGCACGTTCCTGTTAGTAACCATCATAGTTATATTGTGTGCTTACTCCTGTAAGACAACCTGTACAGCTTCAATCAGCCAGTTCATATTACTTTTTCTCCCTAAAGTCAATACCGATATCGGGACTAGGACATTTTCCTTTAGTGACATCTACTCATTGGAATATGCATCCTTCTAGTGTTAGATCAGCTGAAAATATTGCACAATTCCACAATCATTTAAATGCCTACCTATACAACCATGACTATCCTCCATATCTGACACGACTGATACATTTATGAGAAATATGAATCAACCAATCACTGACATGACTAATTAATGCTTCTGATCAAAGCATCAGTCCTATCCATAATTGACTGATCCATTGTGGCTGACAGGTCTTCATGTAGGATAACATTTTTGCCAGTCACACATTTTTCTAGTGTACTCATGGATGTTAACTCATGCATACATACGCACGCACGCACGCACGCACGCACGCACGCACGCACGCACGCACGCACACACACACATATAAGCTGATTGAGATCTGCTTTATGACCTATGAAATAATTTACAACAAGACATTCTATGCTTTTGTAAGACATTTCATTTCCTGCTTCACTTTTCTACGTGACCACCGCCCAACAACCATCCGCCGATATTTCTACCCGTCCACAATGGGTATTACCCGTCCAAATGACGGGTGAAAGGGTCTCTGCATGAGGCTATTTGCCATCAATGTAAGCATCAATACCTGCTCTCGAGTAACTGACTGCTCGTTGCTCAGCTCTTCAATTGTCATCTTCCACACCTGCGCTTCGTTGTGGATCTCAAGAGAAAGATTCTTTATCTGTGGGTGAAACAAAAAGACATCGAATCAGAGCTTTATGCAAGATAAAAAAATGGCCAGTCACAAGTGTTTGGTGGACACGTGAATGCCAATTCCTACGTACTAGCCAGTTGAGATGTTCTATGACTTGAAATAAAATACAAACATAAGTGTGACACCAATTGCAAGAAATAACTGACAATATCCATGATTTGTTGACCTTCATTTTTGCACCTTAATTTTATACCCGTCCACCACCCGCCGGGTTTACCCGTTTATATGACGGATTGACAGGTCTCTGTATAAATTTATACATCAAATGTAATATCATGACTAATAATTGCACGCTACAAACCTTTGCATTTGATAGGTTTACATATTTACTGTAATAACATTACTAATAACTGCACATTATGGACATTTATAAAACAATTAGTAGCAAAAATTAGTAACAAAAACAAAATATGTGTGACTTTTACAATTACTTGGTATTACCTGGTTGAGTTGTACCACAGCCCACATGGCCTTAAGATCGGTTTTGAGCTGTTTTGGATCTTGCAGCAATGTCGTCATATGTTTGATGTACTCTTCCAGCTCAACGTCAGACAGCTTGAAATCAGCCGAATGAGACAGTTTGTTTCGGATCTCATTCACCTGTGAAATGTAGCCGTGGGACACAGTAACAGAGAGGACAGAATCAGCACTACACTGGATACAAGCCAGACATGGGGTTACATTTGTATTTGAACGTAGTTAAATACTATTTAGAAAAGTACTTGTATTTGACCTATATAGTAATATAGTAATATCTACCTATAGTGATATAGTAACATCTACCTATATAGTTATATAGTAGAATTTACATATATAGTAATACAGTAACATCTACCGATATTACTTACCGGTACATCCCAAAAGAGAAACTATTTGAAAAGCACTTGAAAAGAGTATTTGAAATACTTTACAATATATTTGCATTCCAATGCTTTTGAATTTCAATGTATTTCTATTTGAATCCCTCAACACTATTTATGTTTTTTTAATACTTTCCAATGTAGTTGTATTTGAATATCTACAGATTAGTTATATTTCGTTTAAAATACATTTCAACTGCATTTGATACATTATCTGGCTTACAGGCATACTAAAATCCGCCATCAAGGTCTAACCGGACACATGTGAATCAAATACAAACCGATGGATGAATACTTTTAAACTAGTGCAAATAAAGCCTGTTTTTTAAACTGGACGTTATGTTTGTAAAATGAATATGCTGCACAGTTAAAACTTTAACATTGTTTTCAAAATATTAAGGATATTAAATCAACACTTAAGCACAGTACCATACGCCCTTTCTTAAACGTTAGCATGAAAGGAGTGCAGTACAACTGTATCAATGCAAACAGGTTGATGATTGTGTGACAATAATTTCTTATTCAAATGATACAATTAGAAATTACATCATCATGAACCATCGTGATACAATGTTAGTGACGAAATGTTTCATGAATATTCAATTACTTACCACCTCAAAAGATTCCATTCTGCAGATGCATTTGTTAAACAACTTACAGTTGAGTACCAACTGCAATAGACCACAGGGGTCTGTGTCAGACGGACCAGTCCTGTCCTTTTGACCACGTGTCATAAAGACCTTTGCTGTCTCCCAGGCATTTTCCTCCCACTTTCCCATGTCTGCGTTGTCCCAACACGGCTCCTTGGAGCTTGACTTGAATTGGTCCTTAATCTCTTTGTTTCGAGCTCCACAAACTGTACACAATGTTTTGTTCGACCTGTTAAATCACATTTTTCTACATTAAAATTCAGTACATAAATAACTATACATAAATAGTGTTGTTTTATGAAAGTAACTAACAATTGGTAACTTCAAATGATGACATTTTTATATAACATTTAATAGGCATATTAGCAAGTGGCATTTTACATGTACTTTACATCTACGATGTTTTAAATGTTTTCTCTAAAACATGTTATATGTTTGATATTTGCAACATATTAACATTCACTCATACCACATTTATGTAATAAAATACATATTCCAGTCACGTTATAGCATTTTTAAATATTTGACTGTCCACAATTAGAGCACTGCAGCTTGTTTGGTATATTAGCAGATTCACATATACCATACCATAATAAATGTTTGCGATGCGTGGTGACATCCAAAATAACTTACTAAGACTATCTATTGTTGTCTATATACACTATCAAATATATGTAACTGACATTATATATATATATATATATATATATATATATATATATATATATATATATATATATATATGTGTATATATATAATTATATATATATATATATACACACACACATATTGTATTGTTAGCATGTAGTTACATACCCACATGTGCACTGATTCTTATGAAACTTCTTAACCAGACCTTGATGGAATTGTTCGATGGGTCCTTCACAGAAGTCACAGATGCCTTCAGCAGTACACAGCAATGCCTGTCCAGCCTTGAGCCAATTGACATATGTGTGGTCTTGGAACATGGTTATCACAGCCATTGTCCCACCAGTGCTGCATCAACACCAATAAAATAAAACATTCTAGCATAATGTGTGTGATTTAATTTACATAGCCATGGTTGCTAAAAGTGCGGCTTCAACATCTACAAAATATACAGTATTGAAGGCTCGAAATTAATTGTCAAAATATTGTCTGAACACCAGATGTGTAAGACCAAATGTTCACAAATCACTTGTCTTATGAATAACTGAATTTGTTTAACCTATTTATTTTTGAGTTTCCTGGTTGTAAATAGCTAAGTTGTCTCATTAACAAGTAGTAATAATTTCACTTGTCTGATGACAAAGAGGGTTGTCTCAGGCAAATAAATTTGCATAATTTCAAGCCCTCAATATCTGTTTAATTATTTACACAACCATTAACACCTACACAGTATTATATACTACGGCATTCGTAACTATTTACACAACCACCAACACCTAAATAATATAATAAGGGGATATTCCTAGATATCTCCACAATCGTCACCACCTACGATATATTTAGTATGGTATTCCTAACTATTTACACAGCCATCAACACCTATAAAGGTAAGTTCTTATATAGTGCAGTATCCCATCCTCAGGTTTGCTGGAAGCATTTTACACTACTTCCCTGGCAGACCTGCTCATTTGAACACACTGGTGGTCAAGCTGTACAGCGCTGGGCTGTTGACCAAGTCAACAGTGACCACAATTTGAACCAACTGCTGCCGTGGTCAAAATTAGGGAATTTTTTCATGTCACACTGCCTAGTTCTGTAGATATCTTCCAGAAGAGTCACCATCTATTAAACAGTAGTGGACTCTCTCTGAGACTGGTTAGGTCTGGCCCTCAGTGGCTTCAGCTGTTTCACAGTTGAGCATGCTAGATACACTGCATCAAAAGGTTAACTGAGCCCTACATGAATATATATACATAGTACTACATACACATAGCTTTATTCAAAGACCTGTCTTCCTATCATTTGGACGGGTAAAATCTGATACGGATGGGTGAACATATCAACTGATATATATATATATATAATTATATTGTTAGTTGTACATGCGCTTATAGTTTACTTCAGGTCAAATAACACTTATAATGTATGTATAGGAGTTAACATCTATGTCCCCCACAAAACAACTGTCCGACATAATGCCTTGTTCAAACGTACATGTGGGAATTAGCGCTATACAAAAGCAGTATTATTATCATTAATTTATATAAAATTACTAATTTTATTAAATATGTTAAAGTAACAAAAATAATTAAAACGTATAACATTAGCAGCACACGATACAAAATATGTTACAATTAAATATCTTGATTAATATTATTTTATGATTCCATTTGTTGTTGTTGATAAAATACTTTTAGTACTCAAGTTTAATTGATTTAAATCACGCGACAAACATACAATATTGTATCAGTGTATTAGATATATGATGTAAAATTTGATTAGAGTAAATGTCTGTGTTGATGAATTTTATTAGGGATGTGGGCCTACATTAGAAAAGAACAAATATTTATATAGTGCTAAGATCGTTATTCGGTCGACATGTCATCTCAAAGCACATTACTCCCTGGCACATCATATCAACCTCCTTGGGAAGCATTCAGCCATGCTGTATTTAAAGTGCAAGTATGTAGCCAGATACTCATTCAGACAGGTGGCTCGAGGAGTGTTGGTCATGCAGTAGAGCACTGGGCAGTTGACGATGACCCAAATTTCACCCCACTGCAGCCATTACAAAATTATACAATTTTTTTCATCTCACACTGCCTAGATCAGGTCTTTCAGAGGAGACACAGTGTGAAACCAGTTGCAGAGTCACAGAGTAGTGGACACTCTGTGTAACTGATTGGGTCTGGCTCTTATTGGCTCTAGTTGTTTCCCAGTTGGGCATGTGAGAGACACTGTATCAATGGGTCCCATGTAAACCTGTATACATACATATAGCTCTATGCAAAGACCCGTCCACCTGTTATTTGCACTGGTAAAATCCATTGTGGATTGGTAGAAACATCACTTGATGGATGATGGACAGGTATAACAATGAAAATCATAGTCATACCTTGAAAATGGGTGTGTCCCATGTATTTATAGTTTACATCAGGTCATAAAACACATCTGATGTCTAAATGTATATGAGTTAACATCCGTATGTCCACAACAAAATATGTGTTACTGGCAAAAGGGTATCCGACATAACAATATGCATCAGATAATAAATAGGTAATATAACAATAAGTAAATAAACAAATTAAATAGACTGATAGGTGCCTACACTGCATACATATCCCCCAATAGACAAGTTTGTACATACATTTAAACAGTCAAGTAAATATGCGCATTAGTATGACATACTTGACAACAGTTCAACACGGCAGCACAGCATTCAACTTTTGGCTTGCTAGTTTATGAGTTTGACGCATGACCCACAGTGCCACAGTGCACCACTCAAAATAATAATCACAGCAGTTGTAAGAAACAGACATTGACACAGTTATAATTATATCATAGCACACCACACAACAACACAACACAACTGCACCAGTGTACATACAACAACTAAAGGGAGTCCTTTTAAGCTGATATATGCATTTGAGATGTACTATATCAAAACATCATCAATCCGCATATAAAGTTAATTATTTTCTACTTTTGTCTTGCAAACCATTCCCTAACTTGGGTTTTATCGGCATAACACAAAATTGTGTTTATGTGATTCTCTTTAAGCTTGTGCGAAATGTGGGTGATTAATTGAACGCACAGCTTGATTATTATTATTATAAAGAATATTCATGGACGCTCTGTGAACCACAACATATCAGTTAATTTTAAACAATAAACTTGTTGGGTAAAGGTAAAGTCTAATAAACTGAACCGAACATTTATGGCCATGCATATTTGAATATATATGTGAAGCATAAACTAGAAACTGCTGCGTATGCAGTGGTTTTCTCTATAATTATGTTGTCAGGGTTATTTAAAGGGGCACTATATGGGATTGAACCGTCCACGCGAAACAGCAAAATTTGGCCGACCCACGAGGAGGCAGCACCGTCAGTACCTAAAATATCTTGTTGAATTTGAATCAAACACGACACTCGCCACTCTTTTCCAATCTATTACAGATGTTTCCACAACTGCACTGTTCAGGATAACTTTTAAAAGCCATGAGTTAAAAAATAGCAACAACAATTATCACGCGGGACGCTTGTCTTGTTAGTTGTCGCAGTTTTGTCCACCGCTCGGCTGCGCAACATCGTTAACGTCAACAAGATATTTTTAGGTACTGACGGTGCTGCCTCTCGCGGGTCGGCCAAATTTTGCTGTTTCGCGTGGACGGTTCAATCCCATATAGTGCCCCTTTAAGTGGTTTAAACACCTTTGTAATGGTATGTAGGCATATAGAAATACATGAGTATTTCCACTGCATGTATGTTAAGAGCTGTGCTGCAGTAACTATACATGGTTGACTTTACTGTGATGTCATAATAATATTATATTCCATCACCACATAATGCATAATGCATGTGTACAATTTAAGTACATTTAACCTCTACAGTGGCGCCACTTACCGGAGTTTCCTGTGAAAATTGTTTACGTACAAAAAACCATTGACTTATATTCGATAATAATTAGTTTGTATAGTTTGGTCATGTGATGCGTTTATATGCATGATAAGTATTTAGTAGATGTATTATATGAACTCTATAAAACTGTACACAACTACATGACATGAACAACTTTTTCGCCAATTCGTCTGCGTTGTCATGACTCTCATGACATTCACATTATTTAATACGAGTCTTGAGCTCACGAATGTGGCTAATATGAATATGTGTCCACTTAATCCTACTTAATAAGTGAATATGACAGACGTCTGTAAGACTAGTGACACACTGTACACATACCTTCGGCGTATCTGATATATGGGTTAATATGAACGTCAAAATTCAACAGTATCTACGATACATCAAAACACTTCCTCATTGCTGGGGTCGGTAACTGCCGCAGCGCCCTCTGCCGTAGACTCCAGTTGTTGACAATGCTGCCACCTAGTGATCACGCTAACAGTTGGTTGTGATTGTTTTTCTGCTTTCAGACAAGAAATGTTTCTTTTTAATATGTTAACTACAGATTATGCAAGTTACATTAGCATGTTATAATTTTGTTTATGTTATGTGCATGTATTATGCTGTTTATATTTTCATGTTATGACATATTGTTTATTAAGGGTAAATCTTCAATTTTCTTTTTAAAACACTGAATATCGCCCAGTTGGCCCACGCATTGCCGATGGCGATGGCGATGGCGATGGCGATGGCGATGGGTGGTGTCATTGAGGCTTGATCCACACCATGTTTGTTGACAGCTATTCGTGTTACTAATTGGCACACCTATGAGGCTCTTTGAATGCGGGCTTATGAGATTAAGAATAGCATACTTTATCACGTCTTTATGACGTTTTATTATCCGATAACATAAATAATTAAAATCAATACATCAAAATAATTATAATGTTTGATTTTTATTACAGTTATATCAATTCATTAATATGTAAAAAAAAGACATGAGTCGTTATATATATATATATATATATATATATATATATATTATATATATATATATATATATATATATATATATATATATATATATATATATATATATATATATATATATATATATATATATATATCGTTCATTTCTTCTACAGCAGCAGTTACTGGCAAACTGTTGAAATCAGATTCAGTGATGGGACAACAGCAAAAGTAACTTTGTATGAACGCACCGTAGCTCGTATTGAATATGCAGGTGAACTATCAGACATACACGTTGTGATATAGTAGTTTTATTAAATGCACATCAATGCCTATAACATTGTCCCGTATTAATAAACAGTTAACACAGTCATATATTATAGTCATGCTTATATGGAGTGTGGTTACAAGTCACGCTTAAATATGGAGTGGGGTTAATTACCTCTCACACTTAAATGAAGTGGGGTCAGCTGACACGCTTAAATGCAGTGGGGTTAGCTGTCATGTTTAAATGCAGTGTGGTTAGCTGTCACACTGAAATGAAGTCGGGCTAGCTGACCCGCATATATGGAGTGGGGTTAACTGCCACACTTGTATGGAGTGGGGTTGGCTGTCCCGTGTATATGGAGTGGGGTTAGCTCTAACAGTCATATGGAGTGGGGTTAGCTGTCTCGCTCAAATGGAGTGGATTAGCTGTCACGAATAATTGAAGGAAGTTTAGCTGTCACGCTTATATGGAGTGTGATAAACTGTTGCGCTTATATGGAGTGCGGTTAGCTGTCACAAAGCTGTCATGCTTGTTTGCAGTGAGATTAGCTGTCACGCTTATATGGAATGGGGATAGATCTCACACTTCTATGGAGTTGGGTTAGTTGCCATGCTGATATGGAGTGGGGTTAGCTCTCAAAATGATGTGGGTTGGCTTGCACACGTGTATGGGGTAGGGTTAGCTATCATGCTTGTATGGAATGGGATTAGCTGTCACGCTTATATGGATTGGGGTTAACTGTCATGTTTATGTGGAGAGGGGTTAGTAATCATGCTTATATGGAGTGGGGTTAGGTGTCAGGTTTATATGGAGTGGGGTTAACTCTCAAACTTGTATGGACTGGGATTAGCTGTTGCACATATATGCAGTGGGGCTAGCTGTCACATTTGTATGGAGTGGGGTTAGCTCTCATACATATATGCAGTGGGGCTTGCTCTCACACTTATATGGGGTGGGATTAGGTCTCACCACTTGTATGGATTGGGATTAGCTCTCACACTTGTATGGAGTAGGGCTAGTTCTCACATTTATATGGTGTAAGGCTAGCTCTCACAGTTGTATGGAATGGGATTAGCTCTCACACTTGCATGGAGTAGGATAAGCTCTTACCTTAAATGCAATGGTGTTAGCTGTCAAATGGAGTGGGGTTAACATAATTTGCTTAGATGGAGTGGGGTTAGCTGTTACGCTTATATGGAGTGGGCTTAGCTCTCAAATTTATATGGAGTGGGGCTAACTTTCACAGTGTGAAAGATAGCCCCACTCCACAGGACAAGGACAATTCTTATAAAAAATCATGTTATCAGGAAGTGGACAGAACTGCGACAGTGGCAAGGTAAGGCAACCTCTTCATTACATCATACTGCATGTGAAGTATTTATTTATATAATTTAGCTACATAATTGGTTTTAAAGCAGAAAATAGGATTACTTTTATATTTGTTTTAAATAATCAATAGTGTATCTTACATAAATGGACTCTATATGATTATTATTATGTGTGTATTTTATTTTGCATTAAATAATACATTTTATTGTGATAACAATTAAATAATTATTATAACTTGCCAGTTTTGGCAATTTAGGGATAACTCTCATAAAAGTATCCTGTTACCAGGAAAACTCTGACCCGCCTTCGTCACGCCCACGAGGGAGTGGAGCGACGCCAGTTCGTCAGCGTCAATTCGCGAAGAGGTGGACGACAGAAGACCCGTGGGAGGTGTACGATGTAGGTGATGACAGCATGCACTGGTGTGTGTGTGTGTGTGTGTGTGTGTGTGTGTGTGTGTGAGTGTGTGTGTGTGTATGTGTGTGTGTAAGCGGCAGGGAAGACAACGTTGTGGGGTGGAGCGGGTACAAGAAACTTCCGCCTCAAGACGCTGACCAACCACGTGAAGTCAACGGACCACCGGCATGCCGTCGCTGCTGAAGAAAAAGGCCTTGCAGACGTAGATCGCCGTTGAGTTTTTAGAGGAATAGCAGGTGCCTGATGCATTGTACCTGAACAGGGGGGCAAATGCTTGATAGGATTCAACAAACACGTTCAACAATTTGATGGGCTGTCTCAGCGACGTCATGGAGACGAAGTTGAAACAACAGTTGATGCAGTCCCCATTCGTTGGGATCGGCATCGAGGAATCAACCGACAGAGCCACGGAGAAACACCTGGCCATCGTCGTCAGGTACATCTCTAAAGAAGGTAACTGTATGACGCAACTCCTTGACTGTGTTGCGGTTCGGGATGGAAAGGCAACGACAGTTGTGGACGCTGTGGATGTCACGATGAAGAAATTCGGTGTGCCCATGACCAAGGTCATTGGTCTCGGAAGTGACGGGGCTTCTGTGATGGCCAGTGACATCAGAGGCGTAAATGGCATGATGAAGCAACTTAATCCATTTCTTGTCTTCGTTCACTGTGTGGCACATCGCCTCAATGTGGCAGTGTCACAGGCGTGCAACGGCATCACCGAGATGACGACACTGTAAAACGTCATTGTCTACAACTTTGTCCAACTGAGCCCAAAACGACTCGCACGATTTAAGGAAATCGCTGCAGGCTGTCACTGAACGCAGTGAAATTTCAGCCGATGTACGAGATAAGGTAATTAAAAAGTTACAAAGATCTACTATACAACAATTATATAATTTCATAAATTCCCTATATAGTATATTAATTTGTGAATGTTTCTGCACCTATAATAATAATAATAATAATAGCTTTATTGTTTCAAAATGTCATGTACATACAGTAAAGTAATACAGTAAAGTAATAATTTCATGTCAAAGTACATGTTACAATGTAACAATTGGATTTAAGCAACAATGCTTATTTTCCTTATTCATGTATTTTAACAATTTCGCAACAATTAATAATTCGTGAATATAAACACAAAAACCTATACAGCAGCATCATAATAGTGCAACTAGTTAACTAAAATAGTGAAATAGTGAATTACAAGTGTACCACAAAATTAAATACGTCGATGCACGTGTATGAGAAGTAAAATTGCATTTAAATAATTGTTTAATATAATTATATAAAAAAACAATGAATAATAACAGTACATTCAGAACAGAAACAACATATTACTGATTTTTCATAAGCAGATATTTGACACCTTTTTTAAAGATCTGTAAAGTGGCAGAATGTTGTAGAAAGTTGTCTAAGATAAAGGTGTTCCATATTTTTGGTCCGACATACGCCAAAGATAATTGTCTACACTTTGTTCTGCAGAACCGTATTTTATATGCGAATTTTTCATAATGCCAATATTCTTAGATATTTTAATACACATATATTTAATGTGAACACTCCAGTTCAATGTGTTATTTATAATTAAACCCAAAAATGTTATCTTGTTTACAGTGTCAATTTTTATGTCGTCTAGATAAATGTCATTTGCTCTCTCTCTCTCTCTCTCTTATACTTTTCGTATTACTGAAGGTCATTGTTTAATTTTTTTTTTATTTAGAGACAGTTTATTGATTTTGAGCCATATGGACACTCGTTTTATCTCAGAGTTCATAGCAATTTCCATTTCATGTATATTATTACCTTGTATAAAGATACTTGTGTCATCAGCAAACATAATTGTAAGCATTTTATCAGATAAAGTAGTTAGATCATTTATATAAATAAGAAAGAGTAAAGGTCCCAAAATTGAGCCTTTTGGAACTCCACATGTTATGTTGCTAAAGGTGGATGTTGTTCCTTTTAATTTTACTCGATGTTGTCTATTACTTAAGTAATTTTGTATCCACTGAAGTATGTTTCCTCTATTTCCATAATGAGCTAATTTTCCCAATACAATTCTATGATTAACAGTATCAAACGCTTTCGCAAAATCAAGATGTGAAGACCAAAAACACCTCGTGATCTGGTCTCACATCGTAAATATGAACGTCCAGTTAGATTGAATACAGATTCCAAGATGGCCGAAGTAACTGTTGCCAAGGAGTATGCACACGTTTATTTTTATGTTTCACGTTGCTTGGTTGTTCATCACGTCACCGGACGACGCGTTACATTTCCCATAAAGCGCTTCTTTTAATTGTTAACGCGGTGACCACTCAATCACAACGACAATCGTTTGGTGATCTAGCTCTCCAATGTTGGCACCAAACCAACTGTGTTTGGAACATCGGCAAATTCTGAGTTCATTAAACAGAAACGTTTCTGAGTACAACTACGGTAATTATCCACGGACGGTTTGAACATATCACTAAGCGTCTTTGTCATTATCGGCTTTGTTACCCCGTAATTACAGACAAATACACAAGCCGGTTGCGATGCACACGCTTGTCACGACACACACGCAGACTACACAAGTTGAACTAGAGCGAACACATTCACGTAAAAGCATACGTAGTGTTTAGATAAGAAAACATGTTACATAAATATTATATATACATATATATATATATATACATATATATATATATATATATATATATATATATATATATATATATACATATATATATATATATATAAATATATATATATATATATACATATACACATATATATATATATATATATATATATATATATATATATATATTTCAGATATGTCATATGTGTCATTCAACCCATGTCCTTACACCAAAGTGTACACTAACTATTTTATTGGACTTTTTGTATGGCGACCTCTTGCAATTTCACTGTAATGTATTGTCGTGATAATGGGGGGTAGTGTAAAAGGTAAAGGCAGACATACAGTTCTGTTGAGCGTAACCACACAATGTCAGTTTATCTAATAAAACAATGATTACCAACATTTAATCAATCGTTTTGAAATTGCATTCTGAATAACTTTACACTGCTGAACTATATAAACAATAATCACTTATTTCATACTTCGTTGTACTTGATATAGTCGGGGAGCAGAGAGGGTTAACCCTGCATTTTTGTATTAAGTTTTTTTTACTGTTGATTTTGGTAGCCAAGGGTCTCTATGTTCAAAAACTGCTTGATGATATGTTGTCACCCTTGAGCAATTTGAGGAATTCAAGATGGCGTCCAAGATAGCCGCCATTACATATAAATGACCATAACTCCCTACCTGTTCATCATAGGAAGGTGATTTTTGTCTGTATACCTAGGTTTTTGGGGTCAATCTATCCATTAGAAATAAGTATTATGTTAATATCGTATTACATAATGGTAATTTCCAAGATGGCTGCCAAGATGGCCGTCGTAACACAAAAACTGGCATATCTCCTTAACTATTTACTCCAAATTAGTTGTGAAGGTGTTTATCATATTTTGGAGACACATCTATCTGTATCAGATCAAAATTCATATACTGATGATGTCATCTAGAAATCCAAGATGGCTGCCAGTTTACTAGCACTGGTATATCTTCTATACCATTCAATCTTGGGAAAAAATATGAAAAGGTAAATGACCACAGGTGTTATATTATAACAAATGTTCTTTAATTTCAAATCTGAATTCTCACACAGAATACCAAAAGCATATTATACAATTCATATTTAAGGATGGCTACCACTTCACCAAGTAATTTACGCTGTTGTACATTGCGTTGCCCATGTGCATCGCAAAGACATGCAATCAACTATGATGTCGGGTTACAGCAACCCTGATTATAGCAGGCGCAAAATATTGTGCATTTCATGTTTGCATAGTTGCAACTACAAGCACTTGAACTGCATGGAGTAGTACTGTGGCATCCACATTTTATTAGACGTAGTACCATCTCTGGGACTAGTTCGACTTTATCAGGGAGGGTGACTGGTTGAAGGGAGTTGCTATGATCATCATTTACCCAACCATATTCCGTTGAATCACCTGGCATAATGCTGGCGCCTGTATTTGGGACGTCCCAGGCCGACCGTGTAAAGTCTGGCGGCCGGAATGACCGCGACTGTACCGGATGACACGTCGCGGCTACAACAACCATTTTCGTGCTTAACCGACTATCGTTCGGCTGTGGAACTACGCCGAGAAGACAGTCTGGCGATTACCCGCGTGATCTACACAATGCTGCCACCTCACGGATACGGTTAATCTTGCAGTAATTTCAAATTTTTATAAGCAACAGCAAATTTGTATTTCTAATGATTTTGTGTTAATGTAAGTTTAATTCTGAATATTGTTTTTATAATACAGTTTTATTTTATAAAAAGGTGTCCTTATTTAAATTATATGTTATCCGTGTGGGGCTAGATAATGCTGCCACCTCACGGATATTGGTTAATCCTGCCGTAATTCTTATTTTGTAAACAACTGTAAATTTGAAT
>OZ024867.1:8345912-8350912 GCA_964017155.1 Oasisia sp. SBJ-2009 | reverse complement strand
ACAAGTACAATACTAAATTGTAAATAATCGAGTTCATTTTAGACAACCCAACTTGATAAATGGCTTGTCATCTTATTTATCTACCCTAATTTAACCATGCTAAACGTAATATAAAAATACAGTAAAATTAAAGTTTAGTGTAACTCCCTACAATACATACAAGAAGAAAACTACAGGCAAATTACACATACTAATGTAAATAGACAATAAGGAAACAACTTTATACTATGCGACACTCTCTGAATATGGGTGATTAGGAAAACATATTTTATAATTATACATAACTGCAATAAAACTCACGTTCGCACGTTTTTCCAGTATAATCACCCTTGCATCTGCATCTGTACTGTCCATCATACTTGCAAATGCCTCCATGTCGACACGGATTTGGCTTGCATATAGCACTCTCTGTAAAAGCAACATAATGGGCATTATATTAATACCGTTTGATAGTTTTGTCACTAAACTCTGATGATAACAATTCTGGCCGACCCATTTTTAAATATAAGCAGATTGCATGACAACATGATCTATTCGTTGTGTCCCTTGTGTTTTATAATGATGTTTTTATGCAAACATTTCCTGGTCCTGTTATTGATATGTTCCATTTCTATTTAATGAAGGCTGCCTTTGAAGTGTGGTTGTTTGTCATGTTGATGCTTTTCGTTTTTTTTTTCTTACATATAGTTTGACTCTTTTATCCCTTAGCTATGTAACATGCACACTAACAAATAATTATTAATATACGATTTGTTTATAATATACATTCCAACGACATGACGTTCTGTCTATTTCAATTCGCTCCATTAACTTAATCTTTATACATAAACTTAATAGTTTTTCGATTGTGCAAATACAGTTTTAATATATATCATAAACTAATACTCACTCTCACATTTGGATCCAAAGTAATCATTCGTGCAGACGCACATGTAACCATTGAGGACATTTTCACATTCTCCTCCATTTTGACACGGCATTACATGGCAGAAATCGTATACTGTAACATCAATAATAATATGGGAATTACATTACACTATTGTTTCACTGTATTTCACTAAACTCAGGTGATGCAGTCGTACCCTGTTCTAGTATCACCGCACATTTTTTTACGATTCATTTTAAGTAATAAGCAATACTCTTCGAGGGATTTGACTTGAAATTTGCGAGTAATTACTGATTGTTAAGGTCTGTTTATTGATTTAACGACCTATTTTACCTTCTCATTGTGGTGTGTCTGAAAGAGGTTTTCAAGGTCATTGCGGTGTGTCTTATGGAGGTTTTCAAGGTCAGTGTGGTATGTCTGAAGGACATTTTCAAGGTCACTATGGCGTGTCTGATGGAGGTTCGCAAGATCATATTGGTGTGTCTGAAGGAGGTTTTTAAGGTCATTGTGGTATGTCTGAATGAGGTTCTCAAGGTCACTGTGATGTGTCTGAATGAGGTTCTCAAAGTTATTGTGGTGTGCTAAAGGATGTTATCAAGGTCATTTTCTAGTTAATTTAAGAAACTTTAAATACGATGCAGATTTCTTGACTTTATTTGTTACCTATATTTTGTTGTGTTTTTAGTATGATAATTTAAAAAAATATTTCTTACTACAAAAAATATGTATTTGTTATGTGAATTGAGGAGTGTTTGTTATATTACGATATTTGTATATTTTGGATATTAGTTTCTTTTGCGGAGAGTACAGTTTACCTATTATTCCATGGCATGTACGATACTAAATTATGTATATTCAAATTAATTTTAGACAATACAGTGCTATAATCACCTTCCCATCTGATTTAACTGCACTAATTTAGCCATGCTAAATATATTGTTAAATAAAATAAAAATCAATGTTTTCGTAAATCAGTGCAAAATGGCGTGCATGTGGGTCACGATACATGGCGAGACTCCGCGCGACAGGAGCTGATTTGGGGACTGGTCACAAGAATAATATTCGATGGATGAAAGTTGTAACTTCCGACTGATGAATACTAGGAAAATCTGGACTTAAATATCTTGTGTTATACCTTTCTTATCTGAAATGTCCGATTTAATATTGAGTTTACCCCACAATCATAGACATTGCGCTTTATGTAGTGCAAATAATAGACACTCCCCACAATTTTAGGTCGGATACATGTGTCTTTTACGGGATTTGCATTTTACATAGCTGTACGTTGTTGTTTCGATAAGCACTTATATCTTACAAGTTGTCTAAGTGCACATAATCATAGCACATGTATACGTTTGCTCCAAACAGGTTGTAGTGCGCGAAAATGACACTTTTCATTATTAGTCAAGATCGCCAAACACAAGTACAAGTCAACCACCTTAACAATCGATTAAAATTCATGATTTCCGCGAACATTGTCACCGGTAAAGTGTTCCAGGCACTTATGTACAAGTCGGACCCACCTCAATTTTGCTATTATACCTGTATTTTTGCCAACATTTGATACTTGATTTGGTTAACTAAATCAATTATAATCATCTTGCGCATATTTATGTTTTATAAACAGCGCGTCTTGGCATACTTTTGAGGTCGAAAAGACAGCGCGATTTGTGCCAGTCGCAAGCGCAGCGGTGCATGTGTTACTGCGCTGTGCACATGGAATGAGCGATAAACAGTTTGTCTATGCCGACCGCACTGTCTTTTCGACCTCAAAAGCCTGCTAAGACGCGCTGTTTATAAAACATAAATATGCACAAGATGATTATAATTGATTGAATTAACCAAATCAAGTATCAAATGTTGGCAAAAATACAGTTATAATGGCAAAATTGAGGTGGGTCCGACTTGTACATAAGTGCCGTGTTCCACTGCTTCTGCTTGTAATTATCCTTCGGAAAGTATAACTGAAATAGTTAGACTGGACCAGTTTGATTATTACAACCAAAAACAAAACGAAGTTCTATACGTTAAAATGAAGAATATGGACTTCCTGCCCATCAATGTCCCCAGCCTCGTTTTCGCGCGCGAGACTTGCACGCTCTATACATACAAGTCAAATCAAGGCAAATAGCGTAGTGGCAATAACGGAATGATATTATACTGTGGTATTCCTTGAATATAGGACATTATGAACATCTATCTTAGAATTATACGTAGCTGCAATAGTACTCACGATTGCAGGTTTTTCCATAATAATTATTCAAGCAGATGCATCTGAATCCTCGTCGGTTATAGTTGCAAATGCCTCCATTTTGACATGGATTTCTCTTGCAGAAATTACGTTCTGTAAAACACATAATGTGATTATCACGTTTCAAGACGCCTATATGCATTGTCATTCGACTCAGACAAGTAGACTGACATGCCGACTCATTTAAAATAAGAAAACATGTCTATGAGGAAAGTAACTGATCTGTAATGTACGAGCAATAATTTATTGTTTTTATCTGCGGTTATATTTTATCAAAAGAGTTTCTCCCCTTGAAGTCTTCTTAGCCTACGTTGTGATATCAAGTATATACATTATTACCATGTTTGCTGTGATTTTATACGCTTGAACACGTGGCCACGCTGAACACTTGGTGTTTAGGAAATAACACTTTGCTCACAGTATTTATTATATGGACACGTGCAACAGAGCCGGTACTTCAGTGGGTCGTAGATTCGGCATATCCTGCCTGGTGATCGCATTTCATCTCTGATTTGTGGCTGGAAGTTCACGTTTCGTGGTAGTTACCTGCGCCTACTAGTATTATCCGTAATAGTAAAGAACATGATCGAGCTGTTTGAAGACGGATTCACACACCTTGGATATGTGCAGGGAAGTTCAAACGCTTCGTTTCTTGTTATATAACCATTTTGTGATACAGCCAGATCACGCAAGACACCCAAACAACTCACGTCTTTTGAACACGGCATAATGGCGGCACAAACACATGTTGACGAGTACAACACATCCACACTACATTGCGAGGGAATTCCATCGCTTTACTGCAAAAGGTCTATAGTGCATGCTCTATTTTATATCATACATTAAGATAAGAACATTATTGCAGCCTGCATCCCTCAAATAGGGTCCTGCTTGTCCCATAGTGTATCACGTAATACCAGCGACATCACGTATATGGCTACTCCTTCATATGTATGTATGTATGTATGTATGTATGTATGTATGTGTGTATGTGAGTATGTATGTATGTATGTATGTATGTATGTATGTATGTATGTGTGTATGTGTGTATGTGTATGTGTGTGTGTGTATGTGAATATGTATGTATGTATGTATGTATGTATGTACGTAGGTATGTAGGTATGTAGGTATGTGGGCATGTATATACGGGAGAGAGGCGTGTTTAAAAACAACATGCATGTTTTGATTAGTGTGTTCGACTCGCGGGCCGGCCATTATATATATATATATATATATATATATATATATATATATAAATATATATATATATATATATATCTGTATATATACATATATATATATATATATATATATATATATATATACATATATATATATATATATATATATATATATATATATATATATATATATATATATATATATATAATGACCGGCCCGCGACTCCAACACCCTAAACAAAACATGCATGTTGTTTTTAAACACGCTTCACACCCCACAGGGACCAGTACTCAACAGGAGCCCATGAGCACTTTGTGTAACGTTACTTGTTTATTTTGAAAATATATGTTCCCAAACCTTTACATCTTT
This sequence comes from Oasisia sp. SBJ-2009, assembly GCA_964017155.1. NCBI lineage: Eukaryota > Metazoa > Annelida > Polychaeta > Sabellida > Siboglinidae > Oasisia > Oasisia sp. SBJ-2009. Next base: position 8,346,224 of record OZ024867.1, on the reverse strand, counting down.
CTCAATCAGATTGATTATGCAGATTTAATTTGTACATGTTTTGCGCAATATAAGATTGTATGTTTCATTTAGTGGTAATTATAATTGATATCGCTGAATTGTTCGACTCGCGAGCGTATTCGACTCGCGGGTCATTCACTATATATTATATATACAGGTCAGAACTTCATGTGTCGAATGATAGGTTTATAGACAGACGCTACTCAAGATAACGACGTTTCAATATCATGGACATTTCCTGAGCACTTTATACGACGACGCGCGCACAGATACGCACAAAGAAGAGCAATGAAATGCAAATATAAAATACAA